>OY755241.1:25520352-26120352 GCA_963576725.1 Azorinus chamasolen | reverse complement strand
TTATTAGCTAGAGCTGGATTAGAACATAAAAATTAGACTGTAGGCGGGGTTTACTATGAAACACCACGAGGTATGACGTTGATCCCCATCTATTGGCTATCAACTGAGAGAGCATTACAGATTCATCCAATTGCTTTGTAACCATTGGTTGATGTCGTGAATGTAGGGCTAAATTAGGGTTTTACTAATGTGAAGGTCGAGATCGTTATAGGAGTTTTTCCCATAGAATTACTCAGTTAAAAGGTTCTCACGGTGATATTAAGCTATTACAAACACATGTGGTTTCGGATCATGAGATATGCAGTCATTTTATCCTTTTTTAAGTAAAATTGATTAAAATTATATTTGATGCTTCCTAGATCTAACTCAAACTGTTGCTTTTGGGTTTTTTCCCACGGACTGTTGCCTAATCTGTAATTGTATTTCAGACAGGTGGTCTCCTAGCTTAGTTTTGAAACTAAGTGTTGTACACATTTTAATGGTTTGTACTCATGTTGCAGATTTGTTTAACCTTTCCCTCATGAATGTTTAAATAAAGTATATCTGTTAGAAATATTAATTACCTTGATCGTTCTACATGTACTTGAATGTAAAACAGTGGTTTATTAATACAACAGACGATAAAGAATCAGATGTATAAGCAGTTTACTTCAGTTGGAAAAATAAGAGTTATCATTATTGTTATCTAACTTTATAGAAACATGATTACAGAAGTTGATGTGAATGATTTGATATCAGACTTTCCACAGTACTTCCATTTTCCTCAAACAGCAGCAGAAGTGCAATCAATAATGGATATTCTAATAGATCATGATGACACCTACCATTTTTATAGTTTTATATACTTCTATGAAAACTTGGGATATAACCAATTCATGCCGAGATATATGCGGGAATTACGTTATGATGCTTTACACTCCATGTCAGACTCGGTGTTCAATCTTGGTGGTGCCTACTTCACCTTAGAATTTCATCTACGATGGGACTTTAGAAGCAGCAGTTCACGGTTGGAATCCTATATGGAAGACATTCAAGGACCTGATCGTTTTCTTTGAATATAGAATCTCATTGAGAGGCAAGGATATATTTACTTTCTACATAACTTCTCAACATTTGTAAGATAAATAGAAGATTTTATTTCTGTGTATTTACAAACAAGTGTTTTAAAAATAAGTGTCTGATGTCATCATTAAAATAATGTCATCAATAAAAATAAGTGTTTAATGTTATAATTTTTTAAACATATTACACTGTTTGTCATACTTCTGACGAAGTTTGCTTTTACTTTTAAATGTATGTATCTACACCTCAGTATGTAATAAACATCCTTACTGTCATTTGATTTTCTTATTTTAATGTCCTGTTCATTTTAATGTCTACAATAAATGAGGAATTATACTATGATTATTACAACTTATATATCATTATATTAATTATGGATCTAATAATTTACATCAAAATGTATACCGTGATATATCGGTATAGAACCCGGAGATGTTTTTCCTCCTTTCTATATCATCAATGTTAAATACATGCATTAAATTGAAACCGTCTAGGGAAGCCAATCAAATCGCTCCTCTGATGGTGTAAATCCCCGGATGCGGCATGCCATTTCAACAATGGGGAAGTTTCAAAATATTTCGTGGTGTGTCTTAATTTTAACCATAACAATGGCCAAATCAGAAAAAAAGAATTTAATAACTACATGTAACGAACGTTTCGGTATGCTTGTGTCAGTATGATGGACCAGGCAATTATCAGTATCCATTCATGAACAAAAACAAGATGTGTTTGTGAAACACTATGCCCCCTCATATATTAGACCTTTGACCTTGAAGGATGACCTTGACCTTGACATGTCACCCCTCAAAATGTGCAGCCTCATGAGATACACAAGCATGCCAAATATCAAGTCTCAATCTCTACTGGTCGAAAAGTTATGGCCAATGTTAAAGTCGGCGATTTGACCTCTGACCTTGAAGGATGACCTTGACCTTGACATGCAACCCCTCAAAATGTCCAGCTTTATGAGATACATATGTATGCCAAATATCAAGTCTCTATCTATACTGGCTCAAAAGTTATGACCAATGTTAAAGTTGCTGACAAACAAACAGACAAACAAACAGACAGGGCAAAAACAATATGCCCCCGACTATCGTCAATGGGGGCATAAAAATTGAGAGCATAAGCATAAACTATTTCATAGACGGTTTTCTAGATTTGGAGAACTTACCTATGCTAAGGCATGTGTTTATACAGGGTGGTAACATTAGCTGTAAAGCTATCCTAAACAATGGTCACGCAATAAAAGTTTCGACAGACGATGATACATCCCCATATACATGTCAGGTAATTGTTGTATTCCTTTTTCTTAGAAGAATATTTGCTGTAATCTCAGACTTTACTGAAACACTCGACACGTAGGTTAATAAATAATATCGATAACTCGTTAATAGATAATAGACGAATGCTTTCAAGGGTCGCTCATAATACAGGAAACTTTCAGGAGAAAGAGGTCATTCATAGAGGAAATGTTTGATTCATTTTGTAGAATTAATTGTAGTTAATTTTGTATATATAAAGACTTTATTATAGGTGAAACAATGACACGAATCGTGACTTCATGAGAATTTTTTTATTTAAAACAAATCCTGCTTCAATCAGAATTGAAGGTGACAGTATTATGACACTTGTAGTGTATAAAATGTTTCCATACTTTTTGACAGGTTTCAGAATAATATATCCTTTTATCCATGAGGTTAAGAAAAAGTTCAGTGTGCTGGTGTAGAATAGATAGATCTATATAACTTTATGATTAATATAATTTCGTTTCATTTCTTAGAGCAAAGCCATATATGACACAAAAGATGCGTCCAAGTATCCTTCTCCTACACCAACTACTAGTGGGTCTCTGATTAGGCATATGAAAACCTGGCCCGTAACGACAAAGTCTGAAAAAATCTTGCCGACCAAGTCTTTGACAACTTCAACCAAGCCTGTATCAACAACCTTGGAGAACCAGACAATACCCAGTGTTAATTATATTTAATGCTTTTGTTGTTGTTGATAATGTTTTTTATTGTTATTGATATTTTAATTGTGTAATTGTTAACATTATTATTATTGAAAAACTTTGTAAATGTTCAACCACTTAAATGGTTTTATATAAATAGACGGACAATGATTTTTGCTTCCCATCTAAGCTTAACACATAAATATTGCAATTCAATATGCTAATAAGGGTTTTGATTAAGAGACTTCACTTGTTATAAACTAATAAAAAGATGAATTAATTAAAATGATTACTTCTGTCAAGTCATTTCATGGTCTTCATTGTCTCTTGGATCAAGGATGTAGAGCAATAATTATGTGTCATTAATGGTTAATGGAGATAAGTTAGAACTGGCTTATAAATTATATATCCGAAATCAGTTTCTATTCTGTTTTCATCTACAAGTACAATCAAATCTGGTTGTATAGAATGTTACTAATACTTATATACCCTCTAACATAACTTTTTAATTATTTACAGTGGTTGGATTAGGAGTTGCGGTGGGTTTGCTGATGGCAATACTGGTGGTATTGGTTATTTGTCATAAGTTGAAAGTGATAAAACTGAAACGTATTCGGTATGGAGGTTTGGATGTGGAGATGGATTCATTTCCATCTTCACTCTTATCCCATAGTGTATCTGAACCGACATTAACCACTCCTGCATTATCCACTCCTGCATCAAATAACTCTGAGATCCAGTCCCCTTTGAGAACAAGCACCTCTGTTGGACACAACCGTACAGGTGCTCATGGTTACAACTTACGACCACTGAGAGGAGTGCGATTAAATTTTAATAATTGAACGCCATAATCATTTCATCGAATACAGTAAAGCCCCTCTAAAGTGACGACAAAAATGGGCATTATATTGGGTGGTAGAAGCCGATGGTAGCTTAATGCAGGACAAAAGTTATGTAGAGTGAGTGAGTGAGTGAGTTGGGTTTTACGGTTTTAAGTTATGTAGAAATAGGAGCTTTCTGCATATTTTTTGTCCTGTATTAAGCAAGCACCGGCTTATTAAGGTAGAAATTTTTATCCAAGAAGTGGTCACATTAGCGGGGTTTTACTGTATATAAACTGCTTTAAGTGTGTCACATCATTGAATATATAAACAACTTTATGAACAGTGAGAAGAACTGTATACAGCCTCATGGATATATATTATTAGACATCTACTATTGGTCATAAGACTTTCGAACTCTTCTAGTCCTTTCCTTCATAAATACCCCTTTGCATGCATAGGGACCATTTGAACAGGGCCCGCTCAGTTTGTATCTAGGCGTATAAAGGCGTAATTATGGAGGAATGGCTTGAATAGATTTAATTAATAGATTTCCTACTTTACATTAATATTGATTAATTTTCATATAGTATGCTATAAAATGCAGATCTCATAGATAAACAGATGTCTAATATGAGGTAGGAAGTCAACATGGTTATCTGAAGAGTTAAAACCACCCATTCCATAGAATGTATAAGCATTTCATAGAAAAATAACATTCCACAGAAAAATATAAGCATATCAGAAACTACTCAGTGTGTGATATCAAAATCATATGTAGGTGTTAATCACTTGAGAATTTATCAGTGTGTGATGTTATGACAAAGCATATCTAACATTTTTAGACATGTATCACTTTGATCATTATTGTTTCTATAACACTGGTTGTGCTAATGTATTGTTTTGATGTGTTTTACATTAATGTTTTCTTGTTCAGGTTATGTTCTTGAGATAAAATGCATAGATATGTATTAACAAGTAATAGCCCATTGCTATATGAATAGTGAACTTATATAGTCCAATCAGTAAAAGCCAAATTAAGGCTAAACCTCGGACTAATTAGTACAGAAATGATTTTATCAAGGTTTGAAAGTTCAATGCCACTATTATCACCAAAAAAAAGTCTAGTAAAATATAGTGAGTGGAAATCGGTCAAATTCAACCTTCTTTATAAGGACTGTCAGTGCGGAATAATACATTTTCCTTATCAGGCGTGTTTGCATCTTGTTAAAATCAATCGCTTTACACGAACAACAAAGACACAAAACTATACTTGATTAAATCTTTATATAAATTTTACAAATACCTTAAATTCAAATAAAACAAGAAATGGTGCCAAAATTATTCAAAAATTGTCCTTTGTTACTAAATAATATAAGATGTAAGGTGTTTGATTACCCCACCCACCAACAAAATTTTAATATAAACGGTATAGGACAAAATATGTTTATCGTCAAAATTTGATATAGATCTACATGTATAGTTAGCAGAAACAGCACATTTGTACTAGTTTGCAACAGTACAATAATTTATCTAACCTTTAGTAATTCATCTGACCTTGAATTTAACATTGATCATCCAAAACACGGCTGTTCTATACTATACAATCAGCTAGGGTTTAAATTGAAAATCGAACAATTTGATCCCTCGGATCCAAGCTGCTTGTAATACAAATGCATACCGTAGCAATATTGAAACTATTTTAAGAATGATGATACCAGATACAGTTGAACTGCGATATATCGAACTCGGATAACTCAAACTTCGGGATAACTCGAACTAAACGTTCCGTCCTTCCAAAAAAAGAGTACAAAATTGCTCTAAAATATATGACTAAGCATATCTAGAATTGCGTGTGACAGCTTAATTCAGGTGTAAAGTAATGCTTAAAGAGCATACAGGAGCTTTCAGCATTGCTTTAGACCTGCATTAAGCTGTGGACTTACAAAATTGTTCAGCTCCGAAATAAGATAACTTGAATTTGTGTTATCTAGAACTAATTTGTATGGTCAATTGAAGTTCGAGATAACATACAAGGCGATAACACCTTATATGACTGAGGGTTGTTCCATTTAAATGTGTATAGGGATGCAGGAAGGCACTATCAAATTCGGCCACCCACCCATAGACGTTTTTTACTAATGCACAACCAAATGTACCGTTTTTGCAGCGAAACCCACCCATGCATAGCTGTTTTTTAAAATGCCTTCCTGCCCCTCCATACACGTTTAAATGGAACAGTCCTGAATAAGGGTTAACCATATTCCTGCATACAGACCTGTATCAGGCGACCATATTTTTTGACATATTTTGCAGGCATTGAGAATGACGGATGCATAATGCAGCACAAAATATATGCAAAGGCTCATTGTTTACTATTTTCACTGCTTTTATATTGCATTAATATGATACAATTCAGTCTTCATGCATCACACGGTTCATATTTACAAAGTAAAAGACAAACAACAAGTTTGCTTCTTGTTGCCCCTCTATTTATGTTACTATGAATGACACATTATTAATTTTTTACATAAAACTAGAGACACGCAATTTGGAAACAGATGAAACAAAGAAAGTGTGAGGGACAAACAGACAGACGACAGAAAAGTGATTCCTAAGTGACACACTGCCTCTCGGCAGGTGACACAAAAAGTGTTTGACAGATTCGCCATTAGCAGAATTCAGTGTGAATTTAACACATAACTTACTGACTACCTATTTTCTCCAAAATATGTTCCCCTTCCTCTTGACTCAAACAAAGTACATTCTATGCAAAACCTTGGCTTACATTAATTTTATGTATTACCGTACATTTTGCATTCTTCTTGTAAAACTTGTTCCAATGCAAAGGACCTTGTTCAGTAATATTGGGTAAAAGTTTGATATGTATTTGGCAAAATGTATGATATTACATAGAAGTGAACCTCAACTATACCCTGCTATAAATGCACATAAATAAGCTGTAATTTGTCTTTTTACTTGAAAGCACCAATAGCTGTAGACTCTAGTAAGTATGCAGCATTTGTTTCGACAGATTAATATCAGCTGGAGGAAATTCACCTTTGTCACAGTTTATTGTTTTAATATCGCATTGGATGAGTTTAGCAGCAGTTTCTAATATTTTCTGTTTCTTTTCCTCACTCCCTTCATTCTCCTGGTGTATATAAAAGTCATAAAGACTGGAAGAAGCTGTCCGTTTAAGGGTTACATCATTGATCTTTACGTTTTAAACTTTATCTCAGTGATGGTTATTGAGTCTCCAAAGTGCCCCAGCACTTTCTTTTATGTATGTTTAGCACTAAAGGCTTCATGTCCACGCCATTCTTTCATCTTCTCTATCAGACCTTGACTTGTAATTAATTCAGTGTCATTTTCTTCTGTACATGTATCGGTATGTATATATATTTTCTTCTGTAAATGTACTGTATAACAGAATTAAACGATTCTTTAACATTATAAAGAACTAGTATCCCCCTTGGTCTTTTACAAGTTGAAAACTCAGTTTGGTAATTTGGCAAATTATTCTTTGTTCGAAATTGTACACTGAAATGTTGTTGGTGAATAGCATCTGCAGCTGGCAAGTCGTTACCGGCGTTTAGCCGATTCCTTACTATGTCTCTCCAGACATCTGCAAGGCTGTCAAATACTCTGTGAATTCATTCCTGGAACTCTAAAGTTCATAATGGATGAACGTCATACCCACGTTTTTCCCTGATATTTTGGCGGCATGTCCACAAAACAAACACTGGTATTTAAAGTTAAATGCATCACTTGATCTGAGGTTTCGAGGTGGTTCACGTATACATCCTTTGTTAGCGTTTATTTTGTCATACTTGATATTAGTTTTGACGTTATTAGTTTTTTGAAAATGGGAATACCGCTTAAGCCGGTGCTTTTTTTTTGGGGGGGGGGGTGGCGGGTGAGAGTAGTGTTGAACATTTAATTACTACTCATTACATGAACTGACTCATGAACTGACTCAATATAACCGAGTCTGCAATTTTCTTTTTTGCGTTGCTAGTACTTTTACTTTGCTTTCGAAGGATCACCCACTTTCAGAATATATTATTTGGGTTTTAATAAAGTCTGTGACATTCTATGTGTACAAACTGTCCAGGGCTGGAATTTAATGTATCTTCCCGCTTTGCATTGGCGATGTTTAGTCCATCACATCTTTTTTGTCTAAGTTTTTGTGCTGCGTCTTTTCTCCAGATCTGCTTGTTACATATGATGCAGAGTTCGTCTGTTTCATCCATCTGAAATAAAATTTTGTAGCAGATTCATATACAATGCAGCCAAAACCCATGATTGATTTGTTTGCACAAAGTAAACCAGATTTTACTGTTAGAAATGATCACTTTGTGAAGGAGTTAAAAAAAATTTGCACCAAGCCCTCGATATATTAAGAGTTATTTCAGTGTATCTCGTTTATTTGTATAATTAGAATATGCCACCATTAAACTAATCATGCTATTCATACTGATTGTGTGCATTTTATACATATGAAAACATGATGACAATAAAAATGAAATATATTAAATACAATAATCACTAATATATTTTGATATTAATAATTTAAATGACCTTTCGTATTAATTTAGTATTATTTCCGTATCTGAATTTTAATAATCTTGAAAACGTCATAATACACTGCAAAACATGTTAAATTTCGACAATTCGTTGTTATTCAGGTTAACCTTATGACGCGAATTGGCTTCCGTAGTTTAAAAAATCGGGCGCACACTGTTTTAGGAAAATGCCATATTTTTTTGCAAAAATGCATTTCCTTGATTTCTAATTATACATGTGTGCAACCTAATAGGAAATTCGGCTGCTGAAAGGCAGGAAATTAAAAAAATTCTAATACAAATACATTTTATTTATTTACCACGAAAACTCGTGACAACTTTCAAACCAGCAGTAAATAAAACAATGAAAAGTCAGTATCAAAACTTGTACGTGATATATCTATTCTTTATCGAATATTTATCAATAAGACAAACAAATACTTACTGTAATACACGATTTTATCCATTTTTCCGATTAGTCCAATTTTTAGCACACGACATTCTTAATGATCGCTGCAGATGCTTGATGAACAAAACCGTAGTATAGTGAGACAAACGGGCCCGTAAACGAGAAGACGGAAATGCGCGAGTTTAAAACAATTTTTAACCAACTTCCACCAAATAGATTTTACTAGACTTTATATATGTTGTTATTTGGATGCTGTGGTTTCGTGAGTTGGGAGAATGATTTCTGTACCAATTAGTCCGAGGTGAAAGTACTGATTGGACTAATATGAGACTATACTTCTTTGGATATAATAATTTTATCCGGGAAGAAATCAAAGACTTAATTGTTATAAACAGCAACAAAGAAGACTACTTATTATATTTATCTAGTGTGAATATAATTGAGAATCAGATGTTAAAAAATCATATACAATCCTAAAGTTGAGTAAAGGGCTATTATATTGTATTATCTACAATCTAGCCCTAGTAGAATAAGTCACTATATCCTGATGGATGTCATTGAATATATGAATAACTTTATGAACTAATCTGTGAGTTCATGTTAATAGATACCAATCAATCTGTTTTTATAATAACTGGTATACAATATGATTTCTCCGCAATTTTTGATGGCCTTTATAACTTTACATATTGTGAAATACAAATCTTATAGATAGACAGATGTCTAATATGAGGTATGAAGTTAGTGTGATTAACTTCAGAATAAAAACCATCAATTCCATAGAGTATATAAGCATTCCATAGAAAAATAACATTCCATAGCAATAGGTGTGTCATTAACTATACAGTGTATAATATTTAACTCATATGTAGGTGTTTATCACTTGAGATTTTATTTTGGATGGTTATTTTCAATGATTATCTTGTCATTTTATGAAGGTGAAGTATCAATATATACTTCTAAATTGATTTACTGTGGATTTTAACATATTCATATATATCACTTCATAGTCTAATACTTGTAAACATACCCAGTGTAGATCAATATCATATAAACTTTAACTGTAGCTGTATGATGAGGATCAACTCTGTTATGAATTTTTATTTTTAAGCCTAATTTGATATGTGCTTTCAGCAATTTAGATTATCTGTTGTAAAGTTAAGTATTATTATAAACCTCTTGATAACATTAAACTTTGGAGTTAGTATGTCATATCAATTATGGCTTTATAAAAGAGAAGATTTTAATTTTAAAATTGTTAATTATCCTTTTCTAGATGGGGATGTGCCACGTTCTACATCTTATGGTGTTTATATTTCTCAACTTATTAGGTTTGCCCGAGCCTGTTCTTTGCTTGAAGATTTTAACAGACGTAATTTAGTTATAACTGATAAACTTCTTAAGCAAGGTTACAGATATCACAAACTTCGGAAAACCTTTTCTAAATTTTATTATCGAAATTTACCTCTCATTAGTAAATATAATTGCAATCTACGGACGTTACTGCGACAAGGCATTTCTCAACCAGAATTTTATGGGGATGTTATCTACAAACTTAGGAAAATTCGGGGTCATATCCATTTTCATGATTTGTTTATAAAACGCATTAAAAAATTTAAAAAGAAAGGTTATGATCCTATTATATTGCAACACACTGCATGTTTGGTTATCGACCCTTTTACAGTCGGTAGCTACGCTTCCCTCTTTGCTTGCGCGATGACAGGCCGAGGGTAGTACTCTATGATGGTATACTCTTAAGCTTGGATACAGGAGGAGCTTACCAGACTCGTGTATTATTTTTTCCCTGTCGTGCCCTTAACGGCTTACCTGCAGGTGCTCTGACTTCAGCAAAGCCATTGAGTACATATTTGACGGATTGTCACAGTTATTATGCTATGTTTTACATGTTGTCCTGTGTTCACCGTCGTCTATGTTGTGGGTAAGTCCAGCGGGGATACCTTTATTTACAATATTTGTAAAGCTAGGGTGACTTTGAGAGAAGTGTGAGGTTAGGACGTCCGTAAACCGGTTTAAACCCCCAGTGGTGTTTTTGCTGCTGACCGTGCCAAGGCGGTACTCTCTTTGTCACCCTTCCTTTTGTTTGCCTTGCGTCTTTTTGCTTGTGGTTTGTTCATGTTGTGGAACGTTTGTCCCTGTTTCTTGTGCGTCTTTTGGTGTTTTCTGTGTTCACTTCGTATGTGTGTGTGCGTGTGCGTTTGGGTGTGTGTGTGTGTGTGTGTGTGTCATGCTGTCTATCGGTGTTTTGGTGGTGGTTGCGTCTTGCATGTGGCTTTGCCTGCTTGACTTTACTACTTTTCGATTTATGATTGCATGTAACTTTTTGTTTTTGTTTTACTATACTAGTCACACAAGAAAGTGCCAAATCATATATATATATATATATATATATATATATATATATCTTGTTCATTTAGATTTTTATAGTCATATGCCTTAGGAAAGGTGCTACATTATATGTATGTTCTTGAATCATAGTTAAGAGTGCTTATTTATATTTAATTACCCTACATATGTATGATAGAAGTGCCTTCTTGATGTTTTTATGTTAGGGTATTTAACTATAAATAAAATATTTAGAATGAATGAATGAATGAATGGTGTTTTACGGCCCATCGACACTGATGGTCATATAGAGCCGAATAAATAATGTAAATAAAACTATATGATGAAATCAAATATTTAGAATTCATATGAATTGATTCACTGTGGATTTAGCTATATTTTACATATATCACTTCATAGTTTATTAGCTACACATATAACCAGTGTAGATCAACCTCATATAAACTTTAACTGTAGCTGTATGATGAGGATCAACACTGTTATGAAACTTTATTTTAAAGCTTAATTTGATAATGTGTTTTCAATAATTTAAATTATCTGTTATAAAGTTAAGTATCATTATAAGCCTCTTGTTAACATTAAAATTTGGAGTTGGTATCATATCAATTAAGAAGGGTCTCATGTCTGCATGTTTTTTGTTTTGTTTTTTGTTTTTTAATATACTAGTCTCTCAGGAAAGTGCCAAATCATGTGTATATATTGATCTCTTGTTCATTTAGATTTTTATATTATTTCTATAACCATTTACCTCAAGAAAGGTATTACATTATATGTATATTCTTGATTCAGAGTTAAGATTGCTTATTTATATTTAATTACCTTGCATATGTATGATGGAATTGTCTTCTTGATGTTTTTTATGCTAGGGTATTTAACTATAAATAAAATTTAGCAATCATATCTATTTGATTATATTTTCTCCTACTAATTATAAATGTTGATGATCTCATGGTTATTATAGCAGTGTAAAATTATATATGTTTAAATGATATCTGCTGATACCAAAGACCTATAATAACACATAGATAGAAACTTCTGTATAACACTAGGAGAACTTTATTCTGATAGGTGGTTTGGGTCTTTGCAAAAAACGTTTTTGTTTGTGAACAGATTTTACCAATCCTGGTATCATATTGTAGTTTTATAGTTGCACTACACAATGATATGCTTATATTTCCCGAGTTTTTCTTACCATCCGAGATATTTGCAAACGTGACTTTGTTTGATTTTGTACACGCCAAAATCATACCTTATTTCAGCACGTGGCAAACTCTTATATTTTATAAACTACTGAAAAACAAAAGCTTTATATGTGATAAAAATTGTATTAATAGTATTTATAATAATTTTCCAAGTAAATTATTCCATATTATTTTGAAGAAAGTATGCAAATCTTTAGAAATCTTGATTTTTAATTGCAAACTAAGGTAATTTTCATCAAAATAAGTAGATTGCAATTCACACAGGTGGGTTGGGTCTTTGGACAAAACTTTTTTGTTTGTGGACCGATTTTAACGATTAAGGTACCATATTGTAGCTGAATAATTGTTGTAGACAATGAAATGCTTATATTTTCTGAGCCTTTCTTACAACTAGAGATATTTGCAAACGTGACTGCGTGATTTGGTACAGTTGCCGCGAGACTTGGTGAGATTTGTCTATGTTTCTTATCTGTGTTATCATAGGTCTTTGCTGATACTGATTCTGTAAACAAATGCAAACAAAATATGAAGACTATGATTCAAACAGATTGGATTCAGGATTAGTATGTGTATTGTAAAATTTACACAGGTATGAGATTATGTTGATAAACTTTACTTACCGCAATAGTGCTGTCTCATGACCTCCACATCATCACTGTATCTCACATATCTGACATCATTGTATCCCACATCTATCTCTAACTCCTCGTCAGTGTTAATATCGTTCTCATTATCGCTTATCAGAATCGGATTGTTTGGTTCATCACCACACTTTAATTTATAGTCTAATGCCTTATGACATGACTGTATGATGATGATATCAGTCCTTATCAAATCGAACTGATCTTTAAATTGATTATGAATTTGGTTTAGTTTTTCAATGTTTTGATTAAAAATTTGGTGCTGTAAAGTAAGAAATTTAACTAATTGATTATTCATGTTTCTTGTATAAATTCTTTTTAGAAATGCGATATAAGTCTTATGTAGAAGGATTTCTTATTGGAGCAAATCTAACCCCATTTCTTTGTTTAGGGAACACTGCATGAAGTAACTAATATATAACGAAAGATAGAGAACAGATTATTAAAAATTCTGAAAGGGGGTGATCCCCGAGAGCAAAAATTACAACACAAAAAGAGAAAATTGCAGACTCGGTTTTATTGAGTCTGTTCATGAACAGTAATTGAAAGTGCAACACTGCTCACGCCCCCTAGCACCGGCTTAAGCGGTATTCAATTTTCAGAACAAGAAGTACTGAAATTCATGATCTCGAAGGATCAGAAGGTATAACAACACTGAGAATGAAGTACGGGGCGACGTTTTACGGCCGCCAAACAAGCACTTAACACCTGCTGTTGTGAAGATTATAAATTCTGAAAGGGGGTGATCCCCGAGAGCAAAAATTACAACACAAAAAGAGAAAATTGCAGACTCGGTTTTATTGAGTGTTCATGAACAGTAATTAGTAATGGAAAGTGCAACACTGCTCACGCCCCCTAGCACCGGCTTAAGTGGTATTCAATTTTCAGAACAAGAAGTACTGAAATTCATGATCTCGAAGGATCAGAAGGTATAACAACACTGAGAATGAAGTACGGGGCGACGTTTTACGTTAAATCAAATTTGAGAGTGTTGATATTACATTTACAATTCGTTAAAAAGATCTAAAATGATATGAGAAAATTACATTTACAGACTTTCAAATATTTGACATAATAATTAATATACCCCATACTGGTGAGAAACAAAGAACTTTACATTCAAACATATGACATAATTAACTTGGTCTCCATACTGGTGGGGAAAAACCCGAGGAACTTCAGATATTCAATAATAATTAACTTGGTCTCCATACTGGCGGGAAAAAAACCCGAGGAACGTCAGATATTCAAACTTATAAGTATAATTAAAACATGTAAATAAAATGGAAGCTGTAAACAACCATCTGGGGTTTGTCCCTGGTCTGTCCATGATTGTCGTCTGTTTTATACAGGGTGTGATTTATGATAGAATTTCTGAGAGGTTTAAAATGGAATCTATAATTGAGTAATTCTTATTATTTAAAACATACTAAGCTGATTTAGAACCTCTAAAATAAATTTATTCTTAGAAGTTCGACAGGGAACAGCATGGGTTATATAATAAACGCTAACATCACATTTTTAATTTCATGGATGAATAAAAAAAGTTAATTAACTGAATGTTTAGTGTTGGATAATTAGATTACAGTAAATTGATTTAATAATAATATCTGTCGGTGGGGAAATCTCTGGAATCACTTAAAAGTTTTATTCATTATATCTGGAGGTCATAAGGTTGGGAATTCTGTCGGGTTAGAGGGGGGGGGGGCTGTCGGACTCTTAGTTTTATACTACTATAATATTGTCTCAGTTTCTGCACTTGTAATACCCTCATCACACTACTCAATGCCAACATCATAATTGTGAGGGGTTTGTATAACGCAGTTATAGCCAATATCTTCTACTACAATATTCAACTGATCATTTGCGGGAACGGATTCATCAAAAGATACATGCAAGAAAAAGATACATGTCTGATCTGTTTTTTATTTTCTCTTCACTCACCCGCCTTTTTTAGGCTTTGAGTTAGCAGAACAGCTGTATGTGTGGTTTAGTGGTAAATTGTTATGCTCATGAATGTGTTGTGTCCTTTGCATATGTAACTGATAGGGTATTACGTTGAACAATCGACTATTGTAAGTTCTACGTATGTACATAAGCAACTCATCATACTGTTCAAAGTTTAACAAAATACTGGAACCATTTGGATCTGGTAGGCCACGCTCATTTCTAGCATGAGGCCGTTTTCGGAAATGAGTAGAAAATTCGTACCTAAAACTCCCTTCGTACTTGACCTCATATTCTTATCTTATCTCTGTTTGTTGTTAAATCAGGCGCCATTGCACATGTTGGGCATTTAAAGTGAAGAAAATCCAGAAAAAGACAGATTTACGGTACAGAAATCCTTGAAAGTTACATCGCAATAGTAAGTATGCATATTCACAATGCAAAGCGTGGGAACATCCACCAAGGACGCTTGGCTCCAATGGGTTCGAGCGGATCGTTTGGTACGCAATGTACAGCTATAGCATTTGTCGCCCTTCTGTTTTCTTTAAATTTTAAAGACCCGAATGACTGGACTGCTGTAGATTTAGATACTATTGTTTTGGAAGGAGATGCGTTGTACCGAAGTATTGTAAATGAACGCTTTAATGGAGATATGTCAACTTTTTTACTTGCTCACGACGATCTGCCGGGGAACGTTAATGTGTTTAGACGAAACCATGAAATCATTTGCAATACTTCGTTTGAAGAGGTTGTCTCGGACAATATGATGCCATTAGACCGATCAGATACAGTTGGCTATAGTATTCATGATGCTTTACAAACATCATTTGCCTTGTCACATTATATTTTGTGCACATTTCATGATGTTACTATATCGATCATGCATAATTCAAATGGCTACTATTTAATTGACAGTGGAAATAAAAAACCTATCTACAAAAAAAGACTTAAAGAATATGTAAAATAAATCTCATTTATAACAGCAAGCAGTTTTAAAACAGTATTGAACTGAAATACTTGTAAAATCTTACCTGTTCACTCGTCTTTATCGGTCGAAACTCATTTCCGATGCTCCTTTCGATTTTATGGCACGATACGTAGTTTTAACCCAAAACAAATTATTCGCACCTTTGGCTCTCAAGCAGTTATTTCATCACGAACATGTGTTTTGGGCTACAATTTCCTTTGTTAAACAAGAGGGCCTGAAAGGCCAAGACATCGCTCACCAGACAATCAGAGGAAAAGATTGTCAAAGTTTTCACTATGTGTTTCTATAGAAAACAAGAGATGTTTGTAAAACATGTATACCCCCTAGACCCCCTGGCCTTTGATCTAGTGACCTCGACTATAGAGGTCATCTAGCGGTCATGACTAATCACCACAGCAACTATAAAAAATTCTAAGCCAAACCACTGATCATTTATTGATCTGAAAACATTTCACAAGTTAAGGTCATGGTGACCTTGATTTTCACCTAAAAAACTATAGGGGTCATCTAGTGGTCACGACCAACTACCACAGCAAGTTTGAAGATCCCGAACCAAACCATTGAGCAGTTATTAATTGGAAACCATTTCATCAGTTAAGGTCATGATGACCTTGACCTTTGACCTAGTGACCTCAAAATCAATAGGGGTCATCTAGTTGTCAGGACCAACCACCACAGCAAGTTTGAAGATCCTAAGCCAAACCCTTGAGCAGTTATTGATTGGAAACCATTTCACCAGTTACGGTCATGGTGACCTTGACCTTTGACATAGTGACCTAAAAAACAACAGGGGTTATTTGTTGGTTATGACCAACCACCTAAGCAAATTTGAAGATCCTAAGCCAAACCCTTGAGCAGTTATTGATCAGAAACCATTTTACAAGTTAAGGTCATGGTGACCTTGACCTTTGACCTAGTGACCCCAAAAACAATAGGGGTCATCCAGTTGTCATGACCAACTACCGCAGCAAGTTTGAAAATTCTAAGCCAAACCCTTGAGCAGTTATTGATCGGAAACCATTTAACCAGTTAAGAGCATGGTGACCTTGACCTTTGACCTAGTGACCTACAAAACAATAGGTCTCATCAAGTTGTCAAGACCAACCACCTAAGCAAATTTGAAGATCCTAAGCCAAACCCTTGAGCAGTTATTGATCGCAAACCATTTCACCAGTTAAGGTCATGGTGACCTTGACCTTTGACCTAGTGACCTAAAAAACTATAGGACTCATCTAGTTGTCATGACCAACCACCTAAGCAAATTTGAAGATCCTAAGTCAAACCCTTGAGCAGTTATTGATCAGAAACTATTTTACCAGTTAAGGTCATGGTGACCTTGACCTTTGACCTAGTGACCTTAAAAAACAATAGGGGTCATCCAGTGGTCATGACCAACTACCAAAGCAAGTTTGAAGATTCTAAGCTAAACTCTTGAGCAGTTATTGATCGGAAACCATTTAACCAGTTAAGGTCATGGTGACCTTGACCTTTGACCTAGTTACCTCAAAATCAATAGGGGTCATCTAGTGGTCATGACCAACCACCACAGTAAGTTTGAAGATCCCAAGCAAAACCCTTGAGCAGTTATTGATCGGAAACTATTTTACAATTTTAGGTCATGGTGACCTTGACCTTTGACCTAGTGACCTCAAAAACAATACGGGTCATCTACTTGTCATGACCAACCACCACAGCAAGTTTGAAGATTCTAGGCCAAGTCGTTTATTAGTTATCATTCGGAAACCATCGATCTACCGACCGACCGACGGACCGACCGACCGACATGTGCAAAGCAATATACCCCCATTTTTTCAAAAGGGGGGTATAAACTAGCCAGCCCTGGCGAGGGCCAATTTTGACCCAAGAGGCATAATTTATGTAACATTTCTAGAGGACCTAAAGTGAAGCAAATTTAAGACAAGCGGCACAATTTATATAACTTTTGTAGAGGACCTGAACATGATGCTATGTGCCAAATATGAAAGCTGAGAGCATCCCAGTTTCAGATAAGAAGATTTTCAAAGATTTCACTGTGTTTCTAATGAAAATGACCCACCCCTGGGGCGGGGCCAATTTTGACCCCAGGGGCATAATTTATATAACTGTTGTAGAGAACCTGAACACGGTGCTCTGGGCCAAATATGAAAGCTCAGAGAATTCCAGTTTCAGAGGAGAAGATTTTCAAAGATTTCACTATTTTTTTCTATTGAAAACTGCCCACCCCTGGGGCGGGGCAAATTTTGACCCCAGGGCCATAATTTATATAACTTTTGTAGAGAACCTGAACATGATGTTATGTGCCAAATATGAAAGCTGAGAACCTTCTGGTTTCAGAGGAGAATATTTTCAAAGTTTTACTATATGTTTCTATTGGAAACAAGGCACCCCTGGGGCAGGGCCAATTTTGACCCCAGGGCCATAATTTATATAACTTTTGTAGAGGACCTGAACATGATGCTCTGTGCCAAATATGAAAGCTGAGAGCCTTCCAGTTTCAGACGAGAAGATTTTCAAAGATTTCACTATTTGTTTCTATTGAAAACCGCCAACCCCTGGGGCGGGGCCAATTTTGACCCCAGGGCCATAATTTATATAACTTTTGTACAGGACCTGAACACGATGCTCTGTGCCAAATATGAAAGCTCAGAGAATTCCAGTTTCAGAGGAGAAGATTTTCAAAGATTTCACTATTTGTTTCTATTAAAAACTGCCCACCCCTGGGGCTGGGCCAATTTTGACCCCAGGGCCATAATTTATATAACTTCTGTAGAGGACCTGAACATGATGCTATGTGCCAAATATGAAAGCTGAGAACCTTCTGGTTTCAGAGGAGAAAATTTTCAAAGTTTTACTATATGTTTTTATTGGAAACATGGCACCCCTGGGGCGGGGCCAATTTTGACCCCAGGGCCATAATTTATATAACTTTTGTAGAGGACCTAAAGATGATATTACATGCCAAAGATGAAAGCTGAAAACCCTGTAGATTCAGAGGAGAAAGATTTTTAAAGGTTCAAATTGTTGACGACTGACGACGCACACCGCACGACGAACGACGCCGGACATCAGGCAATCACAAAAGCTCACTCTGAGCACTTTGTGCTCTGATGAGCTAAAAAGCAATGTATTACAATTTCCCTGGGTGCTTTGAAATAGTGGTCGAGGTAATACATATTTTGCACTCACTTTCTTTACCCGTGATAGTATGCGGCAGACTATATGGATAGGTAGAGATAAGGACGATGGTAGTAGGAGGCGTATTGGGCATATTGCTGAAACGAAGCTGTTCAGTGGAAAAAGGTAAAAATCTACCATCCATGCAAGAACATTAGTCATTGGAAAAAACAAATACAAATATAGGTCCTAAAACAGCACTGCTTGTTCCTCCACAAGTCTCCTTTTTGCAAATGACATCACATATTTATAGAAAAGGAATCAATATCTGCACTTATTGTACAAGTGAAGCTGTGTCTTTCAATTATCACTCTTAGAGCAGTGCTCCTCCTGACATGAACAATACCACAGACCTTTTCACTCATTTAAGTCCCGTCTTTAACTTCAGGTTCCATCAATGCCGGTAAGTTTGAGTCTACTATCAGGCAAGACGACGAAAACCTTTGGAATTCAATCTGTGTTAATTCTGAAAAGCGTTCACCGGCTTTGTAGTGTCCTGGGCCTTTGTATTCACAGCTCACACGATCTCCCAACCTAGCCCAGCGTATTTGGTCTATCAGAAAGGTTTTACCTTCTTCACAGCTAATCACAGTGATTGTCACAAAATGAATATTATAAAGCTGTTGAGAAGATTCATTTTCCTTTTTCTGCAACATACGACCTCCATCAATATTAGCAGTAAATGGAGTGCTTGATTTTGATTGGTTTAAAATAGCTATAGTTACTGTTCGGCATCCATCCGTACCAAAAATATCTCGGTATATGGCTATGTGTACGGTAGTTTGGTTATATATATTTCAACTTTTGAAATGCCATGTCAACAGCCCGTTGCCTCTTACCTTTAAGTCTTTCCTCTATACAAAGTGAGGCCAATTCAGCGTCATAATTATTTTCCACAATCACCTTCGGTGGTTGTCTACTGCCAACTGGAGACAGCCAATATTCCAGATATTCGTCTGAGTATGCTTTAGATACCACTGCAATACGTCCTAAAGGTGATACGATGTGTGTTGGCTTTTCCATATTACTATAAACTTAAGATAAAACGAATAAACTAACTGTTTGAAATTCAAAACGTAACATACTCGTGAGCACATTAGCACGACTGACACCTGATAAGACATTCATTAAATGTTATACATAGTAACGGAGGCGTCTTAAAAGGTCTTTGAAGTGTCATTCAGATAAAGACGTGATGGATGGGTTTGTTTATTTATTAAAACTTATCATTCCTCGCATTCCTGCGAACACATTAGCGCGACCGACACCTGATAAGACGCTCATTGAAGCTATACATAGTAACGGAGGCGCTTTAAAGTCTGGGAAAGGGTCGTTTGAAGTGTCAGTCAGATAAAGGCGTGATGGATGGGTTTGTTTATTTATTAACACTTATCATTCCTGCAAACACATTAGCGCGACCGACACCTGGTAAGACGCTCATTAAATGCTATACATAGTAGTGGAGGCGTCTTAAAGTCTGGGAAAGGGTCTTTTGAAGTGTCAGTCAGATAAAGACGTGATGAATGAGTTTGGTTGCTATACATAATAACAGAGGCGTCTTAAAATCTGGGAAAGATGTCATTCAGATAAGATATAAAGGGTGGCTATCAATTTCAATTAAATTAAACAATCCTGTCTCACCTTGTTATTTCTCATATTCTATAGTCAATCCATTGACGCTTCTTGTCTTCTCGGTTTCGCTTAGATGGTTTTGTTTGACTAAACTTCATTTTGGAAAGGGGCCTTTCAACGAAAAGCGTTGGCTTCATCGAGGCTTCAATTTCTGTTCTTCTTCAACAGCATTGGGTTTGGGACTCTCCGTCTCTGGTGTTTGAAGTGTGGATATTTTTGTTTAGGCGCTAAATCAACCTCTGTCGAAGAATCAGTTATTTCCCGCTGACCCCCTACTTGATGGCGGTCATCTGCTTGTTTCAATGAATGCTCGAATTTCGTTTTAGGTACCAAAATCAACACTCGTGCCATGATCTATAGCAGTTCTTTTTGAACAATTTTCAAAAACTTAGCGATGTGTTTGTAGTGCTTTTGTAAAATCCGTTTCCTTTCTTCCTGAGCGAGTCCTTTACTCACAAAACGTCTAATAAGCGTTTATATCTTAGTATTGCCTTTTTATCCATCTTAGACAAATTTCGGTTTCCTACTAGCACGTTATACACAATTTGTACAATTGCGCTAAGTTGCGATTTTTGTATTGTTTTCAGTAAAGCTCGTATCTGCTTGTCAGAGGTACTCAAAAGAAGACGTAAAAAGTCACCTTCACGTTTCTTTATTTAATTCATGCTTCCTTCTCCGTTGCATATCGACAAAAGTTATATAAATTATGCCCCTGGGGTCAACATTGGCCCCAGGGGTGGGCAGTTTTCAATAGAAACAAATAGTGAAATCTTTGAAAATCTTCTCCTCTGAAACTAGAAGGTTCTCAGCTTTCATATTTGGCACATAGCATCATATTTAGGTCCTCTACAAAAGATATAAATTATGGCCCTGGGATTAAAATTGGCCTGCCCCAGGGCCGGCTAGTTTTCTATAGAAACATATAGTGAAAACTTTGAAAATCTTCTCCTGATTGTCTGGTGAGCGCTTCAGGGCCATTCTGGTCCTCTTGTATTAACTCACCAGAGCACAAAGTACTCAGGGTGAGGTTTTGTGATCGCCTGATGTGCGTCTTTCGTCGTCAACAATTTGAACATTTAAAGTTCTTCTCCTCTGAATCTACAAGCTCTAAGCTTTAATCTTTGACACATAGCATCATCTGTAGGTCCTCTACAAAAGTTATCTAAATTATACACCTGGGGTCAAACTTGGCCCTGTCCCAGGGGTTTTCAGTTTTCAATAGAAACATAGTGAAAACGTTGAACATCTCTAAAACTAGAAGGTCCTCAGCTTTCATATTTGGCACATAGCTTCAACTTCAGGACTTCTACAAAAGTTATATAAATTATGCCCCTAGGGTCAAAATTGGTCCCACCCCAGGGATTGCCAGTTTTTGCCAGCCTATGGGATCACTAGTAGTATAAATTATGGCCCTGTTCATCATGTTCAGGTCCTCTACAAAATGTATATAAATAATGACCCTAGGGTAAAAAATGGCCCCGCCCAAGGGGTGGACAGTTTTCAGTAGAAACAAATAGTGAAATCTTTGAAAATCTCCTCTGAAGCTGGGAGGCTCTCAACTTTCATATTTGGCACAGAGCATTATGTTCAGGTCCTCTACGAATGTTATATACATTATGGCCCTGGGGTCAAAATTGGCTCGCCTCAGGGGTGGGCAGTTTTCAGTAGAAACATATGGAGAAAACTTCGAAATTTTCTCCTGAAACTGAAAGGTTCTCAGCTTACATATTTGGCACAGAGCATCATGTTATTTATTCGGCTCTATATGACCATCAGTGTCGATGGGCCGTAAAACACCATTCATTCATTCATTCATTCTACAAAAGTTTTATAACTTATGGCCCTAGTGTCAAAATTGGCCCCGCTCCAGGGGTGAGATGTTTTCAATAGAAACATAGAGAAGTCGGACAAGTATTTCATATCATGGAATGTTACCGTTATTTATGCAAATATAAAAACACTGCGGGTACTGTGAGCAAATAAATGGATATAATTTTGTATTATATATTTGCTTTCTGTACTCTATCCATTTTTACTCTTTGTACTTTCCTCTACAAAAAGTGTTATCTATTACAAGTTTTCCAAGTTTAAAATGAAATGATTATAATACAGCATGGATCGTGATTAGATAATGCGTTACTATAGATCCAAATTATTTGCGTAATTGTAACTTGATGATTTGAACGAAATGTAAACTCCCAATACGATTCGTGTCTGAAATTAACGCGTACTGCTACCCACACTGTTGCTGTCGCGCGATGCCAGTGTATACACACGAGTGCAATATAGTGGTTACTGTTAAGCGCTACGAGGAAACGGATTAAGTGGATTAAAAGCAACAAAAAAACTAACTGACCTCGGATTTTTCTTGTCAGGTAGATACAATTAATATATATTTATACTGCTGCATGTCTTTATTTAAAACATTTGTTGTTTTTGGAAGAAAATCCAGCAGCAAACAGAAATCATTTGCTGGCTACTGAGTGTGTACTGAGGAACGTCCGAACCTAAATCGGTCTTAACGCCTGTGTACTCTGCCGGGATATCGTTTAAACCGAAAGTAGCTCGATATCACCATATAGAGTAAACAGATGTGAACTAATTTTCAGCAGACATATTTGTTTTCAATCTGATTAGGGTTTACCCGTTACTTCATGAATATTCATGGGAGAAATAATGACGCCATGAAAAATAAATAACATGAATACTTTAACAGAAACATTATCAATACAGGAATACGTTTTACCCTGGCAAAAATTGCAGATTCAGTTTTGTATTATTTCATAAACTAACAGAGCAGACCCTGATCAGACCAATGTACTAATCATATATGTCATGTGTGCTATTTCCAATTTGCTATGTGTGAATTTTCTCTTTACTCTTCAATATGCCATTCTACGCCTTGCAAACAGAGTAGACCTAAATCAGACAACTCCTGTAATACTTTTAATTTATATTTATGTCCTCATGTTTCTTATTTATATGAAGATGTGATGTGTAAATCATATAATAACATATCTAATGTACCATGTGTGTTAATTGAACCCTTTCCTATAAATGTGTTTTCATGCGTCGGCAAACAGATTAGACCCAGATCAAATGACCCCTAGAGGAGCCGTCTGACCAGGGTCTGCTCTGTTTGCTAATGGAATTTGGTGTGCTTCTTTAGTTTCTAAATTGGGTGCATTTTTTCACCTTCCGTATTTCATTATAACTTTTTAACCCATGAATATTCAGTCTGTAATGAAAATTGGATTAAACATAGAACAGGGAAAGGGTTAACTCTGCATATTCGTCTGATCAGTGATGTGTGTGCAATTTAAAGTTTATTATCTCACCAAAATAAATATAACCATTTTAAGTCTTAAAGTTATTTCAGATATACATTATTTCCATTATAAATAGCTTTCTTGGCATCTTAATATTCAATTTTGACATTGAATAACGGCTTTAAATATGAACATAATTATGATTATGTTAACTTATTGTTTGTATGGTATTTTCATGAGTTATGTATGAAATAAAATGGAATTATTTTATTTTTATTTTATAGACAGTCTGTGCCCCATAACAGTTCTCTTTCACACTTTCACGCTCCAATGCTTATGATTGAATCCCACAAGAGTTTTCACACCTTTATTTTCACAGTTTGAGTAAAAATTATTGGTATGTACCGTACAAAGAATTCATTTTCAGTTATAAATTCATAGGATAAGGATATAAGAATGTAATATTATTCAATTCAATTCTTTATTGCGTAAAACATACATTTGTATGCTCAGAGCAAGATTACATAAATAATAAAGGTTAGAACTTAAATAAAAATTGTCGTTAATGATTTTGATGTTAACTTTAACATGGAAATTAGTCAAATGCAATGAAGGTTAAAAATTCAATAGAAATGGTCATTACAATTAAAGGTCGTTTTTTTCAAGTCAAAGTACACAGTCAAAGTACTTAATGACATTATAAATCTCAATATAATCTATTAAATTGCTTTATAATGTAATAAAATTACTTTTTTTTTCATTAGGTACATCTGAAAATGCGGGCGGACGCTGGACGACAGACCCCGGACATATCGCGGTCATAATAGCTCATCCTGAACCGAAGGCTCAGGTGAATTCAAATAGCTGGCCAAAACGTCCTACTTTCGATGATAATACACTATTTCTCAGGTCTAAAACCCTATGAAGAATGCCATTATATGTTGAAAAATTACTGGGACCTCAGTTTAATTTGTTATTAAAACCTGGTGCGAAACGTTTCAGTAAATTTCCATTCGTGGGGCGTTTCCCGGAAGGAACTGGTTTTGAGCGAAATGTCCCGTAACCGTAATATCATGGTGTTTAGGTCAGGCAAATGGTCATTATAATATAGCAAAACTTTATTTGTAACAGTTAATAACTAGAATAGTCGAAACAAGATGTGTTTGTGAAACACTATGCCCCCTCATATATTTGACCTCTGACCTTGACCTTGACATGTCACCCCTCAAAATGTGCAGCCTCACGAGATACACAAGCATGCCAAATATCAAGTCTCTATCTCTACTCGCGGTGCCGTAAAACCCAACTCACTCACTCACTCTATCTCTACTGGTCCAAAAGTTATGGCCAATGTTAAAGTCGGCGATTTGACCCATATATTTGACCTCTGACCTTGAAGGATGACCTTGACCTTGACACGTCACCCCTCAAAATGTGCGGCTTTATGAGATACATATGTATGCCAAATATCAAGTCTCTATCTATACTGGCTCAAAAGTTATGACCAATGTTAAAGTTGCTGACAAACAAACAGACAAACAGACAGACAGACAGGGCAAAAACAATATGCCCCCCGACTATCGTCTATGGGGGCATAAAAAAAAGGTCTGCTCTAGGACTGGTGAACAAGGGCCTTCTGGTATGTGCCGTTTTGACCCGACACCCTCTATTATTAATCTCTGACCTAAATCCTATTCGAACGGACTACCTTATGGTGTTCTTTATTAAAATGTCGATGTAGAAAATATCAATTTGCAATATTGCTACCGATTGTACTTGCCAGGAGTTTAAGCCATTGTATTGTACCGTGCGTATGTGCGTCGTCAACAATTTACTTAAACATCTTCTTCTCTTAAACCCTAAGGCCTAGACCTTTGATATTTGGTATGTAGAATCATCTAATGGTCATCTACAATGATTGTTCAAATTATGTCCCCCGGACCAAAAATGGCCCCGCCCCGGGGCTTATCAGTTTTTCATAGGAAAACCTTTAAAAAATCTTATTCTCTGAAACCGTAAGGCCTAGACCTTTGATATTTAGTATGTAACATCATCTAATGGTCCTCTACAAAGATTGTTCAAATTATGATCCCGGGGCCAAAAATGGCCCCGCCCTGGGGCTTATCAGTTTTTCATAGAAAATCTTTAAAAATCTTCTTCTCTAAAACCGTAAGGCCTAGACCTTTGATATTTGGTATGTAGCATGATCTAATGGACCTCTACAAAGATTGTTCAAATTATGACCCCCAGACCAGAAATGGCCCCGCCCCAGGGCTTATCAATTTTTCATAGGAAAATCTTTAAAAATCTTCTCTGAAACTGTAGGCCTAGAGATTTGATATTTGGTATGTAGCATCATCTATTGGTCCTCTACAAAGATTGTTCAAATTATGATCCCTTGACCAAAATGGCCCCGCCCGGGGGCTTATCAGTTTTTCATAAAAAAGCTTCTTCTCTGAAACCGTAAGGCCTAGACCTTTGATATTTGGTATGTAGCATCATCTAATGGTCCTCTACAAAGATTTTCAAACTATGACCCCCGGACCAAAAATGGCCTCGGCCATCTTTAAAAATCTTCTCCTGAACTGTAAGGCCAAGACCTTTGAAATTTAGTATTTATTATCATCTAATGGTTTTCTACCAAGATTGGTCAAATTATGACCCCTGGACCAAAACGGCCCCGCCCCTTGCTTATCAGTTTTTTAGCTCACCTGAGCAAAGCTCAGGGTGAGCTTTTGGGAGACTTGAATGTCCGTCGTGCGTCGTGTGTCGTCAACAATTTGCTTGTGAACACTCTAGTGGTCACAATTGTAGTCTAATCTTCATGAAACTTGGTCTGAATGAATGTCTTGATAAAATCTCGGAGGAGTTCGAAAGTGGGTCAAGTGGGGTTAAAAACTAGGTCACTAGGTCAAATAGTAGGAAAACCTTGTGAACCCTCTACAGGTCACATTTTTAGCCCAATTTTCATGAAACTTGGTCAGAATGATTGTCTTGATAAAATCTCGGAGGAGTTTGAAAAGTGGGTTATGTGGGGTAAAAAACTAGGTCACTAGGTCAAACAGTAGAAAAACCTTGTGAACACTCTAGTAGTCACAGTTTTAGTCCAATCTTCATGAAACTTGGTCAGAATTAATGTCTTGATAAAGTCTAGAACGAGTTCGAAAGTGGGTCAAGTGGAGTTAAAAACTAGGTCACTAGGTCAAACAGTAGAAAAACCTTGTGAACACTCTAGTGGTCACAATTTTAGTCCAATTTCCATGAAACTTGGTCAGAATGAATGTCTTGATAAAATTTCGGACAAGTTTGAAAGTGGGTCAAGTGGGGTGAAAAATAGGTCACTAGGTCAAACAGTAGAAAAACCTTGTGAACACTCTAGTGGTCACAATTTTAGTCCAATCTTCATGAAACTTAGTCATAATGATTGTCTTGATAAAATCTCAAACGAGTTTGAAAGTGTGTTATGTGGGGTTAAAAACTAGGTCACTAGGTCAAATAGTAGGAAAACCTTGTCAACACCCTAGAGGTCACATTTATAGCCAATTCTTCATGAAAATTGGTCAGAATGATTGTCCTTATAAAATCTTGGACAAGTTTGAAAGTGGGTAATGTGAGGTCAAAAAGTAGGTCACTGGGTCATATCTTAGAGAAATCGAGTTTACACTCCAGTGGCCACATTTTTAGCCCAGTCTTCCTCAAACTTGCTCAGACTGTTCGTCTTGGTGATATCAAGGTTGAGTGTGATCATGGATAGGATGGGAATAGAAAGTAGGTCACTAGGTCAAATCTTAGAAAAGATACTTTAGAGAGCAAATTTTTAGCCCAATCTTCATTGGTCAGAATCATTGTCTTGATAAAATCAATATACTAAATCTTTGAAAATCTTGTTCTGCAGAACCACTGCTCATGATCCACTGCTCATGATCCACTATCAACATTGTTCATATATTGTCCCTAAGTTCAATATTGACCCTACCCATGGGCTACTCTGCAAAAATCTTAAATCTATGGTAATCAGGTGAGCGATTAAGGGCCATCTTGGCCCTCTTGTTATAGGAAAATCTTTAAAATCTCCTGTGAAATTGTAAGGGCAGGAACTTTGAAACTTATATGAAGCATCATCTAATGTTCCTTTATTTAGATTGTTCAAATTTGAAACTCAAGGCCTAAAATTATGGCCCTTGGTTTCATATTGGCCCCAATCTGAAGCTTACTTATTTTTACATAGAAATACAGTGTATGCATATGTCTATAGTAACCAGGTGAGCGATTTAGGGCCATCATGGCCCTCTTGTATTAACCTGTCAAAATTTAAATAAATTCAACGCTTGCTGAACGCGACATACATAGCTTCGTTTGATATCGATTGTTTCCGCTAATAAAGGATTTCCTACTTGGCTCATTTAAGTACTTGTACATTTATTGTGAATTTCGTGAAAAACGTTTGAGACAAAGGTTTGCCCAAGCTAAATATATCCTTTCAGTGATGTAGGAATATTCTAATTCAATAAAACAGGACAATAATTTCGTTGAATACGCATTTTATACTGAATGAAAACAAATCTTTTAAAGATTTTAAATATTTTTGATTCCCACTGCGCGACCTTTTAATCGCACATGCCACTCTCTTGGGGGTTATAGTCAAATCGTACCCAAAGTCAAAACGTACCCACCTATTGGTCAAAACGTACCCAATTTCAAATTATATTTATGCATGTATTTTCTTTTTAAAATGCAATTAATATGCTAATATGTAAAACAAACATTCATAAATATATATTTAAAGAGAATTATTCCATTTAATTTATTAGAAAAAAAAAGTTATAAAATATTTGCCCTGTTTGCTTAAGATATAGATCTGCTACCGTTTCTGCCATGACATCAAATTTCTCTATCCATGTGGCTTTATAGTAATTGATCTAAACTATATCCATGATGCTCTCATTTCTCACTTGATTCGACTTGAATATTCATGGAGTAATGGGTTAATTGACCGAGTCCCAAAAAAGAATGTATTTTAACCCTTTCCCTATTCTATTCTATATTTAGTCAAAATTGCAATACCGACATGGACAAAATAGTTGAAATGATCGATTCCATAAGTAAACGGAGCAGACCCTGATCCAACGGCTCCTTTGGAGCCGACTGATCCCGGTCTACTGTGTTTGCAAATGCGTGAAAAGATGTTTACATTTCATTAGCAAACAGCGCAGACCCTGATAAGACGGCTTCTACAGGATCTGATCTGGGTCTACTGTTTGCACATGTGTGAATAGATGTTTACACTAGGGAAAGGGTTAAGAAAACCGATTTTTAATTTGTGAAATATATGAATAATTTTCAATCAAAATAAATAGACGAAGTTAAATTAATTATATTTATTTCCCAAGTTAGAAAACTATCATTGGGGTTTCTTTATGTTTTGAATAATCCATTTTCATGAAATATTGATGAATTTAGAAATTGAGAAAATTACTTGAAACAATTAACATATTACAAACGGGGAAGACCCTGTCTCATATCTCCTTAAGGTCTGCTCTACCACATTTGAGTAATCATCCCAATGAAATTCTCAGGTATATTCACAAGTTTGACACACAGGAATTTCACACCTTAAAAGCACAGGGGTCTGAAGTGTGCCTGTACCCAAAAATGGCACACCTGTGTAAAAAAATAAATTCTGCGTCGAAGTCATTGATTACGTATATATACATAAGAAAAGGGGTGGAACTCCGCCCGCCGTATCCACGGTCTCATTTTGACACGCCTCAAACAAACCCCGATTTTATCGTCAATAATTGACCTAGCAAGCAAAGCTATGTACCAATCAATAGCATCTACATTTTTCTTTCCAAAAATGTATTGGTTTCCATGCCACAAAGCTCCGATTTACATGCAGAACTTATCAAAGTCGAAATTTTTACCGAAAAACGCTACTAGGACCAAAGGTGCTCGACGCATGCTAAGGAAACGAACCCCCCCCCCCCCCCCAAAAAAAAAAAAAAATTGTGATCGAAGTATGTTAAACTAGCCTAAAACTATCTATTTGAGACCTTAAACCACTCCGAGAAACAAGAAAAACACGACCCAGAAAAATTTCCTATCGGGTCTATATATGTATTGAAAGGTATCTAACTACGACAGATCAGCGGCGGAAAATACAAGTCATGTTTTTCAAAGTCTTTCAGCAAAGTCAATTCAACACCGATTTTAATCATTTTGGTCTTGATCCGTTCCGAATTCCATATGCTAAGCGGCACAGTTAGTGCTTTCCTTAAATATTGCCCCGTCTTGTCGCTGCAAGACCGCCGATTTGAAAATACGCTAGAGTGAAACGATGTGACTCCCGCCAGGATGGATAGAAGTATATACGGGGATCTGTATTTGTTAATCTTTTCAGCAAAAACGCGAATTATGCTGAAACACATTCGAAAAAACATTCCTACTTTCGTTTTGAACGGATGTGGCCAAATCGCTGTGGCCCGGAAGTAGTAGTCAATTTGCATAGCGAAAAGTTTATGAGCCGGGTCACAGCAAAATGGTCGCATCCGTTCAAAAGGAAAGTTGGTGAAAGAAAACTGGCGCCTCGTAGCTGACTGGAAATAGCACCGTTTTAATTGCGGCAAGTTTAATGTTTTTAGATAGTGTTTAACCAAAATTCGCGTTTTTGTTGAAAAGATTAACGAATACAGATCCCCCTGTATACGTCTATGCATCCTGGCGGGAGTCACATCGTGTCCCACTTTGCCAACCTTTATTGTTTAAGTAGCTTGGATGGTAGTATTAACAATTACTATTAAAAGGAAACAAGGGTTTTTGTATCCTTTATATGATTAAAAAAATCATTAAAATGAAAAAAGGAGAAAGGCAAACAAAATGAGACAAAGCACCTTATCTTTTAATTTATATACATCTCATCATTTATTGATTTACGTGTCAGGCTTATAGTGTCTTACAGTATCTTATAGTAATGTATGTAATTTATTTCTAATTCATATCATTTGTTTCTATGACGCCGGTTACTGATCAGGGTCTGTAGAGTTTACTACAGCACTAACTGTAATTTGCATGTATGACTATAATTTATTTTTAATTATATCATTTATTGATATACTTGCTACATGTATGATGCTGCAAATATCAAAGACCCTGGCCAATTGTTGTAACTGATCGGGGTATGTATTGTTTGCAGCACAGACTCACAAATTGACCCTGAACAGACTCACACTCGCAGTCTCCTCAGGAAGAAGTAAGAAAATACAACACAATCACACAAAAAGACAAGGTATAGGCATGGATAAACTATTTAGGGTCTTTTCTGTTTTCAAAAGCACAGAAAGGCTTATTTTGCTCAGACAAATTGTACCCGATATGGAACCCTGAAATCGTCTTCACTATATAATATAAAGTGAAACAATATTATGTGTCTAACAACCCATATACATGTACCAATGGGAGGTTTTACTTCAAATTTTCACCCATGATAAGCTGTCAACCTTAATGTGAAGATTTTCTTAAAGAATGTAATTATTGCTCTGACCATTTTACCAGAGTTATGGCACAAAGTGGCAAGTTGAGCTATTGGAATCGCACTGTATTTGACATGTTCATAAAAAAATTCTTTAAATGTCTTCCAAACTACTGACATGATTTTCAGAAAAATCCACAGCAAACAATCAATATAATAAATATATATTATGTCCGAAACCTTCAGTAATGTCAGTACTTTGATTTCTGGTCCTTCGGGATCATAAGTTTTAATGTTATTAGTTTTGAAAATTGAATACTGCTTAAGCCGGTGCTAGGGGGCGTGAGTAGTGTTGCACTTTTAATTACTACTCATGAACAGACTCAATAAAACCGAGTCTGCAATTTTCTCTTTTTGCATTTCTTCTTTTGCTTTCGAGGGATCACCCATTTTCAGAATATTAGTATTGCTTCAGGATGTATGTTTTAAAAGTAACTCAACTGAGCTAGACTGTAAGTGGAACCCCCCTGGTTTATATATCTCTAATACGAGGGCATTTACGAACATCAAAAGGATGAACTTCGACAGATTGACAAAGAGCGTGTTAAACGAGTGGTGGTTGATGACTCTAAACTCCGTAATATCATCTCAAAACATCAATGGAAATAGAGGTGTATGGGAAAATATACCAATGTATCATCACATCCACGACGAAGACCGTGCTATCCACAACAGCACCTACATCAGACTCCATTATGGCATCCATGGCGAAGATCACAGCATCCACGGTGAAGACCATGGGATCCACAGCAAAAATATCAGCGTCCAAGTCCAGGGTGTCGACAACATCACCTCTGGTGTCAGGCTCAACCATAGCATCCACGGTGAACACATCAGACATGACATCCATGGTGAAGATATCTACATCCAAGTCCAGGTTGTCACCATTGACAACATCACCTACTGTTGTTCCAGTGAAAGTGGGTGAGTGTAAAGATGTTGGTTATATAATTGGTATAGTTCTTTCTTTTAGGTATAGGATTACTACTAGCATCAATTTTACTGATAATTCTATTAAAAACGGCTACGTCTACGTCGGTGTAAGCTTCCCCGTGCTCAATTACCACCTCCATTTTACCGTGCACCTATTAATTCTTCCATATCACATGTAGGTGAATATATTATCCCAACAAGTCCCATCATCTAATAGACAGGATTTAGCTGTTGATGATGATGACATCATACTTTATGAGTTTAGAAGACATTCACCGCTTTATCTTTTTTTTTACCTCACTAAATAGCCAGCGACCCAGTCAGGAAGTATATGTTTAACATATGATTACCATTATAAGCCCAGATCAGCCTATATATATAAAAGGAAATTGCATCCAAGCTGTTTCACACTGGAACTGTTATCAAATTGTGGAGGAAATGTTTTAGCTTTTACCATTTCCTAGCCCTTCCCCTCATTATAACGCCTTTTTTATACGCCCGTTTGAAAAAACGGGACGTATTATGGAATGGCGCTGTCTGTCCGTCTGTAACATCTCTAACTCAAGTTCTGCTTGGTGGATCCTTCTCAAATTTAGCCACAATGTTTATCTAGACATGCTACAGTAGCCTGCCAAGTCCCGGTTTGTTTAGTCAAGGTCACACAATTGGACTTAGAATTTGCGTTTAGCAAAAATGTTAACCGGTCTGTCTGTCTGTAACATCTCTAACTCTAGTTCCGCTTGGTGGATCCTTCCCAAATTTAACCAAAATGTTTATCTAGACATGCTACAGTAGCCTGCCAAGTCCCGGCATATTTATCCAAGGTCAAGGTCGCTTAATTGGACTTAGAATTTGCGTTAAGCAAAAATGTTAACCTCAATTTATGTGGAACAAGTCCACTTATTTACATAACACTTTGTGATAAAGCTTTGAAACTTGGAACACTTGTTCACCGTCACAACCTTCACCTGTAGGCAATAGTAAATAACTCTGTCAAGCATTTTGACTGAATTATGCCCCTTTTTAGCTCACCAGAGCACAAAGTGCTCAGGGTGAGCTTTTGTGATTGCCTGATGTCCGTCGGCGTGCGGTGTGCGTCGTCAGTCGTCAACAATTTGGACCTTTAAAAGTTTTCTCCTCTGAATCTACAGGGTTCTCAGCTTTCATCTTTGGCACATAGCATCACCTATAGGTCCTCTATAAAAGTTATATAAATTATGTCCCTGGAGTCAAAATTGGCCCCGCTACGGTCCCAGGGGTGGCCAGTTTTCTCTAGCTGACTGTTGTTTTCTGTACAAGTAGCAGAATGCTGGGCTCACTTAGGTTATGCATGGGGAAAACTTCAAAAAAATTCTTGTCAAAAACTACATTTCACAGAGCTTAGATATTTTGTGTATAGATTAACTTAGTAGACCTTATTGACAATGATTAATATCATAGTTCTGAGGTTAAAATTGGCCCTGCCCTGTTGGTTATACTTTAAAATTGACTTACACTATAAAGGTTCCTCTGAGCTAGCACTCCATCAGATTCTGTTATGCAATCACTTGAGAAGGCAAGTTCCTGGTCAAAACTCTATGAAGTTGTCTGCTTCAGAATTAGTGTCCGTTTGTTCACACTGTTTTTAACCCATTCCCTCATAGACTATTTTTAGATCCTGTTTCTTTGAAAATTTTAGAATTGTGTAGATTTGAAGCCATTGTGGTAAATAGAGCTGCAAAAGTTGTTTCCTTCCATATCTTTTAAAAAACAAATGTCATAGTGAAAGACAGTTTGGACCCTGATGAGATGCCAAGTTACTTTGTTTCTCATCTTGATCCAGACTGTTTGCAAAGGTTATTATAAATGCTAAAAAAACCAAAGCAAGTAGCTTGTGTAATATTAGCAGGCTTAAGGTATAGGACCTTTGAAGAGTGAGTGATCAGCCATAAGCATATTGACTAGGGATAATTGCAGATCACTTATGCATATGGATGGGTTTTCTTGGTTCACTAAACTTGTATATAACCAGGACTAAATGCTAGCTAATCCAAACCTAAATCGCAAGCTCATTAAAAAAAATTTGGCTAGGATTAAGTTTGCAACAAGCTTGCAGTTGCAAGCCAGTTAAGGGAGACAGGCATATCTCTAGTTAAACATTTCCTGGTGTCTATTTTTAGCATACATTTAAAGGTAGGTTATCTCCCTTTTTGATGACAACTGGATTGCCTCCTTTGTTGTTAGTAGATCTGCAGTAATATTGCAGACCCAAACAGAAAATTGTTATAGTTAGATGTCGCCTGTTGCACATTAATTAGGACAATTAACCCTTTACTCCATTAATAGGCCTTTCTACACCTTTGCAAACAGAGTAGACCCTGATTAGATGGCTTATGTAGTAGCCATCTGTTCAATCTGCTGTTTGCTTATGATATGATATAGTGCAAATTGCATTACATTATTTTCAATTTGTGTACTTTTATTTATACTTTTAATATGTTTACTAACCCTTTCCCTCATGTTAACACCTTTTCACACATTTGCAAACAGAGCAGACCCAGATCAGATGGCTGCTATAGCAGCTGTCTGATCAGGGTCCGCTCTGTTTGTTAATGAAATATTAAAGATGTTTCTTTACTTTCTAAAATGGCTACACCTTCCATATTTCATTATAACTATTTTGTCCATGAATATTCAGTAGATATTTAAATTTTGAATAAACATAGAACAGGGGAAGGGTTGAAAATAAATTAAGATATGAATAATAATAACTCATGAAGGTGTAATGAAAATATCTGAAATTTTGAATATCATAATTACATGAATAGATTAATTTATTCTTTCTGAAATTTAACCAATTTGCCCAGGGAGATGGTTTACATACTTTTGTACATGCCCTTCTTTAGATTGACATTGTAATATGTTTTCATTTTCTTAAAAAAAATTCATGTGAGGTCCTCTACAAAAGTTACATAAATTATGCCCCTTGGGTCAAACTTTGCCCGCCCCAGGGCCGGGTAGTTTTCTATAGAAACACATAGTGAAAACTTTGAAAATCTTCTCCTCTGATTGTCTGGTGAGCGATGTCAGGGCCTTTCAGGCCCTCTTGTTAACTAAGAATTTTTTGTTAAGGCTTTTGTTAAAGTCCATTTCTTTACATAACCCTTTGAGATAAAGCTTTTAAACCGTCACAACCTTCACCTGTAGGCAAGAGAAAATAACTCTGTCAAGCATTTTGACCGAATTATGCCCCTTTTTAGCTTAGAATTTTTGGTTAAGGCTTTGTTAAAGTCCATTTATTTACATAACCCTTTGAGATAAAGCTTTTAAACTTGGAACACTTGTTCACCATCACAATCTTAACCTGTAGACAAGAGTACATAACTCTTTCAAGTATTTTGACAGAATCATTGCCCTTTTTAGCTCACCAGAGCACTTTTGTGCTCAGGGTGAGCTTTTGTGATCACTTGATGTCCGTCGTGCGTCGTCGGGCGTCAACAATTTGAACCTTTAAAAATCTTCTCCTCTGAATCTACAGGGTTCTCAGCTTTCATCTTTGGTACATAGCATCATCTTTAGGTCCTCTACAAAAGTTAAATAAATTTTGCCCCTGGGGTCAAAATTGGCCCCGCCCCAGGGGTTCCTTGTTTTCTATTGAAATATATAGTAAAACTTTGAAAATGTTCTCCTCTGAATCTACAAGGTTCTCAGCTTTCATATTTAGCACATAGCATCAAGTTCAGGTCCTCTACAAAAGTTATATAAATTATGCCCCTGGGGTCAAAATTGGCCCCGCCCCAGGGGTAGCCAGTTTTGAATAGAAACATATAGTGACAACTTTGAAAATCTTCTCCTCTGAATCTACAGGGTTCTCAGCTTTCATATTTGGCACATAGCATCATGTTCAGGTTCTCCACAAAAGTTATATAAATCATGGCCCTGGGGTCAAAATTGGCCCCGCCCCAGGGGTAGCCAGATTTCATTAAAAACATATAGTGACAACTTTGAAAATCTTCTCCTCTGAATCTACAGCCTTCTCAGCTTTCATATTTGGCACATAGCATCATGTTCAGGTCCTCTACAAAAGTTATATAAATTATGCCCCTGGGGTCAAAATTGACCCCGCCCCAGGGGTAGCCAGTTTTGAATAGAAACATATAGTGACAACTTTGAAAATCTTTTCTTCTGAATCTACAGGGTTCTCAGCTTTCATATTTGGCACATAGCATCATGTTCCGGTCCTCTACAAAAGTTATATAAATTATGCCCCTGGGGTCAAAATTGGCCCCGCCCCAGGGGTGGTCAGTTTTCAATAGAAACATATAGTGAAACTTTGAAAATCTTCTCCTCTGAAACTGGAAGGTTCTTTGCTTTCATATTTGGCACATAGCATCATGTTCAGGTTCTCTACAATTTTTTTATAAATTATGCCCCTGGGGTCAAAATTGGCCCCGCCCCAGGGGTAACCAGTTTTCAATAGAAATATATGGTAAAACTTTGAATATATTCTTCTCTGAAACTGAAAGAGTCTCAGCTTTCATATTTGGCACATAGCATCATGTTTAGGTCCTCTACAAAAGTTATATTATTTATGGCCCTGGGGTCAAAATTGACCCCGCCCTAGGGGTGGCCAGTTTTCAATAGAAACATATAGTGAAAACTTTGAAAATCTTCTCCTCAGAAACTGGAAGGTTCTCAGCTTTCATATTTGACACATAACATCATGTTCAGGTCCTCTACAAGAGTTATATAAATTATGCCCCCGAGGTCAAAATTTGCCCCGCCCCAGGGGTAGCCAGTTTGCAATAGAAACATATAGTGTCAAATTTGAAAATATTTTCCTCAGAAACTGGAAGGTTCTCAGCTTTCATATTTGGCACATAGCATCATGTTCAGGTCTTCTTCAAAAGTTGTATAAATTATGCCCCTTGGATCAAAATTGGCCCGCCCCAGGGGTGGCTAGTTTTCTCTAGAAACATATAGTGAAAACTTTGAACATCTTCTCCTCTGTTTGCCTGGTGAGCGATGTCAGGGCCATTCTTGCCCTCTTGTTAAATTAGAATTAATGGTTAAGACTTTGTTAAAGTCCATTTATTTACATAACCCTTTGAGATAAAGCTTTTAAACTTGGAACACTTGTTCACTATCACAAGCTTTACCTGTAGGCAAGAGTACATAACTCTGTCCAACATTTTGACAGATTTATGTCCAACATTTTGACAGATTTATGCCCCCTTTTAACTTAGAAATTTTGGTTGAAGTCCACTTATTTACATAACCCTTTTAGATTAAGCTTTTAAACTTGGAACACTTGCTCACCATCACAAGCTTTACCTGTAGGCAAAAGTACATAACGCTGTCTAACATTTTGACATAATTACGACGCTTTTTAGCTTGGAAATTTTGGTTAAAGTCCACTTATTTACATAATCCTTTCAGATAAAGCTTTTAAACTTGAAACATTTGTTCACCATCACAAGCTTCATCTTCATCTCAAGCGTTTAGACACAATTATGGCACTTTTTAATTTAGAATTTTCGGTTATGGTTTTTTGTTAAAGTATGCCTATTTACAACCTTGAAACTTGGTCGCAAAATTGGACTTAGAATTTGAATTTAGCAAATACGTTAACCCCAGTTTATGTTGAATAAAACCTCGACGGGCGTATATTGTGCCCACTGGCACTCTTGTTTGATAATTGGAACCAAATTCTCCAATAGACACAATGGTTTCAAAACTTTATAAATTCTGAAGGGTGGTGATCCCCCGAAAGCAAATATTGCAACACAAATAGAGAAAATTGCAGACTCGGGTTTTATTGAGTCTGTTTATGAGCAGTAATTGAAAGGGCAACACTGCTCACGCCCCCTAGCACCGGCTTAAGCGTTATTCAATTTTCAGAACAAGAAGTACTGAAATTCATGATCTCGAAGGATCAGAAGGTATAACAACACTGAGAATGAAGTACGGGGCGACATTTTACGGCCGCCACACAAGCACTTAACACCTGCTGTTGTGAAGATTATAAATTCTGAAGGATGGTGATCCCTCGAAAGCAAAAATTGCAACACAAAAAGAGAAAATTGCAGACTCGGGTTTTATTGAGTCTGTACATGAGAAGTTTAATCTGGTTTTAGTATTGTATTTTGATCACGGTTTCAAAAAAAACAAAGAAAGACATAGTAAATATTCATTTATAGTCGGTGAAGTTTTAGGAGCTTTCGACATATCATAATATAGCATTCCATAGGTTCAAAAAGAAACCAGTGATATCATATGTGTGTCTGTTACATTCCAAAACTGGTTTCATACATACCATTTAGTAATGCACTTTTGAGTAAATTGGAAGGGATGATGTGCATACATGTTGATCAGGTCCTTTAAGATGTTTATTTTACATCACAACAAATACATAACATAACATCTGGTATTTTTCACACAATTTGACTCCAAAACTATTTAGTCGTGTGTCTCCAACTTATGTTTGGTATATCAACTATAATATTTTTCTGTATCTTTAGAGTAGAATATAAAGTGAACCCTGGTTTTAACTGCAGTGTTTGTTATAAGAAATATTGCTGTTATAACGAATTTGCCGTCATAACAAAGAAATAAATAACCCCATGGGAGCTTTCTCATGGCACTAACATAGTGTACATGTTTGTTTCTAAAATTTGGTTTCGACAAATACTGCTGTTGTAATGAGGTTGCCGTTGTAACGAATGCAGGTATAATGAGGGTTCACTGTATATTGCAAACCAGGTTGTGACTTATTGGTGCTATTGAAGAGTTTTGTTGGTGTTAAATATGTTGTTTTTCATAGTGGTGGGATAGTATATATTTGTACTACCCTCACTGCTTGTGAATGATAATGTCTTAACACTTTAATTTAGCGGCTTAAGTGTTGCAGAAACTTTGTAATTATTCAAAAATGGAGAATAATTTAATTCTGATAAAATGCTCTGTTCTGTTTAACTGCAAATAAATACATTATTTATCTCAGTGGTACTCACTTTTCATTCCCCCTGTGTAGGGATTTCTACACCAATGACTTGTATGTTCATCAGCATTGTTGGCATTACCAACATTGTTAGCATTGTTATCATCATCGTTTCATCATAATTTTCGTCATTGGCGCTATATGACCTTAGTGTCGCGGTGCCGTAAAACCCAACTCACTCACTGATCATCATCAGCAGCAGGACCGTTTCTTGCGTTTGCAACGTCGTCGTCGGTGTTAATGTCGCTATTGGCTTTGACAACGTCGTCGTTATCGGTGTAGTTGAAAGCACTGTCAATGCTGCTCTCGATGTATGACACTTGCGGTTGGTACCGTTCTGCTACTATGGGAGCAGCCTGGTCTGCTTGCTTGCACCGCAACCGCCTTTCCATAACGTGTAAACGTCCTTTGACACCCAACTCACTCACTCACTCACCTCTGTAGTGCCTTCGGACGTCTCTGTATTTCTGTTGCAGTGTCTAAAACAATGACAAATCGGTTACATTTACAGTTTACATGTACAGTAACCTCCACATAAAACGATATCACATATAAGGAAATACTGCATATTGATATAGATCCGATTGTCCCTACTGATCTCATACATTCTACTCAAATCGTTTTATAACGATATCTAGATGTAACGATTTTTAGAGATGCACTGAATATCGTTACATGTGGAGGTTACTGTACATGTATACTGTAAATGTGAATAAGTGTATAACTCGTGCATACTACATTTTGTCTAATATCTGTAGGACACTTTTGGTAAGACAAGTAATTAATTGTGACTAGGCACATGTACAGTAACTGACTAGACACATACAGTAACCATAACCTGATTCCTAATATTAAGCAATGTATTAAGATTTGTTAGATTATATTCTGTTAGCATTCCTTACAATTTACCTGTAATCGGTGATCCAGATTCCTGATCTCTATGTACGAATCAACCCATATGTTAGGTTCCATTTGAAGATAATCAATTTGTTGCAACATGAAGTTCATTTGCCCGCTGATCATGTATTGCATTCCAATGACTAAATCTCCGAAGATGTTCATGTTTTGTTTAAATATAAATGCTACAAGGTCCATAAACATGTATGTCTATATATAAGCAAAATGAATGTGTTTTTTAGCTCACCTGGCACAAAGTGCCAAGGTGAGCTTTTGGGATGATCCTATGTCCGGCGTCATGCGTGCGTCAAAAATTTACTTAAACATCTTCTTCTCTGGAACTACAAAGCCAAGAGCTTTAATATTTGGTATGTAGTATGATGTAATGGTCCTCTACAAAGATTGTTCAAATTATGTCCCCCGGGCCAAAAATGGCCCCGCCCCGGGGCTTATCAGTTTTTCATAGGAAAATCTTTAAAAATCTTCTCTGAAACTGTAAGGCATAGACCTTTGATATTTGGTATGTAGCATCATCTAATGGTCCTCTACAAAGATTGTTCAAATTATGACCCCTTGGTCAAAAATGGCCCCGCCCCAGGGCTTATCAGTTTTTCATAGGAAAATCTTTAAAAATCATCTTCTCTGAAACTGTAAGGCATAGACCTTTGATATTTGGTATGTAGCATCATCTAATGGTCCTCTACAAAGATTGTTCAAATTATGACCCCTTGGTCAAAAATGGCCCCGCCCCAGGGCTTATCAGTTTTTCATAGGAAAATCTTTAAAAATCATCTTCTCTGAAACTGTAAGGCATAGACCTTTGATATTTGGTATGTAGCATCATCTAATGGTCCTCTACTAAGATTGTTCAAATTATGACCCCTGGGCCAAAAATGGCCCCGCCCCGGGGCTTATCAGTTTTTCTTAGGAAAATCTTAAAAAATCTTCTTCTCTGAAACTGTCAGGCATATACCTTTGGTATGTAGCATCATCTAATGGTCCTCTACAAAGATTGTTCAAATTATGACCCCCAGGACAAGAATGGCCCCATCCCAGGGCTGATCATTTTTAGCTCACCAGAGCACTTTTGTGCTCAGGGTGAGCTTTTGTGATCACTTGATGTCCGTCGTCGGGCGTCAACAATTTGAACCTTTAAAAATCTTCTCCTCTGAATCTACAGGGTTCTCAGCTTTCATCTTTGATACATAGCATCATCTTTAGGTCCTCTACAAAAGTTATATAAATTTCGCCCCAGGGGTACCTTGTTTTCTATTGAAATATATAGTAAAACTTTGAAAATCTTCTCCTCTGAATCTACAAGGTTCTCATCTTTCATATTTGGCACATAGCATCATGTTCAGGTCCTGTACAAAAGTTATATAAATTATGCCCCTGGGGTCAAAATTGGCCCCGCCCCAGGGGTAGCCAGTTTTGAATAGAAACATATAGTGACAACTTTGAAAATCTTCTCCTCTGAATCTACAGGGTTCTCAGCTTTCATATTTGGCCCATAGCATCATGTTCAGGTCCTCTACAAAAGTTATATAAATCATGGCCCTGGGGTCAAAATTGGCCCTGTCCCAGGGGTAGCCAGATTCCATTAGAAACATGTAGTGACAACTTTGAAAATCTTCTCCTCTGAATCTACAGGGTTCTCAGCTTTCATATTTGGCACATAGCATCATGTTCAGGTCCTCTACAAAAGTTATATAAATTATTCCCCTGGGGTCAAAATTGGCCCCACCCCAGGGGTGGGTCAAAATTGGCCCCACCCCAGGGGTGCCTTGTTTTCTATTGAAATATATAGTAAAGATTTGAAAATCTTCTCCTCTGAATCTACAAGGTTCTCAGCTTTCATATTTGGCACATAGCATCAAGTTCAGGTCCTCTACAAAAGTTATATAAATTATGCCCCTGGGGTTAAAATTGGCCCCGCCCCAGGGGTAGCCAGATTTCATTAGAAACATGTAGTGACAACTTTGAAAATCTTCTCCTCTGAATCTACAGGGTTCTCAACTTTCATATTTGGCACATAGCATCATGTTCAGGTCCTCTACAAATGTTATATATATTATGCCCTTGGGGTCAAAATTGGCCCTGCCCCCAGGGGTAGCCAGATTTCATTAGAAACATGTAGTGACAACATGAATATTAATTAACATAATTTCTATTGTGGATGAATAAGCAAAAACTGTGACCTGATAAATACTAGAATCAGAACTATATCATGTCAAAAGCAAACAGAGCAGACTCTGATCAGCCATCTGATCTTGGTATACTCTGTTTGCCAAGGGGTTGAAAGGCCTATTTATGGAGGAAAGGGTGTTAACAACACCATTATTCTCCCTATAGAATCATGTAGTGAAAACTTTGAAAATCTTCTCCTGAAACTGGAAGGTATTCAGCTTTCATATGTAGCACATAGCATCATGTTCAGGTCCTCTACCAAAGTTATAAAAATTATGCCCCTGGGTTTAAAATTGACCCTGCCCAGGGCTGGCTAATTTTCTATAGAAACATGTAGTGAAAACTTTGAAAATCTTCTTCTCTGATTGTCTGGTGAGCGATATCAGGGCCTTTCAGGCCCTCTTGTTTTATAGGAAAATCTTTAAAAGTCTTCTTCTCTGAAACTGTAAGGCATAGACCTTTGATATTTGGTATGTAGCATGATCTAATGGTCCTCTACTGAGATTGTTCAAATTATTACCCCACCTTGGGGCTTATCAGTTTTTCATAGGAAAATCTTTAAAAATCTTCTGAAAATGTAAGGAATAGACATTTGGTATGTAGCATCATCTAATGGTCCTCTACTAAGATTGTTCAAATTATGACCCCAGGACAAAAATGGCCCCATCCCAGGGCTTATCAGTTTTTCATAGGAAAATATTGAAGAAATCATCTTCTAAAACTGTAAGGCATACACATTTTGTATGTAGCATCATCTAATGGTCCTCTACTAAGATTGTTCAAATTATGACCCCTGGGCCAAATTTGGCCCGCCCCGGGGCTTATCAGTTTTTCATAGGAAAATCTTTAAATATATTCTTCTCTAAAATTATAAGGTATAGACCTTTAATATTTGGTATGTATCATTATTTAATCGTCCTCTACTAAGATAAATAAAAATATGACCCCGGACCAAAAATGGCTCCGCCCAAGGGCTTATCAGTTTTTCATAGGAAAATCTTTCAAAATCTTCTCCAGAACTGTAAGGTCTAGGCCCTTGATATTTGGTATGTAGCATCATCTTATGGGTTTCTACCAAGATTATTCAAATTATTACCCCTGGGGCTTATCAGTTTTTCATATGAAAAGTTTTAAGAATCTTCTCCAAAACTGTAAGGCAGATACCTTTAATATTTGGTATGTAGCTCTAACTAATAGTTTTCTACCAAGATTGTTCAAATTATGTCCCCTGGGTTGAAAATTTCCCCGCCCAGGGGCATATCAGTTTTTTATAGGAAAGTTTTTAAAAATCTCCTTAAAAGTCTTCTCTGAACTTGTAAAGCTTAGATATTTGGTATGTTGCATTATCTAATAGTCCTCTACCAAGATTTTCAAATTATGAACCCCGGATCAAAATTGACCCCGCCCTGGGTTTTTCATAGGAAAATCTTTAAAATATCTCCTCCTCCAAATCTCTGATTGTCTGGTGAGCGATATCAGGGCCTTTCAGGCCCTCTTGTTTTATAGGAAAATCTTTAAAATTCTTCTTCTCTGAAACTGTAAGGCCTAGATCTTTGATATTTGGTATGTAGCATGATCTTATGGTCCTCTACAAATATTGTTCAAATTATGACCCCCTGGCCAAAAATGGCCCCGCCCAAGGGCTTATCAGTTTTTCATTGGAAATTTTTGAAAAATCAAGTTCTCTAAAGCTGTAAGGCCTAGACCCTTGATATTTAATATGTAGCATGATCTTATGGTCCTCTACAAATAGTGTACAAATTATGACCCCGGGCCAAAAATGGCCCCGCCCAAGGGCTTATCAGTTTTTCATAGGAAATTCTTTAAAAATCTTCTTCTCTGAAATTGTATGGCCTAGACCTTTGATATTTGGTATGTAGCATGAACTTGTGATCCTTGACAAATATTGTTCAAGTAATGACCCCCAGGCTAAAAATGACCCCGCCCAAGGGCTTATCAGTTTTTCATTGGAAAATCTACTGAAACTGTAAGGCCTAGACCATTGATATTTGGTATGACTAACATGATCTACTGGTCCTCTATAAATATGTAGCTGTGGCTGGTAGTCCTCTGCCAAGAATGTTTAACTTACGACCCTGACCACTGGGCGAAACTTGGCCCTGCCTCAGGGCTTATCAGTTTTTCATGGGGAAAATATGAAATATTATTTTTCTCTGAAATCATAAGGCTTAGACCTTTAATTAATTGTATACTGCTTTGCCTTGTGGTTCTCTACTAAGGTTGTCCACATTATTTCTTGTGGTCAAAAAAGGCCCCGCCCCTGGGGTTATCTCAGGTGAACGCTTCAGGACCTCATGGCCCTCTTGTTCAAATTATGCAATTTGTCATTGAAATCATTAATCTGTTACGAACTGGTGAGCGATTAAGGGCCATCATGGCCCTCTTGTATAGTATTGGTTTAGTAAAAAAACGTTTAGAAACAGGACGGGTGAAACAGGGCAAGGTGTATATAATTATAATATATAAGGGGGTCATAATTTGAACAATCTTTGTAGAGGACCATTAGATAATGCTACATATCAAATGTCTAGGCCTTACGGTTTCAGAGAAGATTTTTAAAGATGTTGCAATGAAAAACTGATAAGCCCCGGGGCGGGGCCATTTTTGGCCCGTGGGTCATAATTTGAACAATCTTGGTAGAGGACGATTAGTTGCTGCTACTTAGCACATATCAAATGTCTAGGCCTCACGGTTTCAGAGAAGAAGATTTTTAAATATTTTCCTATGAAAAACTGATAAGCCCCGGGACGGGGCCTTTTTTGGCCCGGGGGTCATAATTTGAACAATCTTGGTAGAGGACCATTGGATGATGCTACATACTAAATACCAAATGTCTAGGCCTTACGGTTTCAGAGAAGAAGATTTATAAAGATTTTCCTATGAAAAACTGATAAGCCCCGGGGCGGGGCCATTTTGTGGCCCGGGGGTCATAATTTGAACAATCTTGGTAGAGGACCATTAGATGATGCTACATACTAAATACCAAAGGTCTAGGCCTTACGGTTTCAGAGGAGAAGATTTTTAAAGATTTTCCTATGAAAAACTGATAAGCCCCGGGGCGGGGCCATTTTTGGCCCGGGGGGTCATAATTTGAACAATCTTGGTAGAGGACCATTAGATGATGCTACATACTAAATACCAAAGGTCTAGGCCTTATGGTTTCTTAGGAGAAGATTTTTAAAGATTTTCCTATGAAAAACTTATAAGCCCCGGTGCGGTGCCATGTTTGGTCTGGGGTCATAATTTGAACAATCTTTGTAGAGGACCATTAGATGATGCTACATACCGAATATCTAAGGTCTAGGCCTTACAGTTTCAGAGGAGAAGATTTTTAAAGATGTTCCTTAAAAAAACTGATAAGCCCCAGGGCGGGGCCATTTTTGGCCCGGGGGACATAATTTGAACAATCTTTGTAGAGGACCATTAGATGATTCTACATACCAAATATCAAAGCTCTAGACTTTGTCGTTTCAGAGAAGATGTTTAAGTAAATTGTTGACGACGCACATACGCACGACGACGGACGCCGGACACTGCCCCTTCAAGATACCTTTGTGCCAGGTGAGCTAAAACAGCACCTGTTGAAATGAAAGACGATCAAACGCAAACTGCCATTAAACCAACCATTGGTGATTCCCTTTTAAATTATAGAGCTATACGAAGAGATGAGGTTGTTCTAGCTCGCTGTCGCATCGGACACTCTCAAATTACTCATTCCTATTTACTAAAGCGCGAAATTCAACCATAATTTGTCTTCTGTCAAGAGCCATACACAGTAAAACATTTTTTGATTGAATGTGTTGACCTTGCTATAATAAGACGTAAATACTTAACTGTTGATTCTATGCACCAGTTATTTGATACAGTTCCATACGAGAATATAATTTCATTTTTAGCTCACCTGAGCCAAAGGCTCAGGATGAGCTATTGTGACCGCTATTTGTCTGGCGTCCGTCCACATTTTCAAACGACATCTCCTCTGAAACAGCTGACCCGATTTTAACCAAATTTTGTCAGAAGCATCAATGGCTAGGGGGAACGAAACGTTGTTCACATTATGACCCCCGGGCCAAAAATGGCCCCGCCCCAGGGCTTATCCGTTTTTCATAGGAAAATCTTTAAAAATCTTCTTCTGAAACTGTAAGGCCTAGACCTTTGATATTGGGCATGTAGCATGATCTTATGGTCCTCTACAAAGATTGTTCAAATTATGACCCCCGGGCCAAAAATGGCCCCGCCCAAGGGCTTATCAGTTTTTCATAGGAAATCTTTAACATTCTTCTTCTTTGAAACTGTAAAGCCTAGACCTCTGATATTTGGCATGTAGCATGATCTAATGGTCCTCTACAAAGATTGTTCAACTTATGACTCCAAGCCAAAAATGGCCCCGCCAAAGGGCTTATCAGTTTTTCATAGGAAAATCTTTAACATTCTTCTTCTGAAACTGTAAGGCCTAGACCTTTGAAATTGGCACGTAGATGATCTAATGGTCCTCTAGAAAGATTGTTTAACTTACGACCATGACCTCTGGCCGAAACTTGGCCCTTGCTTATCAGTTTTTTCAGCAGAGATCAAAGCTATTGATTTAGCTCTTTATTATATTGCTGGAAAATCATATAGTAAACACATAATCTTTTCGGATTCTCTTTCTGTTTTACAATCTCTGAGTAAATGTAGAATGTTCTTTTTAAAAAACTTGTTTTAAAATACCATGAAATGTCTAATTCAAAAGATGTAATATTTTGTTGGATACCTAGTCATTGTGGAATACAGGGCAACGAGAGGGCGGACCTTGCAGCGAAGTCTGCGCTTGAATCGCCTGAATCTGATATGAGATTACCGTATTCGGATTTCAAACCACAAATTACTAGACATATTCTATATAAATGGCAGGAGTCTTGGAATGAGGAAATTCATAACAAACTTCATGCTGTTAAACCTATTTTAGGTGAACATTTTTGTTCATGCTTGCCAATTCGGCGTGATGAGGTCGTATTGGCCAGAATACGAATTGGACATTCTTTTTTAACTCATTCATTTTTACTGAAAGGTGAAGTTCAACCTGAATGTTTATTTTGTTTTGAGCCTTATACAATTCAGCACATTCTCATTGAATGTCCTGATTTAATCTTAATCAGAGATAGGTTCTTTCAAGCAGATTCCCTGAGGGAACTGTTTGAGCTGGTAGAAATACCAAAAATATTTGATTTTTTAAAAGCCATTAATATATATTCTAAAATTTAAAAGGTATATTTTTAGAATGTCGCATATGTTTTGTCCTTATTTTATTTACAATCCTGTTGATCGGGACTGACATTTACATAATCTAGTGAGATTGTCTTTATTTGATTTCATCATATAGTTTTATTTACATTATTTATTCGGCACTATATGACCATCAGTGTCGATGGGCCGTAAAACACCATTCATTCATTCATGGAAAAAAATATATTATTTTTCTCTGAAGCCATAAGGCATAGACCTTTAATTAATGGCATACTACTTTGCCTTGTGGTTCTCTACCAAGGTTGTACAAATGATGGCCCCGCCCCTGGGGTATCTCAGGTGAGCGCTTCAGGGCCTCATGGCCCTCTTGTTGAAAGAGACTGGTCTTTATTCTAAAATATAAATGTTCTATTATATTATTTTTGTATTCCTTTCTACATTTTCAACTTTGTATATTTTAATGATTTACACACTTGTTGATCGAGATTTGTTTTTATTGAATTTCATAGTTTCATCATAATTTTCGTCATTGGCGCTATATGACCTATTTAGAGTCGCAGTGCCGTAAACCCCAACTGACTCACTCATCCCAGAATCTGAATGAGGTAGTTTTCAAAATACTGATTTTAAACCATAGGTTAAATAGTATATATGTTCCAAATAGCAGGTTTCTTGGGACAGCAATATTAACAATAAACTTCATTTTGATTCTATGCACCAATTACTTGATAGTTCCATACGAGAATATACTTTCGTTTTTGAAAGAGACTGGTCTTTATTCTAAAATAAAAACGAATATCAATGACTTCAGCAAAGTCATTGAGTACATACTTGACGGATTGTCAGAGTTATTATGCTATGTTTTACATGTTGTCCTGTGTTCACCGTCGTCTATGTTGTGGGTAAGTCCAACGGGGATACCTTTATTTACACTATGTGAGGTTAGGACGTCTTTAAACCCCCAGTGGTGTTTTGCTACTGACCGTGCCAAGGCGGTACTCTCTTTGTCACCCTTCCCTTTGATTGCTTTGACCCTTCCCTTTGATTGCTTTGTGCTTGTGATTTTGTTCATGTGTGGAACGTTTGTCTCTGGTTCTTGTGTATCTTTTGGTGTTTTCTGTGTTCATCTCGCGTGTGAGTGTGCGTTTGGGTATGTGGTTGTGTGTGTATGTGTGTTATGCTGTCTATCGGTGTTTTGGTGGTGGTTGCGTCTTGTATGTGGCTTTGCCTGCTTGACTTTACTACATTACCTTCATGAATCAGGACTTAAAGGTCGACTTCCAATTTTTATTGAAAACTTTTTAAATGATAGGGAATTTCAGGTCCGCATTGGTACTACTCTTTCTGGTATGCAAAAACAGGAAATGGGTGTTTCACAAGGAAGTATTTTGTCAGTTACTCTATTTAATGTTAAAATTAATAATACTTTTCAATCTATTACTAATGACACGGATTGTTCATTGCATGTTGATGACTTTTTAATTTGTTACCGTTCTAAACACATGCGTACTGTTGAACGCCAACTTCAGCAGTCCATTGATAAAGCTCAGAAATGGGCTACTGAAAATGGTTTTTTAGATTTTCAAAGTCTAAAACAAACTGTGTACATTTCTGTCAACTTAGAAAATTCCACAATGATCCTGAGTTGCACTTGAATGGTGACCCCATTCCTGTGGTAGACCAGGCGAAATTTCTCGATGTCATTTTTGACAAAAAAAACTTTCCTTTATACCTCATATTAAATAAAGGCTAAATGCCAGAAAACACTGCAATTGCTTTGCGTTCTTGCACATACCGAATGGGGTGCAGATCGCAATGTAATGCTCAAATTGTACAGAAGTTTAGTGAGGTCCAAACTGGATTATGGATATGTTGTGTATGGCTCTGCAAGAAAATCATACTTGCAGATGCTTGATCCAATTCATCACCAAGGTTTACGTTTAGCATTGGGAGCCTTTAGGACATCCACTGCTAAAAGTTTATATGTTGAGGCGAATGAGCCATCACTTTACTCTCGTCGTGAAAAACTATCCATGAAGTATACCTCTAAAATAGCTTCAAACCCATCAAATCCCGCTCATAAAAATGTTTTTAGACCTAAATATCAACGTTTATTTGAATCTAAGGAAAAGGTAATTCCATCTTTCGGAATACGTATGAAAAACTTTTCAAATAGTGATATAGATTTGTCTTTAGTTAAAAAGACTAAAGTTGAATCTATATCACCTTTGACTAACCATCAAAAGTTATTTTTGAACTAACACGGCATAAAAAGTCTGAAACAAGCTCGCTTGAATTCAGTTCTTTTTTAAATGAAATAATTTCAAGATTTGAAGATTATGAACAAGTTTATACTGATGGTTCAAAAGATGACGAGAGAGTCGCAGCTGCCTTTGTGGCTGATGACACGGAGACAAAGTTTCGGCTTCCCGATAATGCCTCCATTTTTTTCAGCAGAGATCAAAGCTATTGTAGTAAACATATAGTCTTTCGGATTCTCTTTCTGTTTTACAATCTCTGAGTAAATGTTCTTCAAAAATGTTCTTATTAAAAAACTTGTTTTAAAATACCATGAAATGTCTAATTCAAAAGATGTAATATTTTGTTGGATACCTAGTCATTGTGGAATACAGGGCAACGAGAAGGCGGACATTGCAGCGAAGTCTGCCCTTGAATTGCCTGAATTTGATATGAGCATACCGTATTCGGATTTCAAACCACAAATTACTAGACATATTCTATATAAATGGCAGGAGTCTTGGAATGAGGAAATTCATAACAAGCTCCATGCTTATTTTAGGTGAACATTTTTGTTCATGCTTGCCAATTCGGCGTGATGATGTCGTATTGGCCAGAATAAGAATTGGACATTGTGTTTTAACTCATTCATTTTTACTGAAAGGTGAAGTTCAACCTGAATGTTTATTTTGTTTTGTCCTGATTTAATCTTAAACAGAGATATGTTCTTTCAAGCAGATTCCCTGAGGGAACTGTTTGAGCTGGTAGAAATACCAAAAATATTTGATTTTTTTAAAAGCCATTAACATATATTCTAAAATTTAAAAGGTAGATTTTTAGAATGTCGATTATGTTTTGTCCTTAGTGTTTTTACAATCCCGTTCATCGGGACTGACATTTACATAATCTAGTGAGATTGTCTTTATTTGATTTCATCATATAGATTTATTTACATTATTTGTTCGGCTCTATATGCCCATCAGTGTCGATGGGCCGTAAAACACCATTCATTCATTCATTCATTTACTACTTTTCCATTCATGCCATCAAACCAACCATTGGTGATTCCCTTTTAAATTATAGAGCTATACGAAAGGATGAGGTGGTCATAGCTCGCTGTCGCATAGGGCACTCTCATATTACTCATTCCTATTTGCTAAAGCGCGAAGTTCAACCAGAATGTGCCTTCTGTCAAGAGCCATACACAGTAAAACATTTTTTTGATTGAATGTGTATACCTTGCTGTAATAAGACGTAAATATTTTACTGTTGATTGTATGCACCAGTTATTTGACACAGTTCCATACGAGAATATAATTTCGTTTTGAAAGAGACTGGTCTTTATTCTAAAATATAAATCTTTTTTACCTGTTCTATTATATTATTTCTGTATTGTTTTCTTCATTTTCGTCTTAGTATATTTATATCCCCTTTTGAAAACACGTGATAATTATCGCGTGTTGCTTACATTTCGCCTGTCCAACAGGCGAGATTTAGTGTGACCCGAACAGGACACCTTAATGAAGAGCGTTACGGTATATCTACTTTCAAGTTATCACATAGATGCGGTGACTGGGTTTGTAAGACGACGTCAAAGATTGGGCGTTGATTTGCAGTTTTCCTTTCAACCCGTCATAAAATAGCCATCCGTGTTCTTTAGATTTAATTATGGAGGTGTAATGGCCTGGTCGGTATAGTGTTGCTCCGACTAATATGTACCGTCTATCTAAGATGCTTAAATTGTTAGCATACTTCCTAACATCAACCAGAAAGTCGGCACATGTTACAAGGTCAAACACTCTCCAACATATTATGGGTGGTAAGTCGCCAACTAACATTCTCTTGTGTAAACGTTGGCCCGGACATTTGTTGAGGACACTGATATGTAAAGGTTTATATTCTATTTAACATACGGTAGAAACCAAAACTACAAAATTCAAAACTAAACATTCTTCCCTAACGGTAATTGATACCCCTCTCTATCACTTTGTCACAAGATTCAAGGGCCTCCATACAAGGAACAATAACTTTGTTCCTTTGACCCATGCTTGTAAAACTTACTCCCGGTTCCTTATTCATAATAACGAAAATAATTGAATAAGTAACTGGATGTGAAGTTAGTCACTCATTCCCGGTTCTTTATTCAAAATGCTTAAAATAATGAAATCAGTAACTGGATGTGAAGTTAGTTATTCCCGGTCCCTTATTCAAAATGCCTAATATAATGAAATCATTAACTGGATGTAAAAGTTGTTACTTATTCCCGGTTCCTTGTTCAAAATGCCTAATATAATGAAATCAGTAACTGGACGTAAAGTAAGATACTTACTCCCGGTTCCTTATTCAAAATAACGAAAATAATTCAATCAGTTACTGGGTGGAGTTAATTAATAATTTGCTATATAGCATTCACAATCCCCTTGAATGTCAAACTGGGAATAAATAGCCAACTTCACGGACATTAGAGATCAACATAAAATATAAAAAAATTATAGTTATATTATCATGCAAAGCACCAAACTCCAACGCAGTTATCTGCCCTAATCACTTCGCTGAATAGATCCCTGACACCACAACATCCACGTGATCATGGTGTACATCATATGATCAAACTATGGCAGACGATATGTCCGCTGCCAACTCTTACCGTAGCCAATCGGTAAATTTACTGTTAGATCCTGTCCCGCAAAAAATATTCAAAACATTTAACCTTTTTGGGATTTGGGTAATTTTGAGAATAATAAATTTGACATTTGAACCGGTGGCTTGATCAAAATCTCCACGGGTGGTCTTTTATAAATAATCGTAAAAAAAATACCAAAAAAAATATTTTAGCGAAAATGTTTACTTTTCTACTTAAATGGCTTTATCGGTGCTAAATAAGGAAACAAAATCGAAAACTGTTAAAATCAATATTAAAAACAAATATAAAATAGCTAAAATCCAGCTAAAAACGTGTGGTGGCAGTGATGACCGCACGAAATGATAAGGGAGATCACTGTGAGGAGTATGGCAAAGCACAAACTGGTGGACGATAAAGTACTAAAATTCCGGGGGGTGGGGTGTCTCGCTAAAAGTAGCGGCAAAATACGGCATGGCCAGGCTTCGTGTTACGGCCGATAACTCAGCATATAAAATGCGAGAACAACTTCGTTCTATATTAAGCTACCAGCTGCCTTTGCCACTCTCAATTATGCCCCTTTTTGCTGGTCGCATTAGAGGGGTTTTACTGTATTCTTATAGCACATTCTTTTACTTTCGGAAATTTATTCGAAGATTACCGACGATAATACATGGAATATGCATGAATCTCAGGTCAAATTGGTTGGGATAATATATAGTAGTCAGTGTGTTGGTGTGTCTGTACGCTGTCCGTGGCACAAATCAAGGTAGCTGAGCGGGGGTATTCCATAACCATTAGTGATATTTCTAGTTTGTATTAGATTTATGACACATGTCTTAATGTAAAGCCACCAAGTATATGTAATATTAGTTACATAGTCATGTATTGACCGGGTACGGGATGATTCCAGATTAGTAAATGTTAGACCCGGCGAGACGATGCCGAGCCATATTTGTTAACAAACTAACGACAACTCTGTACCTTGTCCATTCGGTCCGACCTTAGTTCGGCTAACCAAAATTATCACGGGAAACAAATCTAATACAAAATTCCGTTATGTATTTAACTTTAAATAAAATCTAATTTACTCAGTAACCGACAAAAACACCGTGCACTTGCAGGGGAAGTAACCTAGTTACTGATTGTATTGAATTTCTACTGACTAGGCGTTGAATTTCTAGTGACCGTGTATAAGCACGTGACAGAATTCTACCAATCACACACACACTCGGATTTCACCAAAACATTATCAGAGGTGGGATACTGATTCTATCTGGGTATATATCCAATGGTTAGTACCTTAATACATGCATGTACGATTATAAAGGCTCTATTACTTCATCTTTGTATATTTGAATACTCCTAGCAACAAGGTTTATTTTAACACTATGAGATTCATAAGTTCTGCTACAGGTTTTTAAATCAGGAAGCCAAATTGTTAACATGAGATCTAAATTAAATAAGAATGACCTGTGTTTCCTTCTGACTCGCGCTATTTGACCTATTCAGTGCCGCAGTGGCGTAAAACCCAACTCGCGATCCTTCTGTCTGGTGAATGAACTTCTTTATTTAGCATGTTCAGGTCTGAGGTTTATTCTGCTAGGTTTAATTTCCGTCTTGCCCTGCCATATAGTTCTGTGAAAGGACGTGAACATCTGTTAGAAAACATGCTGTAGTGAGGGACTTACCCTTTACCTGATAGAAGCGGCTTTTAGCGTGTTTGATTTATTCCTCCGCTGAAGAAAATAGTTCAAATTCATACAGTCATGAACATATTGCATAATAAATATTTTCTATATCCTAGTAGGTGGTAGCTTAAAGCAGGCTGAAAGTAAAGCAGAATGCGCCTTAAGGCGCATTCTGCTTTACTTTCAACCTGCTTTAAGTGGTCATATGTCTTCAAAACTAGAAACAGGCTATTGGGTAAAGGGTTAAATGATGGAGAACAAGCTCGTCCCCGATCATAACATGAAAGATCAGTTGGCAAGAGTACTTAGCATCTTACTTTAGATACATAAATATGCATTCAAATACATCTGCGAACAGTATAGACCCAGATCAGTTAGCTCCTATCGTTTCATCATAATTTCCCTTAGTGTCGCGGTGCCGTAAAACCCAACTCACTCACTCACTCCTATAGGATGTCTGACCTCGGTCTGCACAAAGGATTCTTTGAGCAAGTCATCTGATACTGCTACAGGACCAGACGACATACATTATCAGCTTTTAAAACATTTACCTGATGTATCTTTGCAAGCACTTTTATCAATTTTTAACCATATCTGGGATTCTGGTGTCCTTCCACCTTCATGGAAGGAGGCTATTGTTGTCCCTGTTGCAAAGCCAGGTAAGGATGCATCTAATCCTACTAATTATCGCCCTATCGCTCTTACTAGTTGTGTCTGTAAGACACTTGAAAGAATGATTAATGCACGTCTTGTTTGGTTTCTGGAATCTAACAATCTTATAACTAACTTTCAAAGTGGTTTTAGAAATCAACGTAGTACAAACGACCATCTTGTCCGTTTAGAATCATTTATTCGTGATGCTTTTATTAAAAAAGAACATCTTGTTGCAGTATTTTTTTATATGGAAAAAGCCTACGATACAACATGGAAGTACGGAATTATGAAAGACCTGAAAGATCTAGGTCTGAAAGGTAGGCTACCTACTTTCATTGCGGATTTCCTTTCTGACAGAAATTTTAAAGTGCGAGTTGGGGCGACACTCTCTGACTCACAACAGCAGGAAGAGGGTGTCCCTCAAGGAAGCATTTTATCTGTAACCTTTATTTGGTTTAAAAATTAATAATATTGTCAAATGTTTAAATTCAGGTGTTGACTGTTCTTTGTATGTAGATGATTTTTTAATATGTTATCGCTCCAAAAATATGCATACTATTGAAAGACAACTTCAACAATGTCTCAACAAACTTGAAACATGGAATAATGAGAATGGCTTTAAATTTTCAACGTCAAAAACGCAATGTGTTCATTTTTGTCAGTTACGAAATTGTCACCAAGACCCCGTTTTAAATCTTAATAATATTCAAATCCCTGTGGTTGATCAAGCCAAATTTTTAGGACTTATATTTGACAAAAAGTTAACATTTATACATCATATTAAGCATTTGAAAACAAAATCTCTTAAATCTCTTAATCTTCGAGTTTTAGCTCACACTGAATGGGGAGCTGATCGGAAAGTGCTGCTGCGCCTTTACCGATCATTAATTCGTTCTAAACTGGACTATGGATGCATTGTATATGGATCAGCTAGAAAGTCTTACCTGAAGATTGTTGACCCCATTCACCATCAAGGACTTCGGCTTTCCCTTGGTGCTTTTAAAACCTCACCAATCGAAAGTCTTTTAGTAGAAGCAAATGAACCATCTTTATACATTCGAAGAGAGCAATTAGCTCTTAATTATGTTACTAAAGTGAAAGCAAATCCTACCAATCCTGCTAATGAAATAATTTTTGAACCCAAATATGAAATGCTTTATGAAAGGAAACCTAATGCTATAAAGCCTATCGGTCTCCGTCTTAGATCGGCAATTGACGAGGCAGGTCTGAGAATGGATTCTGTTAGGCAACATAAAGTTTCAAACATTGCGCCATGGACTATCAAACAACCTAATGTTTTCTTACATCTGGCTTCAAAACAAAAGTCTTCTACAAATGCACTAGAATTTCAATCCGAATTTGAAGAACTTAAATCACAGTATCCTGACCATATTCCCATATACACTGATGGTTCTAAAGATGGAAATAAAGTCGGTTGTGCATCTGTCAGTAAATTTCATACCTCTAAAGTAAGACTACCCGACAAATCTTCCATATTTACAGCTGAAGTCCAAGCAATTGACCTTGCCCTTCGATTCATATCGGTGCACAATATGAACAAATACATTAATTTTTTCAGACTCGCTCTCTGTTCTTCAAGCGTTGAACAACAGAAATATGAAAAACCCATTAGTTCAGCAAATTCTTCTTAAACACCATAAATTATCTCTGTCGAACAATATTGTTTTCTGTTGGCTACCTAGTCATGTTGGAATTCGGGGAAATGAAGAGGCAGATAAAACGGCCAAGTCATCCCTGAATCTAAATGAGGCAGTTTTCAAAATACCATATACTGATTTTAAACCATTGATTAAACAGCAAACATGTTCCAAATGGCAGGTTTCTTGGGACAGCAATGTTAACATAACTTCATGCTATCAAACCAACCATTGGTGATTCTCTTTTAAATTATAGAGCTGTACGAAGAGATGAGGTGGTCCTAGCTCGCTGTCGCATCGGACACTCTCATATTACTCACTCCTATTTACTAAAGCGCGAAATTCAACCAGAATGTGTCTTCTGTCAAGAACCATACACGGTAAAACATTTTTTGATTGAATGTATTGACCTTTCTATAATAAGACATAAATACTTTTCTGTTGATTCTATGCAACAGTTATTTAATACAGTTCCGTATGAGAATATAATTTCGTTTTTGAAAGAGACTGGTCTTTATTCTAAAATATAAATCTGTTTAACCAGTTCTATTATTATTATTACTTTATTTCTGTGTTCCTTTCTGCATTTTCATCTTCGTATATTTTAATGATTTACATCCTCGTTGATCGAGATTTTTTATTGATTTTCATCGTTTCATCATAATTTTCGTCATTGGCGCTATATGACCTATTTAGTGTCGCGGTGCCGTAAAACCCAACTCACTCACTCACTCATTCCTATTTATTAAAGCGCGAAATTCCACCAGAATGTGTCTTCTGTCAAGAGCCATACACAGTAAAACATTTTTTGATTGAATGTATTGACCTTTCTATAATAAGACATAAATACTTTTCTGTTGATTCTATGCAACAGTTATTTAATACAGTTCCGTACGAGAATATAATTTCGTTTTTGAAAGAAACTGGTCTTTATTCTAAAATATAAATCTGTTTAACCAGTTCTATTATTATTATTATTTTATTTTATTTCTGTATTCCTTTCTACATTTTCATCTTCGTATATTTTAATGATTTACATACTCGTTGATCGAGATTTTTTATTGATTTTCATTGTTTCATCATAATTTTCGTCATTGGCGCTATATGACCTACTTAGTGTCGCGGTGCCGTAAAACCAAACTCACTCACTCACTCTGCACAAAGTTATCCTGAAATAGGTACGGTTATTAAAGTTATAATGCATATTCATTAGTCCTAAAACGTTTAACAAAATCTATGTATGGAGTAAAGTCTAAGATCTTTGAAATCATGAATTGTAGTGCTTTTAGTTTTAAAAGTTGAATAGTTAAAAGACATCTGTAGCATATGCCTTTCTCTTTCAGGAAGGCACAACGGGCTTCCATGGTTTTCTGTCTGAAGGAATTGCATTCGAGTAGACTGTGTCCTGCATGATGGATTGGGCATCTCTTTTGCTCACTCCTTTCGAATGCTTTGACTGAACTTTCACTTTTACTGTCATTAACTGCAGTTTTCCTGTTCACAATCTGAGCTCTGCTAGTCTTAACGTTCATTGCTCGAGTATTATATGACTTTGAATACCTTTGGCTGTTCTTGGGTCGTTCACTTGAGCTGACAGAACTTATCTGGAACGCGGGATCGTTGTAGGTCTTACTCATGTCTTTTACAAAGTCTACAAGGACAGAAAAGGGTGGAAACATCACATTTGTCTTTCTTGTATTTTGATGCACGAGATATCCACTTTTGCTGCATACTATATGGGAGCTTCGCCACAATTTGGTTAACCCCTGGGGAAGAGTCGAACATGGCAAACTGAGAAGAATACTTTGTTTCACTCTTAATCGACTGAATTTCAAGCAAAAGGTCACCCAGTTCATAAAGTTTTCTGGCGTCTCTGTTCGTGAGTTGGGGAAAATTCTCTATCCGAATCTTCAATGAAGCCTCAATTTTCTCTGGAGAACCGTAACAATGTTCCAACCCTTCCCAAATTAAATCCAAACCACGCCGCGGATCTGCTGCATTGGCAACGGGTAAACTTTCAGCCCACACTTGACTTTCATTTCCTAGATGGCTCACAAGGAAGTCCATTTCTTCTTCAGGTGTAGCCTTAAAGTCACTTATCACAGTTTTGAATGTCGTTTTCCACATATGAAATGACTGCGGCTTTTCATTAAATTTCTGCAGTCTTCTGGGCAATAACTCCTTGCGTAACAAAAAACTCGTGAGAGTGTCAGTGTAAGAACTTTGGGCGGGCACTGGATTTAACAAAGAACCGTTCTGCACTGAATTGACTGTATTCACGATTGGAGACCGTTCAGGTGTTCGAGGCACGAAAGTGTCCGGCACAATCACTCTTGTGTTGTCCGTCGTAAACGAAGTTGATACAGGCATACCAGGACTCACAGTGGGCATGCCAGAATAAGCACTAGTGACAGTTTCAACCACACTATGCTGTATGATATCACTTACTACCGGTTCGTGTGTCACTCTATCACTGTCCTTTGGATTTAGATCTTCAACATACTCTTTAGATCTTTCTTCTGGATTCTGATATGGAATATCAATTAGAGGAATGTCTCTTTCTTGCTCTTCGAGATATGTAGCCTCAATGTCTGTGGCTGCAGCTTCTTTTTCTTCTCGTAATACTATTAAGTCTGCATCAATTGCAGCTGCGGCTTTCTTCATCTCCGCTTCCCGTTTCGCGTACTATAGTCGAGCACGCACAGCCTCAGCACGAGCCCTTTTCTCTTATGCACTCGTTCTCTGGCTCGATGTCCGCGATGGACTTATGAATGTGATTAACTGTTCTAATATCTTGACTATGTCCTGTCCTAAAATTCTAGCACCAGCATTAACTATTTCACATTCTTGAACACTCTCTGCTGTATTTGCTCTGGTTAGAAACTGAGAGAATTCGTCTATCGCAATTGAAAAGTGATTTCTTGCACTCTTTAGGCTCTCAATATAGGATTTAACGTTAGATGAATCACTAGTGTTTATGTTTCTTTTTTGTGCTATGAGGTCTCTGACTACATCCTCAGAAATTTGAACCTTTTTAGCTCACCAGAGCACAAAGTGCTCAAGGTGAGCTATTGTGATACCCCTGTGTCCGGCGTCCGTCTGTCTGTCTGTCCGTCAACAATTTCAAACGACCTCTTCTCTGAAACCGACTGCCCAATTGTAACCAAACTTGGTCAGATACATACTGCGGGTGGGTGCTTCAAAAGTTGTTAAAAGGTAGTGGGTGGGGCCATCGGTCTTGTTGCCATGGCAACCGTACACAATATCTAGAAAAATCTTCTTCTCCAGAATGACTTGTTCGATTTGAATATATTTTTCACCAAAATGTTTCTCAGGAGATAGCCTTCAAAAGTTGTTAAAAGAATTTTGATCCGGCAAAAAACATGGCCGCCAGAGGGCGTGGTCATTTTTTCCACATATGGTAATATGGAATTTTCATAGGAAAATCTTTAAAAATCTTCTCTGAAACTGTAAAGCTTAGACCTTTGATATTTGGTATGTAGCATGATCTAATGGTCCTCAACAAAAGTGGTTCAAATTATGACCCCCGGGCCAAAAATGGCCCCGCCCAAGGGCTTATCAATTTTTAGCTCACCAGAGCACAAAGTGCTCAAGGTGAGCTATTGTGATACCCCTGTGTCCGTCGTCCGTCTGTCAGTCTGTCCGTCTGTCTGTCCGTCAACAATTTCAAACGACTTCTTCTCTGAAACCGACTGCCCAATTGTAACCAAACTTGGTCAGATACATACTGTGGGTGGGTGCTTCAAAAGCTGTTAAAAGATAGTGGGCGGGGCCATCGGTCTTGTTGCCATGGCAACTGTACGCAATATCTAGAAAAATCTTCTTCTCCAGAATGACTTGTCCGATTTGAATATAGTTTTCACCAAAATGTTTCTCAGTTGATAGACTTTAAAAGTTGTTAAAATAATTTTGATCCGGCAAAACACATGGCCGCCAGAGGGCGTGGTCATTTTTTCCATATATGGTAATATATGAAAATCTTTAAAAATCTTCTTCTCTGAAACCGTTCTGTCCTAGACCATTGATATTTGGTATGTAGCATGATCTTATGGTCCTCTACAAATATTGTTCAAATTATGACCCCCGGCCCAAAAATGGCCCCGCCCATGGGCTTATCAGTTTTACAATCACTGAGTAAATGTTCTACAAAAAATGTTCTTATTAAAAAACTTGTTTTAAAATACCATGAAATGTCTAATTCAAAAGATGTAATATTTTGTTGGATACCTAGTCATTGTGGAATACAGGGCAACGAGAGGGCGGACCTTGCAGCGAAGTCTGCGCTTGAATCGCCTGAATCTGATATGAGATTACCGTATTCGGATTTCAAACCACAAATTACTAGACATATTCTATATAAATGGCAGGAGTCTTGGAATGAGGAAATTCATAACAAGCTCCATGCTGTGAAACCTATTTTAGGTGAACATTTTTGTTCATGCTTGCCAATTCGGCGTGATGAGGTCGTATTGGCGAGAATAAGAATTGGACATTCTTTTTTAACTCATTCATTTTTACTGAAAGGTGAAGTTCAACCTGAATGTTTATTTTGTTTTGAGCCTTATACAATTCAGCACATTCTCATTGAATGTCCTGATTTAATCTTAATCAGAGATAGGTTCTTTCAAGCAGATTCCCTGAGGGAACTGTTTGAGCTGGTAGAAATACCAAAAATATTTGATTTTTTAAAAGCCATTAATATATATTCTAAAATTTAAAAGGTATATTTTTAGAATGTCGATTATGTTTTGTCCTTATTTTATTTACAATCCTGTTGATCGGGACTGACATTTACATAATCTAGTGAGATTGTCTTTATTTGATTTCATCATATAGTTTTATTTACATTATTTATTCGGCTCTATATGACCATCAGTGTCGATGGGCCGTAAAACACCATTCATTCATTCATTCATTCTACAAAGATTGTTCAAATTATGACCCCCGGGCCAAAATTGGCCCCGCCCAAGGGCTTATCAGTTTTTCATTGGAAAATCTTTAAAAATCTTCTTCTCTGAAACTGTAAGGCCTAGAACTTTGATATTTGGTATGTAGCATGATCTTATGGTCCTCTATAAAGAATGTTCAAATAATGACCCCTGGGCCAAAAATGGCCCCGCCCAAGGGCTTATCAGTTTTTCATAGGAAAATCTTTAAAAATCTTCTTCTCTGAAACTGTAAGGCCTAGACCTTTGATATTTCGTATGTAGCATGATCTTATGGTCCTTTACTAAAGTTGTTCAAATTATGACCCCGGGGCCAAAAATGGCCCCGCCCAAGGGCTTATCAGTTTTTCATAGGAAAATCTTCAAAAATCTTCTTTTCTGAAACTGTAAGGCCTAGACCTTTGATATTTCGTATGTAGCATGATCTTATGATCCTCTACAAATATTGTTCAAATTATGACCCCCGGGCACAAAAATTGGCCCCGCCCAAGGGCTTATCAGTTTTTCATAGGAAAAGCTTTAAAAATCTTCTTCTCGGAAACTGTAAGGCCTAGACTTTTGTTATTTTGTATGTAGCATGATCTCATGGTCCTGTACAAAAGTTGTTCAAATTATGATCCTCGGGCCAAAAATGGCCCCGCCCAAGGGCTTATCAGTTTTTCATAGGAAAATCTTTAAAAATCTTCTTCTCTGAAACTGTAAGGCCTAGACCTTTGATATTTCATATGTAGCATGATCGTATGGTCCTCCACAAATATTGTTCAAATTATGACCCCCAAGCCAAAAATGGCCCCGCCCGAGGGCTTATCAGTTTTTCATAGGAAAATCTTTAAAAATCTACTGAAACTGTAAGGCCTAGACCTTTAATATTTGGTATGTAACATGATCTAATGATCCTCTACAAATATGTAGCTGTGGCTTGTGGTCCTCTGCCAAGAATGTTTAACTTACGACCCTGACCACTGGGCGAAACTTGGTCCTGCCTCAGGGCTTATCAGTTTTTCATGGGAAAAATATAAATATTATCTTTCTCTGAAACCTTAAGGTTTAGACCTTTAATTAATGGCATATTACTTTGCCTTGTGGTTCTCTACCAAGGGTGTACACATGATTTCTTGTGGTCAAATATGACCCGCCCCTGGGGTTATGTCTGGTGAGCGCTTCAGGGCCTCATGGCCCTCTTGTTCATAGGAAAATCTTTAAAAATCTTCTTCTCTGAAACTGTAAGGCCTAGACCTTTGATATTTGGTATGTAGCATGATCTTATGGTCCTCTACAAAGATTGTTCAAATTATGACCCCCGGGCCAAAAATGGCCCCGCCTAAGGGCTTATCAGTTTTTCTTTGGAAAATCTTTAAAAATCTTCTTCTCTTAAACTGTAAGGCCTAGACCTTTGATATTTGGTATGTAGCATGATCTTATGGTCCTCTACAAATATTGTTCAAATTATGACCCCCGGCCCAAAAATGGCCCCGCCCATGGGCTTATCAGTTTTTCATAGGAAAATCTTTAAAAATCTTCTCTCAAACTGTAAGGCCTAGACCTTTGATATTTGGTATGTAGCCTGTTCTAATGGTCCTCAACAAAAGTGGTTCAAATTATGACCCCCAGGCCAAAAATGGCCCCGCCCAAGGGCTTATCAGTTTTTCATAGGAAAATCTTTAAAAATCTTCTTCTCTGAAACTGTAAGGCCTAGACCTTTGATATTTGGTATGTAGCATGATCTTATTGTCCTCTACAAATATTGTTCAAATTATGGCCCCCGGGCCAAAAATGGCCCCGCCCAAGGGCTTATCAGTTTTTAATTGGAAAATCTTTTAAATATCTTCTTCTCTGAAGCTGTAAGGCCTAGACCTTTTGATATTTAATATGTAGCATGATCTTATGGTCCTCTACAAATAGCGTTCAAATTATTCCCCCGGGCCAAAAATGTTCCCGTGCAAGGGCTTATCAGTTTTTCATAGGAAATTCTTTAAAAATCTTCTGCTCTGAAACTGTAAGGCCTAGACCTTTGATATTTGGTATGTAGCATGATCTTATGGTCCTCTACAAATATTGTTCAAATTATGGCCCCCGGGCCAAAAATGGCCCCGCCCAAGGGCTTATCAGTTTTTCATTGGAAAATCTTTTAAATATCTTCTTCTCTGAAGCTGTAAGGCCTAGACCTTTTGATATTTAATATGTAGCATGATCTTATGGTCCTCTACAAATAGCGTTCAAATTATGGCCCCGTGCAAGGGCTTATCAGTTTTTCATAGGAAATTCTTTAAAAATCTTCTTCTCTGAAACAGTAAGGCCTAGACCTTTGATATTTGGTATGTAGCATGATCTTATGGTCCTCTACAAATATTGTTCAAATTATGACCCCCGGGCCAAAAATGGCCCCGCTCAAGGGCTTATCAGTTTTTCATTGGAAAATCTTTTGAAAATCTACTGAAACTGTAAGGCCTAGACCATTGATATTTGGGATGACTAACATAATCTAATGGTCCTCTATAAATATGTAGATTTGGCTTGTGGTCCTCTGCCAAGAATGTTTAACTTACGACCCTGACCACTGGGCGAAACTTGGCCCTGCCTCAGGGCTTATCAGTTTTTCATGGGAAAAATATGAAATATTATTTTTTTCTGAAACCATAAGGCTTAGACCTTTAATTAATGGCATACTGCTTTGCCTTGTGGTTCTCTACCAAGGTTGTCCACATGATTTCTTGTGGTCAAAAATGGCCCCGCCCCTAGGGTTATCTCAGGTGAGCGCTTCAGGGCCTCATGGCCCTCTTGTTCACTACTTTGTCTCTTTGTTCTTGGTAAAACTCCTCACCCTTGGGAGTCAATGTCCTTTCTCGTTTTTCAGCCATGACTATGGTGATATCACAAAAGTTATGTATGTCTAGAAAGCTAGTACAGCTGTCCAATGTCCTGTTGGCTCTTTTATCACTATGCTGCCACGCGAGGTCAAGTGACCAGCAGATAGCTTCACCAAAGAAAACCAAAAGGTAGAAGTAGGGGCTGACTCTGTATTTTCGGTCTCTAAACGGTGTTAAACTGAAATTAACAAAACTATTGATGTATATTTCTATCTGAATTATCTATGATATTAACCCTGCATAGATCCAGATCTGATTCCAAACTGTGTACTGAATAGCCAATACACGCATTTGATTCTGAAAACCGGTAATATTGTTAAACCGACAAAGCATAATAATGATCCAGGTCTATACAGTGTTCTTACATTAATGTTGACATTTGAACACACCTTAAAGAATAATCTATCTCTACACTGTTGGCTTTGACCACAATGTAAACCAAATATTACTCAATGACGCTACAAACCAATAAACGCCAAATACATATAGTAAACCCTGACCAATCTTAGTCCAAATCCACTACAAAGACTGACCTGGGAATGAACTATATGCAAATATAGAAAAGCACCTATAAAGATTTGAAAGATTTTATGGCAAAACGAATTCTTAATTATTCAAACAAATAAGTCTTGAATTTACAGAATACCTGATCTGTAACCAGATCTACACAGCTTGCATGAAGTTATATTCATGAATATACAACTGCTTGAAAAAGCTAATAATAACCAGCACATATTAATCTCATAATTACGCTGTATAAAGCAATGCGATGCAAGACGGACAAGTGCCTATATAAACCGATTTGGATCCAACATGTAGGTGCTAACCTGTTACGAGGAATCACCTTGCACTTGTTTACCTCTAATCAATAATAACTAAACGACGTCACAAATTCGGCGAGGGAGTCCTTGAAATTCTAAATATAGAAATGACTGCGCAACAGCGCGCGAATCCTTATAATGCAAATAACTCCATCAGGCGCTACAGACAAGAATATATCCTTATGCAAACAGTTGCATGAATACATATTTCAACATAATAAAGCAATAATAAAACTTACAGAGCATGGGGGACCATAAAATAAACCAAAGTTTGCGGTGCGCATGAAACGTGGATTGTCTTCGACTGACCATAGAACTGCATGATAAAATCAAAGTGATTCCGATTACATGGAAAACTTCCAAGAAACGCGAGGATTACGGTGCGAGATCCAACGCAACAGTCTCAGACCAGTGTCCAATAAGCTTACAAGAGTATTGTCCCTTGGACCATTAACTTTATATCAATTATAGATCTATCGTAAATCTTAAGAGAACAACCCTTAAGCCCGTGATAGCTAAGGACATGAGCAGTATTGCACTTTAAAATATGACTCATGGACATATTCAATAATAAAGGTGATTCCGCAATTGTCTCCTTTCGCTGCCCATGCTTTCAGGGCGTCGCCGCCTCTCAGAATGTATTCTCTATACAGTAAACCTCTCTATAACGGCCACTAAATTATGTTAATTGGTATTTAGGGCATGTGGCTACTTAAAGCAAGGCAAAAGTAAAACAACGCTTATATATCAGCGTTCTGTTTTAGTTTCACCTTGCTTTAAGCAGTCCTGCCTAAAACACAAAATACTTGATGCAATTTAGTGGCCGTTATAGAGAGGTTTTACTGTATTTGGAGTCAGGCATTGCATTTTGATTACTACAGTATGACAGGAAACCCAAACTGAACCAAATGAAATGGTGATACACCTATACTTAAATATACACCACACATAGTTTGTATATTTTATTTGATCATATTGTGTTTGAACAATTATTGGATTACCTGACCTTGCAGCAGTGTTTGTGTGTAACTATTATCCTTGACATTCTAAGGCGCATAGAAAAAAACAACTTAGCACATTTGACACATAAACCAGCTTAGCACATTTGACATTAACTGAGTAAACTGAATCAATAGAATGAAACAAAATCATCTTTGTATGGCATTACAGCACACATGCAAGTCACGTCTTAATATATTCTAATAATATAAATTTTTGCAGCAAGACCTGGCACCTTCAATATACATCAATAGGAAGAATTTAGGGATTCCTGGAAAAGGGACATCTTTGCATAAACCCTTCTAAGACCAGTAGGGTCCCTGATTCGTCATTTGCAAACAAAATAGTTCTTACAAGAGCAATTTGTTGATTAGACATGATGCAATTGTGCCCTCTTCTGGGAGTAAATTTTGCTTAACATCTAGCTGTTCAAATTGAAGGTACCTTTCGTAACCTATGGTTATAGAACCATGATGATGGTGCTTTTTCAAATCCTGATTATTATACCACCGCAAAATTGTTTGAGGTTGTACTGGAATCGCCCTGTCGGGCAGTCGGTCCATCCGACTTTTGACATGGGTAGTTGTTGCCGCGAATTCCTCCACTATGCAAGTTATTCAATGTATATGTGTGTTTAAAGGTATTGAATTTATATTTGGTAAACATCTTAACTCATAGGCTATTTTTATACAACCTCTTTAACCTGTCTTTATTTATTCTTTGAATAAATCTACCAAAAAGGACGATCAACTAGAGAAAAGGAAAATTTAGAATTTTGTAGTTTGAAACCATTGTGATAAATAGAGCATTTGCTCCTATAGGAGCAAATGCTCTATTTATCACAATGGTTTCACAAAGTGACTTTTACAAAGTCGTCAATATCAGGGAATGGGATAACAAAGAAAACAAAATAAAAAGTGAAAATCAACACAATGTTCTCTTATACAAAACAACTGTTTCAATAGCAATATAAACGCATTCTGTAAGATATTAATACAGATCAACTGATATATTGAACCTTAATTTTGTCTTGCTGAAAAAAACTATATCTCCTGCTGTGGAACAGACCAATGCAGTACAAGTCTGTAAGTCGTTACCCATATGTCATCTACACAAAGTATATAAAGTATGCCCCTATGGTCAAACGTTTTTTAAAGAAACGTAATTATAGTGAAAACTCTGAAAATAGTCTCCATGATTGTCTGATGACCGAAATAACCTGAATCTGATATGAGAATTCCGTATTCGGATTTCAAACCGCAAATTACTAGACATATTCTACATAAATTGCAGGAGTCTTGGAATGAGGAAACTCATAACAAGCTCCATGCTTATAAACCTATTTTAAGTGAATAGTTTTATTCATGCCTTCCGATTCGACGTGATGAGGTCGTATTGGCCAGAATAAGAATTGGACATTCTTTGATTTTAACTCATTCATTTTTAGCTCACCTGGCACAAAGTGCCAGGGGAGGTATTGTGAGGGGGCTGGCTCCGGCGTCCGTTGTCGTGCGTATGTGCGTCGTCAACAATTTACTTAAACATCTTCTTCTCTGAAACCACATAGCCTAGAACTTTGATATTTGGTATGTAGCATCATCTAATGGTCCTGTACAAAGATTGTTCAAATTATGTACCCGGACAAAAAATGGCCCCGCCCTGGGGCTTATCAGTTTTTCTTAGGAAAATCTTTAAAAAATAAATTCTCTGAAACCGTAAGGCCTAGACCTTTGCTATTTCGTATGTAGCATGATCTAATGGTCCTCTACAAAGATTGTTCAAATTATGACCCCGGACCAAAAATGGCCCCACCCCGGGGCTTATCAGTTCTTCATAGGAAAATCTTTAAAAATATTCTTCTGAAACCGTAAGGCCTAGACATTTGGTATGTAGCATGGTCTTCTACAAAGATTGTTCAAATTATGACCCCCGGTCCAAAAATGGCCCCGCCCCGGGGCTTATCAGTTTTTCTTAGGAACATCTTAAAAAATCTTCTTCTCTGAAACCGTAAGGCCTAGACTTTTGATATTTGGTATGTAGCATCATCTAACGGTCCTCTACAAAGATTCAAACTATGACCCCCGGACCAAAAACGGTCCCGCCCCGGGCTTATCAGTTTTTCATAGGAAAATCTTTAAAAATCTTCTCTGAAACTGTAAGGCATAGACCTTTGGTATTTGGTATGTATCATGATCTAATGGTCCTCTACAAAGATTGTTCAAATTATGACCTCCGGACTAAATACGGGGCTTATCAGCTTTTCATAGGAAAATCTTCTCCTAAACTGTAAAGCCTATACCTTTGAAATTTTGGTATGTATTATCATCTAATGGTTTTCTATACCAAGATCGTTCAAATTATGACTCCTGGACCAAAATGGCCCCGCCCCTGCCTTATCAGTTTTTTAGCTCACCAGAGCACAAAGTGCTCAGGGTGAGCTGTTGTGATCGCTTGATGTCCGTCGGCGTTCGGCGTTTGTCGTCCGTCGTCAACAATTTAAACCTTTAAAAATATTCTCCTCTGAATCTATAGGGTTCTCGGCTTTCATCTTTGGCACATAGCATCATATTCAGGTCCTCTACAAAAGTTATATAAATTATGCCTCTGGGGTCAAAATTGGCCCCGCCCCAGGGGTGGCTAATTTTCAATAGAAACAAATAGAAAAAACTTTGAAAATCTTCTCCTCTGACACTGGAAGGTTCTCAGCTTTCATATTTGGCAGATAGCATCATGCTCAGGTCCTCTATAACAGTTGTATAAATTATGCCCCTGGGGTCCAAATTGCCCCCGCCCCAGGGGTAACCAGTTTTCAATAGAAAGGTATAGTGAAAACTTTGAAAATATTCCCTTCTGATTGTCTGGTGAGCGATGTCAGGGCCATTCTGGCCCTCTTGTCATAGAAAAATCTTTAAAATCTCCTTCCGTGAAATTGTAAGGCCCGGAACTTTGAAACTTATATGAAGCATCATCTAATGTTTCTTTATTTAGATTGTTCAAATTTGAAACTCAAGGCCTAAAATGATTGCCCTTGGTTTCATATTGGCCCCAATCTGAAGCTGACTTATTTTTACATAGAAATACAGTGTATGCATATGTCTATAGTAACCCTCTTGTTACTTAAAGGTGAAGTTCAACTTGAATGTTTATTTTATTATGTTATTCATGCCTTCCGACTCGGCGTGATTAGGTCGTATTGGCCAGAATAAGAATTTGACATTCTTTGATTTTAACTCATTCATTTTAGGCATACCTGGCACTTTGTGCCAGGTGAGGGGGCAGTCTCCGGCGTGCGTCGTATACAATTTAATTAAACATCTTCTTCTCTGAAACCTCAAAGCCTAGAGCTTTGATATTTGGTATGTGGAATCATCTAATGGTCCACTACAAAGATTGTTCAAATTATGCCCCACGGACCAAAAATAGCCCCGCCCTGGGGCTTATCAGTTTTTCATAGGAAAATCTTTGAAAATCTTCTTCTAAAACCGTAAGGTCTAGACCTTTGGTATTTAGTATGTAGCATCATCTAATGGTCCTCTACAAAGATTGTTCAAATTATGACCCCCGGACCAAAAATGGCCCCGCCCCGGGGCTTATCAGTTTTTCATAGGACACTCTTTAAAAATCTTCTTCTCTGAAACCGTAAGACCTACACCATTGATATTTGGTATATAGCATTATCTAATGGTCCTCTACAAAGATTGTTCAAATTATGACCCATGGACCAAATATGGCCCCGCCCCGGGGCTTATCAGTTTTTCATAGGAAAATCTTTAAAAATCTTCTTCTGAAACCGTAAGGCCTAGACATTTGATATTTGGTATGTAGCATCATCTGTTGGTCCTCTACAAATATTGTTCAAATTATGTCCCTCCCCCCCACCCCCGGGACCAAAAATGGCCCCGCCCTGGGGCTTATCAGTTTTTCTTAGGAATTTATTTTAAAACCTTCTCCTCTGAAACCGCAAGGCTTAGACCTTTGATATTTGGTATGTAGCATCATCTAACGGTCCTCTACAAAGATTGGTCAAATTATGACCCCGGACCAAAAATGGCCCCGCCCCGGGGCTTATCAGTTTCTCATAGGAAAATCATTAAAAAATCTTCTCTGAAACCGTAAGGCCTAGATCTTTGGTATTTAGTATGTAGCATCATCTAATGCTCCTCTAGGAAGATTGTTCAAATTATGACCCCCGGACCAAAAATGGCCCCGCCCCGGGGCTTATCAATTTTTCATAGGAAAATCTTTAAAAATCTTCTTCTCTGAAACCGTAAGGCCTAGACCATTGATATTTGGTATGTAGCATTATCTAATGGTCCTCTACAAAGATTTCAAATTATGACCCCTGGACGAAATATGGCCCGTCCCGGGGGGCTTATCAGTTTTTCATAGGAAAATCTTTAAAAATCTTCTTCTCTGAAACCGTAAGGCCTAGACATTTGATATTTGGTATGTAGCATCATCTTTTGGTCCTCTACAAAGATTGTTCAAATTATGACCCCTTGACCAAAAATGGCCCCGCCCCGGGGCTTATTAGTTTTTCATACAAAGCTTCTTCTCTGAAACCGTAAGGCCTAGACCTTTGGTATTTGGTATGTAGCATCATCTAATGGTCCTCTACAAAAATTGTTCAAACTATGACCCTTGGAAAAATGGCCCCGGCCCGGGGCTTGTCAGTTTTTCATAGGAAAATCTTTGAAAATCTTCTCCTAAACTGTAAGGCCTAGACCTTTGAAATTTAGTATGTATTATCATCTAATGGTTTTCTACCAAGATTGTTCAAATTATTACCCCTGGACCAAAATGGCCCCGCCCCTGGCTTATCAGATTTTCATAGGAAAATCTTTAAATTCTCCTTCTGTGAAATTGTTAGGCCCGGAACTTTGAAACTTATATGAAGCATCATCTAATGTTTCTTTATTTAGATTGTTCAAATTTGAAACTCAAGGCCTAAAATTATGGCCCTTGGTTTCATATTAGCCCCAATCTTATTAGCTCACCAGAGCACTTTTGTGCTCAGGGTGAGCTTTTGTGATCGCCTGATGTCCGGCGTCGTCCGTCGTCGGGCGTCAACAATTTCAACCTTTAAAAATATTCTCCTCTGAATCTACAGGGTTCTCAGCTTTCATCTTTGGTACATAGCATCATCTGTAGGTCCTCTACAAAAGTTATATAAATTATGCCCCTGTGGTCAAAATTGGCCCTGCCCCAGGGTTTTTCAGTTTTCAATAGAAACATATAGTGAAAACTTTGAAAGTCTTCTCCTCTCAAACTAGAAGGTTCTCAGCTTTCATATTTGGCACATAGCTTCAACTTCAGGTCTTCTACAAAAGTTATATAAATTATACCCCTAGGGTCAAAATTGGCCCCACCCCAGGGATTGACAGTTTTTTTTCTAGCTGACTGCATAAACAGCCCATGGGATCACTATATATGCATTGGAAAAACTTTGAAACTCTTCTAGTCAAAACTACATGTCCCAGATCTTAGATATTTGTTGTATAGATTAACTTAGCATACCTTTATGAGTTTTGTTAATATCATAGTTCTGAGGTTAAAATTGGCCCTGCCCTGTGTATATATATTTTCACATCAGAAATTACAGTCTAAAGGTTCTACAGGTTAAAGTTTTCCTCAGATAAGCCGGACTAGCTGGTCAGTGGGAATGTATTGGTAATCACCCTTAGCCTGATCAGTAGAGTAGGAATTGTGTTTAGACAAATTACACACATTCATTTTAGATTGAGAAAACTATATGGATAATTCTCAAAATGCAGAAAGCTTTTAAAGCTTTTTTTCCCCATATCTATGCCCTGCATTAAGCTGCCAGCTATCACTATAGATCCTATAACTAAGTTCAGCTTAATACAAATTCAAGTTTTCTATTGCATCTTGGAGAGCAGTGTCTATTTTTAGCTGGCTATTTTAAGCATATATAAAAGGTAGGTTATTTCCCTTTCACACTTTTTGATTACAACTGGATTGCATTCCTTCTGGATAATGGCAGTTGCAAATTAGATCTGACCTGTAAATAGAACAATTAACCATTTACTCCATAAATATGCATTTATACACCTTTGCAAACAAAGTAGACCCAGATCAGATGGCTCATGTAGTAGCCATCTGATCAATCTGCTGTATTTGCTTATGATATAATATAGTGCAAATTGCATTAAATTATTTTTATTTTGTGGACAATATACATGTACTTATAATATGTTTACTTAAGCCTTTCCCTTATATAAATGACTTTTCATGCATTTGCAAACAGAACAGACCCAAATCAGACGGCTCCTATAGCAGCTGTCTAGTCAGGGTCTGATCTGTTTGTCAATGGAATTTGAAATATGTTTCTTTACTTTCTAAAATGGCTATACTGTCCAACTTTTCATATTTCATTACAACTATTTTGTCCATGAATATTCACTAGGTATTGAAATTTTGAATAAACATAGTACAGGGGAAGGGTTAAAAGTACATTAATCTTAAGATATGAATAATAATATGAACTCATGAAGACGTAATGAAAATATCTGAAATTTTGAACATAAGTATAGATTAATTTATTCTTTCTGAATTGAAATTTGCCCCGCCCCAGGGTCGGCTAGTTTTCTATAGAAACATATAGTGAAATCTTTGCAAATCTTCTTTCCTGATTGTCCGGTGAGCGATGTCAGGGCCATTATGGCCCTCTTGTTTTTACATAGAAATACAGTGTATGCATATGTCTATAGTAACCAGGTGAGCGATTTAGGGCCATCATGGCCCTCTTGTTACTTAAAGGTGAAGTTCAACCTGAATGTTTATTTTGTTTTGAGCCTGATACAAAATAGCACATTCTCATGTGCTGATTTACATGCACTAAATAGAAATAAGTTCTTTTAAGCACATTCCCTGGGGTAACTGTTTGAACTGGTAGAAAACCCAAACATATTTGAGTTTTAAAAACCATTAATATATATTCTAAACATTAAAAGGTATATTTTTAGAATGTCGATTATGTCTTGTCCTTATTTTATTTACAATCCTGTTGATCGGGACTGACATTTATATAACCTAGTGAGATTGTCTCGATGTGATTGTACCTTATAGTTTTATTTACATTATTTATTCGGCTCTAAATGACCATCAGTTTCGATGTGCCGTAAAACATCATTCATTTATTCAGGCGACAGATATCAGGGCCATCATGGCTCTCTTGTATAGATCATGTACCTTGTTTTATATAGAAACATGTTGTGGCAACTTTGAAAATCTTCTTCCCTGAAACTGGGAGTTTCTCAGCTTTCATATAGGCACGTAGCATCATCTTGAAGTCCTCTACAACAGTTATATGAATTATGCCCCTGGGGTCAAATGAGGCCCGGCACCAGGGATGGCCAGTTTGCTATAGAAATATAGTTATATTATTTTCTAGTCTGAATGTCAGATGAGCGATATCAGGGCCATCATGGCCCTCTTGTAAAATATTCTGTATGTAAACAGAGCTGACCAAAATCAGACTGTTCCTGCAGGGGCTATCCGTTCTCCTCTATTTGCAAATAGACGAGACTATCAAGTAAAGAGTTACGTCTTACCTAACACATCTCAGCTTACACTGAAATACATGTAGTCGCTAATTGATGCATTATGCAAGAAAGGTAATCCACTTCCGAACGAATATAGCAGGTGTCTCCCTTGTTTCGTAAAGAATTGGCCAGACTCTTCCCATATCCAACCGAAATGTGATTATCATTTGACATAAAGTGCCAGCCATTATGGAACGGAACTTTTTCTGATCAACATACATTATCATAAACATTCATTTTAATGATCACATAGACTGCATAACGGAGTGGTATATACGCATTTATAACGCAAGACGATCAAAGAAAACAATATACATGTAACTCTTACGTCAATGGTTGGTCTCCTAACATAAAACAACAACAATTAAGCATGTAGTAGCATACCTGTTTGGGAATGTGAATTGATGGACAGTGTCCTATTTGGTAGTAAACAGACTGATCTTCACATTGTTGTCCGCAACGGCATCGGCAAAATCATTCCTGTACGGAGGGTCGGAACTAACGATGGAAGACGCCATATTTTACTGCCGGTCAGTAAACAATTTCAAAGGGGAACAATCAAGCAAATGGCGGGGAGATATAAAGGGGATTAACATCTACTGTAGAATATTGTCTGACAGAAAATGCTGTCTGTACTATTATCAGTAGCTCCAATATTGCGGCACAGTAGAGTCGCGCTAAAGCGACCACGTGATATATTAACCCATTACCTCATGGGTCCAACCTCTTTGAATAAATCTACTAAAACGGAACATTAACTAGAGAAAATCAAACTTTTAGAAGTTTGTAGTTCTGAAACCATTGTGATAAATAGAGCATTTGCTCCTTAGGAGCAAATGCTCTATTTATCACCATGGTTTCAACAAGTGATTTTCACAGAGGCATAGGAAGGCGTGTTTATGGAGGAAAGGGTTAAAACTAGGCTCTGTAAAAACTTATGTTTGCTTAATTCAGGGAAAAGTTCTTGTTGAAATATCCTGTAGGAACATTATTTAGCACTGTTTTCAGCTATACCATCTGGTTTGAATCCACGCAGACTTCCTTTGAGTGGTCGTGTTTATCACAGACTACACGAGTCTGTAACACGAAAGAGTTTGAAATGTTTATTTGGACTAGATTTTCCGGTATTTATGGCAGGGTTAAACCGAATACATGTAATTTCAACTCTGAATTACCACATTCCTTTATATTGACGACTCTGTAAAAGTCACTTTGTGAAATCATTGCGATAAATAGAGCATTTGCTACTATAGGAGCAAATGTTCTATTTATCACAATGATTTCAAACTACAAAATTCTAAAACAAAAAACTTTTTTTTCTAGTTAATGCTCCTTTTCGATCAATTTATTCAGAGTTTGTATCTAAAATAGCCTATGAGGTAATGGGTTATCAGAACGGCGGGATAGCCCCCACCAGTGTTTATCTATAGAGTCCACTAAGTATAAAAGATTTCAACTGTACTAGAGGAGTTTGAATGAAAAACAGTACAAACCCTGATTATATGGCTCCTCTAGGAATTCTCTGATCTGGGTCTACACTGCTTGTAAATGTCAGTACATGCGTGCCCCCGGTTGAAATGGTTAATAAACTACATTTTATTTTGATATTTGTTTTGAATTGTAATGTACACCACATGTTGTGTGCAAGGTTGCGTACTGTTTGTACAGGGAAACAATCTCTACAGTGACAATGCAAGAGAAATACAATTCGAGGGCTTGGTGCAAAACTATTCTAACTCCTTCACTAAAGTGAAGGAGTTAGAATAGTTTTCCACCAAGCCCTCGAATTGTTTTAAGACGTTCACTTAATGCATTAACTTTTTGCATTATTTTCGCCCTATACGGTATTAAGCGATCACCTGTTCCTTAACCCATTACCTCATATTGACGTCTCTGTCAGTGTTACTTTTTGAAGACACTGTGATAAGGCATTTGTTCAATAGGCGCAAATGCTCTATGTATCAAAATGGTTTCAAAATTTCATACTTCTAAAATTATCCTTTTCTGTAGTAAGTGCTCCTTTTCCGTATTTTTCCCAAAGAGATCGGGTCTAAAATAGCTTACGAGGGATTTGGTTAAAGGTCGTGCATTAAGTAGTCACTATAGAGAGGATCTTCTGTAATAAACAATGGTATCAAGTAGTCACTATAGAGAGGATCTTCTGTAATAAACAATGGTATCAAGTAGTCACTATAGAGAGGATCTTCTGTAATAAACAATGGTATCAAGTAGTCACTATAGAGAGGATCTTCTGTAATAAACAATGGTATCAAGTAGTCACTATAGAGAGGATCTTCTGTAATAAACAATGGTATCAAGTAGTCACTATAGAGAGGATCTTCTGTAATAAACAATGGTATCAAGTAGTCACTATAGAGAGGATCTTCTGTAATAAACAATGGTATCAAGTAGTCACTATAGAGAGGATCTTCTGTAATAAACAATGGTATCAAGTAGTCACTATAGAGAGGATCTTCTGTAATAAACAATGGTATCAAGTAGTCACTATAGAGAGGATCTTCTGTAATAAACAATGGTATCAATAACGACTAGGCAATCATGACTCAACTATACGTACATAGAAACAAGTACATTATCTGAATTCCACAGTAAAGTCTCTTTAACCCATTCCCTCATATTGACGACTCTGTAAAAGTCATTTTGTGAAACCATTGTGCCTCTGCTTCAATTCTTTCAGACCTTTTCTTCTCTCTTCATTTTATTTCTTTAATCATTTACTTTCATACCAACGCCATTTCACGCATTTGCAAACAGAGTAGACCCAGATCAAACGGCTCCTATGGTCGGGGTCTGCTCTGTTTGCTAATGGAATTTGATAGATCGGTTTGTTCTTTCTGAACTGACTATAATGTTCCATATTTCTGTAACATGGTGAAAAAGTTGTGACTCGACTGGGACTCGAACCCAGGGCCTCATACTTACCATGCCAACACTCTACCGACTGAGCTACCAAGCCACACAGTAAAGCCTATCAACTTATTTCACCACAATCTCTGCCCGGCTACACACACCCCCTCTACACAAGAATTCGTCCAGAATTCTTACTCAAAGAACACCCCCACCCCCCGAGTTTCTTATTATTTCACATTATCTTCATATAAATGACCTTATTGGTTATTTACGTTGGACGCCAAATGTAACATGGTGAAAAAGTTGTGACTCGACAGGGACTCGAACCCAGGGCCTCTGGCTTACCATGCCAACACTCTACCGACTGAGCTACCAAGCCACACAGTCAAGCCTATCAACTTATTCCACCACAATCTCTACCCAGCTACATTTCATTATAACTATTTTGTCTATGAATATTCAGTAGGTGTTGAAATAATATGGAATAAACATAAATCGGGGAAAGGGTTAACTACACACCAGAGTATGAGACAGTTTGGATCCTGATGAGACGCTGAATTACTCGGTGTATCATCTGAATGCAAACTGTTTGTGCAGAGAACGTCACAAATCTAAGGATATGGCGATAAAGGGTTCGGTATTGTCTGATGTCACATGATGCTGTCGTGATTTAGGTTGTTGTGACTAGCTTGTGTGAGAATACAAACAACTACTGGATAATTCAGGCCCAGAGGTTATGAAACTTTTTGTTTGAGTCTGACATTATTCTCAAGCATCTGATTGATCAGATACTTGAGAATGATGTCAGATTCAGACTCAAAAGTTCTATAACCATGGACCCAGATCTTGACATCATCATGTACATGCATAACAGGAATATTTTGTTTCTGTCAAACTGCAGATGGTAGCCGAACGTATGTGATATCCCAAAGCAGGTGGTTGCCCAAGGCAGACGGTAGCCTAATGCAGGTAGTAACCTCAAGCAGGTGGTAGATTGGCGCAGATGATAGCCCGAATTAGGTGGTAGTCCAATGCAGGTGGTAGCTTGGGACAGATAATATCCCAAAAATGAGGTGATTTTAGCCTAATGCAGGTGGTAGCTTTGGGCAGATGATAGTCCGAATGAAATGGTAGTCAAGGGCAGGTGGTAGCAAATGACAGATCATAGCACGAGACGGGTCATAGCCCGGAAGGGGGGGGGGGGGGGGCGTGCCTAATGCATGTCGTAGTCCAAAAGCAGATAGTAGCTCAATTCAGATGGAAGTTTTCTACCTTACTGTCGTTCTGTATTAAGCACTTGCTTGGTGAATATCCATGCTAAGATGGCTACCAGTAGAAACCCAGACCTGTACGACAAGCAAACAGTGCACAGATAGTTCCTACAGATGCAATGAGTAACTCGGCGTCTCATTAGGATCCAAACTGTTTGACACCTTGTTCACGTCTTAGAAACGAAATCGTAGTTTTCTGTGAATGCATTATTTGCTCAAGGACACCAGTGTTAACTTAGCTAAATGCTCCTTTTTATAGAGGTTTATACTACAGAGTGGCTTGTCTACAAACCAACTACCCGACTAACCGAGAGTAACTCGGTGTCTCATCTGGATCTAAACTGTTGACAAAGGTATCTACAAATTCGCCCGTGGTGTAACTCTTTCACTGCCAAATTTTGTCGTCGACTACAATATTCATTTCTTTAGTTCTCTTATTTTTTTGTTTTAAAAATGTAACAATATCACACAGTTTGGATCCTGATGAGACGCTGAGTTACTCGGCGTCTCATCAGGATCCAAACTGTTTGCATAGGTAATCACACATGTGACATTGGAAACGAAAGCGGTAAATCCCAATCCATAAAGTGTCTATTGTTTTCACGTTTCATTTGCAGACAGTAAGCATCCAGAATAGACAGAGAACATCTTAAGAAGCTGTGTTTTGGCTATTCGTCGTTTCTTCATTTCCTCAGCAGAATTACCCAAAGTTAAATGTCTGCACGTTAGTGATAAACTGGCCCTTTATACCATACGAATAGCTTTTGATGCCTTTGCGAAAAGAGAAGACCTAGATCAGGCGACTCCTGTTGAAGCCGTCTGAGTATGGTCTGCATTGTTTGCATATGGAATAATATCGATCTTAATGTACTCGTTCATGTTTAATTGTTTACATGCTAATCCCTTCCGAAGGACGTAATAATTAGTTATAAACTTTATATGGTAATGGCTTGACACTTTGCCCCTTGTATATGCCTTTTAATGCATTTGCTAACAAAATAGACCAAGATCAGATTAATCATTTATGAGCCGTCTGATAAGAATATGCTCTGCTTACTTGTTAAATAATACAGATCTGGGTCCATGCTTATAAAACTTTTAGATGAGCCTGAGTACGTTCTCAAGCTTTTGATTGGTCAGAGTTTAGCCTCTGGCTCAAATCTGACCAATCAAAAGCTTTAGAACTCAAATACTAAAGTACTTTATATATACATAAATGATTTCTAACATAATTAGAGTTATGCGATTATTACTAGTATACAATGTACACTCACATCAAACGCCGTGTCAAAAGCTGGAATGTGATCAGGGGCTACATGATTTGTGACTCGTAACAAACAATACTATACCCCCTATGATAGAGCAGAGCATAATCCAGAGGCATAGTCATTGGCCCAAAATTATTAAACGTCTGAGTCTGAGTCTGAGATCATTCTCAAGTATCTGATTGGTCAGCAGGGTCCATGCTTGTAAAGCTTTTTAGTTGAGTCTGAGTTCGTTATCATGGTTTCGATTGGTCATATTTGAGCCAAAGGCTCAAATCTGATCAATCAAAAACTTGGGAACGAACTCAGACTCAACTAAAAAGTTTTTTTAAGCTTGGATACAGATGCTTCAGGATGATCTCAAAAGCAAGCCAAAACATTAATAATCTCGGGCCACATTCCTTACACGAATCTAATGAGTGCCATACAAACTACCCACGAGAGGATGCCGTTTCGGATAAGTAGCTGCTGATCCGGGTCTACTTTGTTTGCAAGTCTCTGTCAGCTTAGAGCTCGTCTACATGGAACGGCTCATTTACCATTTTCCTAATGAATATACATATGAGAGATAATGAATAATAATTAGCTGCATTTTATAATGGTATAATGAAGAAGCCATTTAACCCTTTCCCCCATAGAAACATTTTTTCACGCATTTGCAAACATAGTAGACCCAGATCAGACGGCTCCTAGAGCCGTCTGATCAGGGTCTGCTCTGTTTGCTTATGGAATTTGATAGATCTGTGTCTTTACTTTCTAAAATAACTACAATGTACCACCTTCAAGATTTGATTATAAGCGTTTTGTTCATGAATATTCAATGGGTATTAAAATTTGGACTAAACATAGAACAGGGAAAGGGTTAATTTCATAAGCAAACAAAGCAGACCCTGATCAAACGGTTCTTACCAAGCCAGCCGTCTGATATGGGTCTACACTAAGTGCAATGGTGTAATGGCAGTTTAGATATAGAACGGTTTGTGAATCCTTTCCCTGATAAATATACATGTGAAAAATAATGAATGCGTGGATATTATTATTCCTTTCTCTGCTCCATGTTTATTCCAAATTTCAATACCTACTGAATATTCATTGAAAAAGTAGTTATAACGAAATACGAGAACATTGTAACCGTTTTAGAATGTAAAGAAACAGATCTATCAAATTCCATTAACAAACAAAGCAGACCCTAATCTGATCTGGGTCTTCTATGTTTGCAAATGTGTGAAAACCGGTTTATATGAAGGAATGGGTCAATTAGCTGCATTTTAAAATGGTACAATGGACAAGCAATTATTTACAAATGATACAATGAACAAGGAATTATTTACCTTGACAGAATCTGAATCAGATATATACATACCATTCCATAAGCAAATCGAGCAGATCCTGATTTAGACGGCTATTACAAACCGTCTGATCTAGGTCTACACTGATTGTAATACTCTGGTATCTCCTACAGGAGCCTTCTGGTGTAAGTCTATCCTGTTTGCAAAGGCATGAAAATGCGTTTCTATGAAGTAAAGGGTTAACGAGCGAAGTAGGTTTGACATGGACTGTTTACCGGAGCTCGCGAGGTGTAGTGTTACACTGGGAATCTAGCATTTAGTTATGACTCTATCTGATAAAAGATAAGCGTCTAACTCAGAGCTGCACAATTAACTCCGCTCTGACAATCTAGATTAAGATAAAAACACCGCTCTATTGATCGCTATCTTTTTATATACTTAAGCTATGCGACGGTCGATAAAATCCGTCATCTATCGGGAATATTCGATATATATCGGCGTGAAAAGAAATACGCGTCGCACTCCAGTCGTAACAACTCGTAGATTAAAGCCGATGCGATCCGAGTGACTCGGTACCCCTAATTTTCGCCGAGATTATGAGGTTCTGTCGTTTATTTACAACAAGGCTGATTTGATTAAGTGCGCTTATTTATACCTTATCTTACTGTCAAGTGTTGTATCAGCTCCTCAAACTCTGATCTGTTGTAGAGTGTATCTACTTTCGATACGTTAAAGCCGTTGAGACAGTACTGACAGAGTGTCATACAGCGTCCCATCTGGATCCAAACTGTGGCAAATGTCATGTTGCGGATAGCGGGCTAGAGGTTGAGACATAGAGCAGCTCAATACAGTTCTTATTTCTTTTGTTGTAAGATGTATAGTACAACCCCTCTAAACCGGACATTAAATTTAGTATAAATATCGGTCTTGTAGACAGGTGGTAACTTAATGCAGGATGAAAGTCGTGCAGAAAGCTCCTCTGGGAGCTTTCTGCATGACTTTCACCCTGCATTAAGCAGCCACCTGATTAAATAATTTATCTACCAGAATTCCCGTTTAGAGGGATTTTACTGTACATAGTTTTTGTATCGGTGTATTAGAATGTTGTAATGACTATGCTCTTTTAAAAATGAGATTGGATCAACTAAATAAATACGCTGTGTCTAAACAACTTAAACTGATGTAGAGCAGTGATTTTGCTTTAACTCTTTCGCTGTCAATGTCGACTCTGTGAATACCTGTGTAAACAGTTTGGATCCAGATGAGGGACCTAGTAACTCTTCATCTCAACAGAATTCAAAATGTTTCTTACTGTGACTGTCCTTTTTAAACGGAAAATGTGAAGACAAATCAAACAAATGAAAAGTGTTGCAGACGACAACGTTTGCGGACGGCAAACTTTGGCAGCGAAAGATTTAACTTTGACCTTTACCCCGCTGTGATAAAAAATAACGTTTGCTCTAAGTTGGTTCTGGTGCATTTTTGACTCATTCCAATTCTAGCAAAGTTTCTAGAAACTTTTGACCAACGGCTTGGATCCGAATGAGGCAGTGAATTACTCGGGTGTCTGATCTGGATCCAATCTGTTTGCAAGTGTTATCCAGGTCGCAGACAGAGGAATATAGATTAACCCTTACAACACGGAATGTTTAAATGGACTATTCGAAAATTCAAACCGGTCAACCTTATGGTGAATGTATAGGGATTCTTTTTCTAAAGAAAAGTGTAACATGACAAACAGTGCAGACCCTGATGAGAGGGCTCCTCTAGGAGCCCTCTCATCTGGGTCTACACTGTTTGCAAAGGACATTAGTGACTCGTGTCCCGCAAGATGAAAGATAAAAACCAGCATTTGAGTAGATCGTACATTTTAAGCATACGACACACAAAAAAAACCCTCTGTATAATAAATCGTTTTTTAATGTCAAATCCATTAACATTTTGCCTGTTACTGGAAATCCGTAATTACATTTTTCAAATACAGTGTACCCAGATTAGACAGCGGAAACGTATTTGATTAAAACAAAACAGAAAACAATCCTTCATTGAACACAGTAGAGCTCATCCTAAGCGCCCGTCAAACAGAGGTCTTATCATAGGTCGTTAAGCCTTCGCTTGCTGAATTTTAAAATACATTTCTCCTTCTTAACCTATGCCCTGTTGCATAATAACATATATCTTCACTGTGTACAAGTATTTCGCTGTGCAATCACTGCTGTGGAGTGCACTGGTTGCACAGTCAACTTGTAAATAGTGCAGACCCTGGTGAGACAGCTCCTGCAGGAGCTGTCTCATCTGGGTCTTCACTATTTACCGGTAGGTATATTGACGTGAATAGCAAGCGAAGGGTTCAGGCAGATGATAGGAACTTTCTGTATTATTTTGCCCTGCATTAACCCTTTCCCTGTTTTATGATTATTACAAATTGCAATACGTACTGAATATTCATGGACACAATAGCTACAACGAAATATAAAAAGTGGAACTTTGTAGCCATTTTAGAAAGTAAAGAAACAAATCTATCAAATTCCTTTAGCAAACAGAACTTACCCTGATCAGACGGCTCCTATGGGATCCGTCTGATCTGGTTTTACTCTAATTGCAGATGCGTCAAAACATGTTTATATGATGTTCTGATCAATAAATAAATGGCCGCTTAAGACAGTTTCTACTGTAATATATGCGAAAGGTTTGCTCAGCATGATCAAAGCTCACTTATATTTGCCTCAAGACTTTTTATGTAAGAATAAATGACATCAAATAAATATCAATTAACTGACCATATAACCATAGCAGGTTTTGTCTATACAAGAAACCCTAGAATCAGATCTTTATTATTTCATCAGCAAACTGAGTAGAATCCCTACTGAAGCCGTCTGATCTGGGTTTAGTTTGATTTCAAACGAATAAAAAGCGCATACAGTAAACCCTCTATATAGCGATCACAAAAATACGTCTGGACCTTAAAGACAGGTGGTAGCTAGATATTTAGGCCTTAAAGGCAGGTGGTAGCTTAATATTTAGGCCTTAAAGGCAGATTGTAGCTTAATATTTAGGTCTTAAAGGCAGGTGGTAGCTAAATATTTATGTCTTAAAGGCAGGTGGTAGCTTAATATTTAGGCCTAAAAGGCAGATGGTAGCTCAATATTTAGGCCTTAAAGGCAGATAGTAGCTTAATATTTAGGTCTTAAAGGCAGGTGGTAGCTTAATATTTAGGTCTTAAAGGCAGGTGGTAGCTTAATATTTAGGTCTTAAAGGCAGATGGTAGCTTAATATTTAGGCCTTAAAGGCAGATGTTAGCTTAATATTTAGGTCTTAAAGACAGGTGGTAGCTTCAAGTGGTAGTTTAAAATCTAGGCCTTACAGGCAAGTGGTAGCATAATGGTGGTAGTTTAGAATATGGGTCTTTAAGACAGGAGGTAGCTTAATGCAGGAAGCATGTAATAGGAGCTTTCTGCATTACATTCGAACTGCATTTTCAAGACACCAGCTTTTCGAGACACCTGCATGTTATTTATAAAATAGTTACGTTAGAGGAGGTGGGGAGAGGGTCTGTACTTGTATGAGGTAAAAGATTTGCTAATTCATTTGTGTTCGTCTAAGCGACTGTCTGATTGACTGATTTACTCTCAAAGTTAAGAAACAGTCCTTATTGTATATCAATATCTAATCCTTTATCTGATAAGCGTAATCTAACAGGTATTCTGCAAAAGGCTTGGATCCAGATGAGATGCCAAATTGTTTGACACACAGTCAATGGTTTTCTGAACATGCTTGAAACAATCGGAAGTAGGTGAACACTGTTACAGATCGGAGTTTATTTAAGCAGATAGCATGTGTCATTTATATAGCACAGGCTAAGGGTAAACCTTCAGAGTGCAGTGGGCGAATTGGCAATAAGCAATGCAAACAGTTTGGATCCAGATGAGACGCCGAGTAACTCGGCGTCTCATCTGGATCCAAACTGTTTGACACTCGGAGAATAAGTATGGATAGATACAATGTAAGTTGTATTTTTAAATAGGTGATCGACCATGTAGACAAACAAACAGTTGCTAAGCTTGCACAAGTTTGAAATGCTGTGAGCCACTAATTTACGACATCTCCATGCAGTTTTGATCATCAGGTAAATCAGTGAATCATCAGGATAATTAATAACTAATTGACAACCCAGCCTGGTGCTTTTGTAGAAAATAAATATACGGAAACTGCTGCCTCAAGATTCAGCCGGTCATATTCGAGTGCACGAGAAATAATTCCTGTGTGCTAAAGGTTGTACAAAGGCAAGACATTTCTTCTGTCATATGTTTGGGCTCTTTGGGTTTAGCCCAAGTATCATCGTTCGTAGCATGGAGATAACTACCCCACTCCAATCACCAGTATAATAACCCCTGCACCCACAAATCTATGTGACGATTTCATGGTTATAAACTTTAAATCACGGCCACACAACTCAGGATTAAAATAAGATTACATTAATCTTCGGTACTGATCTTCAAGATAGAACAAAAGGTTTAATGCGTGTATACATACCCGTAGATAATGGGTGAATTAATCTCTGATTTGACCGCTTGAAACCCGGGAGTCAACGGCAGACTTTAAAACGGACTGGTACTCATGGTTTATCTTATACTTAAACAATAGTGAGGATCTTTTTTCCTACAACAAAAGTGTACTTTTAAAAGCGAATTAATGACTGACAATGGATATTGGATATTGTCCGCTGTTTCATCATCTAGAAAAGCCGCTGTAGGTTTTGTTTGTTTGTGATTAAGTGTGTAACTGTGTTAGATCAAACATGCCGTTTGAAATAGGAGGGAAGGGTGACCCCTTTCACGTAACGTATAAATACGTTCTCAACAATGACATACGTTACATGTACAGTGGATATCCGTTACGTTACAATGGCCGCAGGGAACCGGACTACCCTAATTTTGATATGCTACGCCTTGCCCGGGAAAGCTCGGAACTCAAGCGAAAAACTCTTAAAATCTCCAGATATGGGGACCAGGACCCTTTCATGCTACCACGAGCCCCAGCTTTCAGAGACTATAGCAAGCATATGGTCAACAGCGTTGTTAGCAGGCTACTGAAGCCGAACCCGATGTCACAACTTGGCAAAACGGAAGAGGACCGCAGATGCGTATCCCAGCTTCGGGAGCCACTCAAGAGTGACATGTTCCCCAGCTACAGGTCCATGTCCCCAGAGCAAGTGAAAACTGTGTCCAACAGACTTTATCACACGCACACACATATGTCAAACCTGAAGAAACGAGATCCGGATGTAGTGAGAGACACCCTTCCCATCATGAAGGGCTCCCCTGACCCTGACCGTGTCAAGAAAAAGCCCCATCCCATGCACACCCATCCGTGGAACACTACTGGCATGCCCGTGGTTGATATATGATGTAACACGGATATACGCTTATTTGACCTTTACTCCATGAATATTCATGTAACATTTATTGCATCGTGACTATTAATTAGATTGTTATCGTAGCACATGGATACTGGCAATTTTGGCCATGCCAGAATCAGTAGAATAACATATACATCACAAGCTAACAGAGCATACCCTGACCAGACAGTTCCTACGGGAGTCATCTGTTCTGGGTCTACTGGTTCGCAAAGGTGTAAAAATGTGTATTTATGGAGTAAGTGGTTAACCCTGTCAGCAAATGTGACTGAATTGAAAGGATTTACAAATAAAGTGTCGAACATTATTATGTTATGGAAAAGGAACATATCTTGTAAATGCTTTGACTGTAACAATCAGTATCTATCAATATTTACAGACCTTGGGATACACACGTAAATATACCCGATGACAAAGCACTAAACAGAAAATAATCAGTATCTAAGGCAACATTGCTATAACAACTCGTACTAAATACGCTCATTTCCATGTATTGTGCCTAGTACAGAGATGTACATAGAGAGATATTTAGCAAATCTAGGATAAGTATTTTTTTTCATATATCTCCTCCAGACCATATCTGACTGCTACTCATTAGCATCTCTAATGAGTAGCAACCAGATAGAGTTTGGCGGAGAAATGAGTTTCATCTACCAGTACGCATCTACAGTAAAACCTCTCTATAACGGCCACTAAATTAAATCAAGCATTCTTGTATTAAAGCCAGTTGGCTGCTTAAAGCAAGGTGAAAGTAAAACAGAACGCTCCTATAGGCGTGTGCCTAGTACAGAGATGCACATAGAGAGATATTTAGCAAATCTGGGTTAAGTGTGTTTTAAATTTCTCCTCCAGACCCTATCTGGTTGCTACACATTAGCATCTCTAATCAGTAGCAACTAGCTAGAGTTTGCCGAGAAATGAGTTTCATCTATCAGTACGCATCTACAGTAAAACCTCTCTTAACGGCCACTAAATTAAATCAAGTAATCTTGTGTTAAAGGCAGGTGGCTGCTTAAAGCAAGGTGAAAGTAAAACAGAACGCTCCTATAGGAGCGTTCTGTTTTACTTTCACCTTGCTTTAAGCAGCCACCTGTCCTAAATACCAACTAATTAACACAAGTTAGTGGTCGCTATAGAGATATTTTACTGTACATCCATGTATACTATCTAAGAGGTAAAGACTCTGTAAGTGACCTATGATAAATGTGAGTAAAAACGATAAATGTGATACATTTGATAAATAGAGGATCTTACATGAGTGTTCTTGATTATTGGATTTATTAAATGAGTCTTTTTAAAACGATAAAAAACGAGCTTTAGCGAGTTTTTTATCGTTTTAAAAAGACGAATTTAATAAATCCAATAATCATGAACACGAATGCAAGATCCTATTTATAACATAACACACACAAATGTTATTTGCAGCCAATATTTCAGCAGTAACGTGGATTGTTATAAATTCTCCTTACATATAGAAATGATGAATGAAAGGTGTTATTAGGTTCGCTAGGCAACTGGGACAAAGTAGGTCCAAATTTTCCAACTTTATTTTTTACTTACTGTCATATCAACCAGGATCTAATTCAGACCTCTCTGGTATTCAATTTAACTGTGATAGTTTATGATACAAAAACATACAGAAACACGTCAAAATAATTTTTGAGTTACAGTTTTGACATACATAGTTACAAACACGTCACAGTATGACGTCATTGTACACAACATGTGTCTATGTTAAGCGCGCCATTTACATGAAGACCTACATATGTAGTCGCCAACACGTCCGACACTCACTGTCAATGGGATTCGAAATGCGCCTTCGTTTTGGTATATTAAGCCCTTCATTAGTGTTGTATGTATACACATGGACATGGACATTTCCACCGAGAAAAAAAATCTCGATTCAAGTTCAGTGAAAATGTTTGAAATGGACAAAAGATTCAGTACGAACTGCTGCATAAAATGTGTTGGAACAGGAGGAAGATTTTCGCGATCAGCTGAGTTAGTGAGTATAGCATATTTGAAATATGTTTGTACTGTGCTGGATTCAGATGACTATTGTTGTTGATTGATGAGATATTTGTATGAGTAGAAATCTGCATAAACAAAAGGACATGCGGTGAAGAAAATGCAAAGTTGAGGAGGCATTTTAATCTAAATGTAGAATTGATTGTATGGGTCAGAGTAGCTGGTAGGTCTTTTTTTGGCATACATTTTGTATATGATTCCTGACAGCGATTACAATTTGTATTATTTTATCGAAATTAAGGCGCAAGTGCCAACAATCCTTTGCCATCTATCGTGACTCAATCGTGGACAGGTAGGTCGACCACCGTCCGCCAGTTTGTTTGTTTTGACAGCGCGTATGAATCGTTCGAATGTCATTCGGTCGTTCGAATGTTATTCACTAGTGATTATATGCCCATGATTATCAAAAAATAAATGATAGTGTTACGTCACGCTGAAGCCACGTGTTATGTTATAAATATGATTAATAAGACAGATACTACAAATATGAAAGATGTGATAAAATATGATAGATGTGATGAATATGATAGATTTGATAAATAAGACAACAAATATGATAATAAATATGAAATATGTGATAAATATGATAGATGTGATAAATATGATAGATGTGATAAAATATGAAGATAAATATAATAATAAATCGGATAAATATGAAAGATGTGATAAATATGATATATGTGATAAATATGATACATGTGATAAATATGAAGATAAACATGATAATAAATATGATAAATGGGATAAATATGACAATAGATTTGATAATTGTGATAACTGATTGTATGTGACTAATCATGTCCTGTATTTTATACAGTTTTATCTATGTTTAGGTTATATTAAATTATCCATTATGATGTGGTGTTCTGTTCAATTTACCAACTTTTAATCTATCGACAATGTCTGAACTGTTCGTTTTATGTGTATAGGCATATGTTTGAAGTTCTTGATATTGACAATCATTTGCTAATTATAATAACCGTTGTCCTCCCATCTTTACCCGTTTAAATCAGTTTTATCTCTCCCTGTCTCTCTCTCCGTCTGTCTCTCTGTCTTTCTCTCTGTCCTTCTGTCCCTCTCTCTCTTTTTCTCTCTATCTCTCTCCATCTCACTCTCTGTCTCTGTATGTATCTCTCCCTCTCTGTCTGTCTCTCTCTATTCCTCCCTGTATGTCTGTCTCTCCCTGTATCGTTTTCTGTCTCTGTCTCTGTGTCTCTCTCCACCTCTGTTTGTCTCTCTTTTTCTGTCAATCTCTGTCTCTCTCTCTTTCTTTCTATCTCTCTGTCTTACTGCATGTCTATCTCTCTGCATGTCTGACTCTCTCTCTCTCTCTTTCTCTCTCTATCCCTCTCTCTTTCTCTCTCTTTATCTCCCCTCTATTATTATATATTAGACACTGTCTGTATATACTACCGTCATTGGATATGAATATAAAGGCCTGTATGTATGCAGAGGATCGTGTCTAATGTTGTCAGAGCTTGTGACGCGATCCCATTCTAAACACTGTATGGAAAAAATATGTTTAACATAATTTAATCCGTACCCCACAACCGCGACTAGACTCGCATTCGCACACAGCTTGGGTCTAGATGAGAAGCCGAGTAACTCGGCGTCTCGTCAAGATCTAAGCTGCTTGATACTCGGTCAATTTTTTTTCAAAAGCTTGATCGAATAGCAATTACAGTAAAACCTCTCGACAACGACCATTAAAATGTATTAATTAATTGGTATTTTGGGCTGGTGGTTGCTTAAAGCAAGATGAAAGTAAAACAGAACGCTCCTATTGGAGCGTTTTGTTTTACTTTGACCTTGCTTTAAGCATCCACCTGCCTTTAACACAAAATATTAAATGTAATTTAGTGGTCGTTATAGAGAGGTTTTACTGCATATCCAACTTTGATCAGATTTTTTTTACAGCCGGACAAGGCTTAACTCATTCACTCCTAGGCCATTTTAGACACAACCTCTTTGAATTAATCCAGCCAAAAGGAGCATTAACTATAGAAAAGGAGAATTTTAAAATGATGTAGTCTTGAAACCATTATGATAGATAGAGCATTCGCTTCTATGGAGCGAATGCTCTATGTAACACAATGGTTTCAAGAAGTGACTTTTACAGAGGCGTCAAAATGCGTCAGTAGGAGGGAGTGGCTTAAACAAAACGTATTCAGTAAAGAGTAGGTGTGGAAGAAACAACAAACTACGTAAACATTTCCCAGTGATGCTCGGAACATTTTGTGCGCACTTAACCCTTTCCTCCATGAATATTCATTAAATAATTAATAACGTCATGAATATTGATTAGATCGTGTTCTTATAATAGTAGATAGACACGGGAACGAACTTTTGGCCATGGCAGAAACTATATAATCATATCTATACTATAGCATAAACATACAGAGCACGCCCTGATCAGATGGCTCCTGTAGGAGCCGTCTGATATGGGTCTTATCTGTTTGCAAATGCGTAGACAGGCGTAATGTGGAGAAAATGATTAAACACTGATATTTCCACAAATTTCAGATGTATTTGCTTATGTCCAAAGGTTGATTTTGTAGTTTCATAATTATAAAAGATGCAGTTTGGTTAAGCCATTGCATGGGTCCCATTTTTCAGTTTCAATTTTTCGAAAGATCGTACGATTAAATTACCGTAACTGCTAATTTACGACTTATATACTCATCACATAATTTACGACATTCATAAATTATGCTAATCACATAATTTACGACACTCATATGCTAATCACATAATTCACGACACTCATATGCTCATCACATAGCTGAACTTATCGCATATACAGTAGAATCAGTCTTAAGCGACCGTCTGAAAAGGGCATAATTATGCGCATGTAAGGCATGTGGTAACTTAGTCAGGTCAAAAGTAATGCAAATGGCTCCTGTAGGAGCTTTCTGCATTACTTTTGACCTGCATTAAGCAACCACCTGCTTTTTAAAGCTCATGCGTTCAATAAATGAATGATCGCTTAAGACATGTTCTAGTGTAACATGCGATGTCTCTGTACAACGGAGATTACCGTTAGTCCTAACATACTACGATCGCAACTTCCAGTCGTGATCGCTCTATGTTAACTAGTACTTAACGTATCCTATGTACTTATGCATGACATCATGTATATCTAATAATAACAATTATCTAATGTTTATGTGGTGTATGAACACAATATGAGCTGGTCGTAGCAGAAACTACAGAATCATATCTATATACTGTAATTCAATTAGCAAACAGAGCAGACCCTGTGACCTTTAGGACGTGTCCACACGTATAGGTAAAACGCGTCACAAATTGTGTATTTGTTCCGGAGTTACCTACCTTTCGCCGTATAATAAGGCTAGTGTGCCTTCTGTGTCGAAATCAAATAGATTCTCCAGTTACCCATAAACTAGAATGGTTGCAACTTCTATAAATAAAAAGTGAAGTCACGGCTCAGCGCTCGAAATCGAGCTGTATATATCAGGTAATGGATTAAACAAGAACGTGTGTACCCCATTGGTTAACCCTTTACTCAATTAGAAATAATATCTCGAACTTCAAGGGAAACATACATATTACTTCGAGATAACATAGGTTCGGATCTACAAAGGCGTTAAAGGACATATCATGTAGAGTGTTGAATAGAATAAGACTGTAATAAAAAAACCACCAGTTATACGCTAATTACATTTCGTCTGCTAAATTATTCGTCTGCTGCAATCAGTACCCGGATGTCAAATCGTTTTAATCCGGTTGAGATGTAGAGTAACGTGGCTTCTCATCTGGATCCAAACTATATCCAAAATGTCATCACAAATTAGTGTACGATGTAATAAGAGGTGTCAATAATATTAGTCTCATATGTTTGTCATTGTTTAACCATAAACAGTTAACATGTTTGTCATTGTTTAACCAGAAACAGTTAACCCTTTCTTTCATATAGACGCCTTTTCACACATTTGCAAACAGAGTAGACCCAGATCAGACGGCTCCTATAGTCTGACCAGAGTCTACTCTATTTGCTAGTGGAATTTGAAAAAATATCTGTTTGTTCTAGGGTTTCAGATCTCTTCTGTAAGAGAGGGCTACTATAGGAGAGGGCTGTAGGAGAGGGCTACTATAGGAGAAGGCAACTGTAGGAGAGGGCTACTATAGTAGAGGGCTACTATAGGAGAGGGCTGTAAGAGAGGGCTACTATAGGAGAGGTCTGTAAGAGAGGGCTACTATAGGAGAGGGATACTGTAGGAGAGGGCTACTTTAGGAGAGGGTTACTATAGGAGAGGGCTGTAAGAGAGGGCTACTATAGGAGAGGGATACTGTAGGAGTTGCTACCATAGGAGAGGGCTGTAAGAGAGGGTTACTATAGGAGAGGTCTGTAAGAGAGGGCTACTATAGGAGAGGGATACTGTAGGAGAGGGCTACTTTAGGAGAGGGTTACTATAGGAGAGGGCTGTAAGAGAGGGCTACTATAGGAGAATGCTACTGTAGGAGATTGCTACTATAGGAGAGGGCTGTAAGAGAGGGCTACTATAGGAGAGGGATACTGTAGGAGAGGGCTACTATAGGAGGGGGTTACTATAGGAGAGGGCTGTAAGAGAGGGCTACTGTAGGAGAGGGCTGCTGTAGGAGAGGGCTATTGTAGGAGAGGGCTACTATAGGAGAGGGATACTGTAGGAGAGGGCTACTATAGGAGAGGGCTGTAAGAGAGGGCTACTGTAGGAGAGGGCTGCTGTAGGAGAGGGCTATTGTAGGAGAGGGCTACTGTAGGAGAGGGGCTACTCTACGAGAGGGCTACTGTAGGAGAGGGCTGTAGGAGAGGGCTACTCTAGGAGTGGGCTGTAAGAGAGGGCCATTTTAGGATAGGGCTACTGTAGGTGAGGGCTACTGTAGGTGATGGATACTGTAGGACAGGCCTAATGTAGGAGATGGCTACAGTAGGAGAGCCTCTGAGGGCAACTGTATGAGATGGCTACAGTAGGACAGGGCTACTGTAGGAGCCCTCTGATATGGATCTACACTGCTTGCTACATCAACCAATACCAAAGCTGGACCCCTCCCCAATGTAAGATATGTTAATTTGCACGAGCTTATCTAATATAGGAGTGATAGTCTCTACTTGCAACGTGTTCTCAAACCCCGTAACAATTACATAAATCATTTGTTTATATCCTGAAAGTATATCGCAAGACAAGCAGTCGATTAAACACCGAAGAAGACACAATTTTTTTTGTGTTTGATATGGTATTCGGCAATGTATTAGTATTAATTCGGCTCGCGTTTTAGTTTCGTTAGCTGTTTAACCGAGGTCGATAATAGTTTGTTGTAGAACAAACCTACAAAAGTATCGATGAAAACGGTTTATTTTGTATCACAGGAGCATTTTTCGAAATAAGTTCAAAAAGACACTATTCATAATAATGATTGAACATAACAAATGCCAAGCTTTATGGTATTATTGAAAATAAGCGTTCATTGTAGGGACTTCCTCTTTAAATACACTATGCAGCGGATTAGTTTTGTTAGCCCTTGAATCTTCAAAGAGGAATTGTCCATCAGTGCTTAACTATAGAGGTCATGTATTATGAAGGTATATACTGACTAGAGGATATTGAATGACAAACCGTGCACGCCCTTGTCAGGTGAATATCGAGGAGTAATCTATCTAGGTTAACACTGTTTTCAAATGCCAGTATATTCGTTTCTTTCCCGCATTTAAAGGGTTAAAGCTGAACGGATTAAAGACCGATATTCTGTCTTAATAAACTAATGTACAGTAAACCCCATCTAAACCGGAATTCTAGCATAGAAGAATTTATATAGGTTTAGACAGGTGGCTGTTTAATGTAGGGTGAAAGTCATGCAGAAAGCTTTCTGCAAGACTTTCACCCTTCATTAAGCTTCCACCTATATCCAAGACCGATATTTATACTAAATTGAACGTCCAGTTTAGATGGGTTTTACTGTACCTGAATAATCCATTACTTGGTTGAATGCATAACTCACCTCAAGGCCACGTGACAATAAGTCTGTTTGAAACAAACAATATACTTGTAGGCTTAGTAAAAAGAACAAAACATAGCACCCCCTCGCAAACAAAATTGAAAAAAAAGAAATATACAACATATAAATACGTGTATAACAAGTTAGCTTTACAACATGCGCATTTAACCCCATTCCTTTTAACCATTTCACCGCCGCAGTCGCATAAATGCACCACGACAAATAGTGCAGTCCCAGATCAGACGCCGCCTTTTCAAGGCGGCGTCTGATCAGGGACTTCACCATTTGTCTCAATCTCTAGTTCTATATACGTGCTTTATTCCTTTGAAATTTGAATTTATTTATCTCATTTCCTTATTTTACTGAATGATTTAACAAACTTGGATTGCAGGCGACAATTAGAAATTTGCCACCGAAAGGGTTAACCCTTTCCCTCAGATAAACGTGTTTTCACGCATTTGCAAACAGAGTAGACCCATATCAGACGGCTCCTAGAGGAGCCGTCTGATCTGGGTCTGCTCTTTTTGCTAATAGAATTTGATAGATACTTAAATGTCTACAATGTTCCGCCTTCCATATTTCTTTAACCCTGTTTTGTTAATGCACATTCAGTGGGCATTTAAATTAGGTCTAAATACAGAACAGGGAAAGGATTAACCGCGATATGACTAGATTTTGCAAACAGCTTGGAGCTTCATTAGAATTTCGTCAGACTATTTCATTGTCTATTTGATACTCTGCCAAGTGAGACGCCGAGTTACTCGGTGTCGCATAAAAAAGAATGTTTGATTATCATTCAGCAGTTTCTCAAAAACTTGAACTAATCGAAAATAAATTTTAAAACAATAGCAAATGGACGTTCGAGCAGATATTCAGCATTAAGCAATCGCCTGCTTTTTAAAGACTCCTATGTTCAGTAAATGAATTGTCGCTTAAGAAAGGCCTAACTGTACTGAGTGGACAGTAAATGAACAGTCGTTTAAGAGAGGCCCTACTGTACTGAGTGGACAGTAAATGAACAGTCGCTTAAGAGAGGGCCTACTGTACTGAGTGGACAGTAAATGAACAGTCGCTTAAGAAAGGCCCTACTGTACTGAGTGGACAGTAAATGAACAGTCGCTTAAGAGAGGCCCTACTGTACTGAGTGGACAGTAAATGAACAGTCGCTAAAGAAAGGCCCTACTGTACTGAGTGGGCAGTGAATGAACAGTCGCTTAAGAGAGGGCCTACTGTACTGAGTGGACAGTAAATGAACAGTCGCTAAAGAAAGGCCCTACTGTACTGAATGGACTCTATGAAAAAAACTCTAATAGGCCATTCCATTCTGAAACTTCAGCGTTTAAACGATTGCACATAACATAAACATATAGCACGACATAAACATATAACACGACATAAACATATATAATACACTATACATGTACTGAATGTTTTAAAACTTTTAGATCTCACACACAATTTAAATTTGAAAGCATACCTGGGGCTTTCGACCGAGTACTTCGGCCTTCGTCAGCACACTGATGTTATTGGGAGTTAACATCGACGAGGGAGTTCTGAGCGATGTTAACACCGTGTCGTACACGTGCGGCAGGTTGAAACGGCCCCGTCCCTGTTCAGCGCCGGCTGGTGCGCTCTGATGTATGTAGCCTCTTTGACCCCCCGTTCAAACCAGGAAGGTTCACGGTCCAATATATTTACAGAGTCTAATTTCACTGAATGTCCTGAGCAGTCTTGGTTAATGTGACGTGATACCTCACTACTCTGACTTGTGCTAGGTCTGCGATGTTCCATAAAACGAGCTTTCCACAAACATAAGATCAATGTTTGTTTCAAACCCCAAAGCACCTTAAGAAAACTCCTAGTACATCCCAAGGATAAAGCTAAGAAACAAGACATCTGTGAACCCATTTATCACATAAAATGTGAGGAACATAATAATCCATGTGGTAAAGACTATATAGGAGAGACGGAAAGAAACTTGAAAGCTCGTTTTATGGAACATCGCAGACCTAGCACAAGTCAGAGTAGTGAGGTATCCGTTACATTAACCAAGACTGCTCAGGACATTCAGTGAAATTGGACTCTGTAAATATATTGGACCGTGAACCTTCCTGGTTTGAACGGGGGGTCAAAGAGGCTACATACATCAGAGCGCACCAGCCGGCGCTGAACAGGGACGGGGCCGTTTCAACCTGCCGCACGTGTACGACACGGTGTTAACATCGCTCAGAACTCCCTCGAGCGATGTTAACTCCCAATAACATCAGTGTGCTGACGAAGGCCGAAGTACTCGGCCGAAAGCTCCAGGTATGCTTTCAAATTTAAATTGTGTGTGAGATCTAAAAGTTTTAAAACATTCAGTATAATGGACAAAACCACACAGATGAATTTCCATCAAAATATATAATACACATATACATGTAACACGACATTATTAGTTATACAGTTCTTTCCCAGGGTACATGACGATTTATTCCCGGCTGAGGAAAATCATGTTGCCCGAGCCGTTAGGCGAGGGTTACATGATTTTACCAGCCGGGAATAAATCGTCATGTACCCTGGGAAAGAACTGTATAACGAATTTATTATACTGCAAAGTTTAACGGTTCGGATAATTTATATAAATTCATGTTGGTATATTAATCACTAAACGCGATAATTCCCCTAATAGCGCCTCAATTACATTATTTCTACCCGAAGGTATCCGAAGTGGTGTGCGGTATTTCATCGGCGTTCGTGTTATAATAGATGGATGGACGATATAATAACTCCTTTAAAAACTGTTTTATTGGTCATTTCAAACCAAAAGTGTTTTTAATTCATTTTTGCATTTTTTTCTTTACGCATCAATAGTTATATATTATGAATTTTGCTATTGTTTAGCCGAGTCGAGAAGTCGTTCATTTGGTTTCGGATCATCATATGTGGGGCCTGCCATGGGGAATTTCCATGTACCCTGTCAGCTCACAGGGTACATGGACTCATGTACACGGCTAGTTAACCAATCAGAAATGAGGATTTTACTTTGCAGTATAATAAAGAAATATAGCACGACATAAGCATAAATCAATTCAGTTCAATTCAATTCAATCGCTATATGTGCTATTCTGATTACAGAAACATAAATTAGAACATGTCTTAACCCTTTCCCTCAAAATAAACATGTTTTCACGCATTGCAAACAGAGTAGACCCAGATCAGACGGCTCCTATAGGAGCCATCTGATCAGGGTCTGCTCTGTTTGCTAATGGAATTTGAAATATCCGTTTCTTTACTTTCTAAAATGGCTATAATGTTCAATCTTCCATCTTTCGTTATATCTATTTTGTCCACAAATATTCAGTAGGTATTGAAATTTGTAACAAACATAGAACAGGGAAAGGGTTAAGCGGCCATCAAACATATAAGTAATCATTGGTTTTGTAACGCATTTTGTAGCTTAAACATGTAAAAAGTAATGAAAAAAACTCCTATAGGAGCTTTTTGCATTACTTTTGCTCTGCATTAAGCTACCACCTGCTGGTTAAGACTACTGTATTGAATAAATGAATGGCCGCTTCGGACTTGTTCTATTGTATGCCCCGAAAGCGTTAAAAATCGTACATGTATATGAAGTACAGGGTTGACCCTTTACCTCATAGGCTATTTTTAGATACAATCTCTTTCAATAAATCTACCGAAAAGGAGCATTAACTAGAGAAAATAATTTTTTTTAAATTTTGTAGTTTGAAACCATTGCGATAAATCGAGCATTTGCTCCTATAGGAGCAAATGCTCAATTTATCGCAATGGTTTCGCAGAGTCGTCAAAAGTCGTCAATATGAGGAAATGGGTTAGCCCTATACTCTTCCTCCACCTGTAGTTAGCTGGACGTCGTGATATGACTGAAATACTGTTAGAACGACGTATAACCCGATACAAACCATGAACCAAACCCTTTACTTCATAGATACACACATTTACGTATTTGTCATACAGACTAGATCCAGATCTGACCTGCAGGAGCTGTGTGGCCTGGCTCTGTTCTGCGCCCTTGGGTAACATTTTAGATCTGATTCCCCACGGCATACAATAACAAACCAATTCAACCAACATCTCTCTCTCTCTCTCTCTCTATCCCTCTCTCTCTCTCTATATATATATATATATATCCCCCTCTCTCTCTCTCTCTCTCTCTCTCTCTCTCTGAATGAATGAATCAATTTTAAAACAAACTAATGAGGTACTCTCTCTCTCTCTCTTTCTCGCTCTCTCTCTCTGTCTGAATGAATCAATTTTAAAGCAAACTAATGAGGTAGTAAATCGTGCAGACCCTTACCAAACTGTAAAAACATTTATATTCCATCATAAAAATTTGGCTAATTAATATTCATGATACATGTATATATTCATTATATTTTACATGACTATTGAACATGTAAAGTGTTTAAGAGCAGTTTGGCCTGACTTTTCCCCTTTGTATTTCTGTCCCGAGTATTAAGGGAATTGACTGATTAGGGTACATGTAATTTTTTAATACCAAATTACAACGTCAAATTACAGTCAACAAATGCATCGACGGCGGTGTTCATGGAGCGTTGTGCATGGATCATCTTACATTTGGCAGCCACCCGCCCCAACATATATACTTTCAGGGTGTTGCTGTCCATAAAGTGTATTTACCCCAATTATTCTGACATCCAATCTCAATCTCCACACAGATACGAATTGAAAACTTTATACGAAAATAATGGAATAGTAACTAGAGCAGATCCTGACCAAATTGTGCTTAACCCATTCCTTCATACTGACACAGTTTAACCCATTCCCTCATACTGACGCCTTTAAACACACTCCCTCATACCGACACCTTTTAACACATTCCCTCATACCGACACCTTTTAACACATTCCCTCATACTGACAACATTTAAACACATTCCCCCATACATACTGACATCTTTTAACCCATTCCCTCATACTGACACCTTTTAACACATTCCCTCATACTGACGCCTTTTAACACATTCCCTCATACTGACGCCTTTTAACACATTCCCTCATACTGACACATTTTGACTCATTTCCTCATACTGATACCTTTTAACACATTCCTTTATACTGGAACCTTTTTAACCCATTCCCTTATATTGACACCTTTAAACCTATTCCCTCACCCTGGCACCTTTAAACACATTCCCTCATACTAACACATTTTACCCATTCCCTCATACTGACACATTTTACCCATTCCCTCATACTGACACCTTTTAACCCATTCCCTCATACTGACACATTTTAACCCATTCCCTCATACTGACACATTTTAACCCATTCCTTTATACTGACACCTTTTAACACATGCCCTAATACTGACACCATTTAACACATTCCCTCATACTGACACCTTTTAACACATTCCTTTATACGGACACCTTTTAACCGATTCCCTTATATTGACATCTTTAAACCTATTCCCTCACCACCCTGGCACCTTTAAACCCATTCCCCCATACTGACACCTTTTAACCCATTCCCTCATACTGACACATTTTAACCCATTCCTTTACACTGACAACTTTTAACCCATTCCCTCATACTGACACATTTTAACCCATTCCCTCATACTGACACCTTTTAACCCATTCCCCCATACTGACACATTTTGACCCATTCCCTCATACTGACACATTTTGACCCATTCCCTCATACTGACACATTTTGACCCATTCCCCCATACTGACACATTTTGACCCATTCCCTCATACTGACACCTTTTAACCCATTCCCCCATACTGACACAATTTGACCGATTCCCCCATACTGACACGTTAGACCCATTCCCCCATACTGACACATTTTGACCCATTCCCTCATACTGACACTTTAGACCCATTCCCCCATACTGACACATTTTGACCCATTCCCTCATACTGACACTTTAGACCCATTCCCCCCATACTGACACAATTTGACCGATTCCCCAATACTGACACTTTAGACCCATTCCCTCATACTGACACATTTTGACCCATTCCCTCATACTGACACTTTAGACCCATTCCCCCATACTGACACAATTTGACCGATTCCCCCATACTGACACTTTAGACCCATTCCCCCATACTGACACATTTTGACCCATTCCCTCATACTGACACTTTAGACCCATTCCCTCATACCGACACAATTTGACCGATTCCCTCATACTGACAACTTTTGACCCATTCCCTCATACGTTGACCCATCACTGACTCCTTCTGACGCTTCTGTAAAAGGTTTTTTTAATCACAATGATTTAAACATTGCACAATGATTTAAACATTGCAGAATTCTAATTTTGTTTCTAGTAAACGATTTTTCCCGGTAGATGTATTTAAAGAGGTGGGGTTTAAAAAATATAGTATATGACGTAATGGGTTAAAGAGTTGTTGAGCTGAGTCTGCACTTTTTACCTCGGTCTGTCTGTCCGAATATTTGTGTAAATTAGGGTAGTGTTTTAAATATCATATTCCAATGATAGGGTTAATGTCACTGAAACTAATGCAATGAAAGAAGTAATAAATTGGCGCATGAATACACATCTAGGCCATGAGGAGAAAAGAAGTGACATACGTCCTGTCTCAAGTTTCGATGGATTTTTTTATAAGGCACCTACTTTTGTTTGCAAGGGTTACAGGTTCTCTAGCCTTTGTCATTGCAATAACTTTCCGTACTTTATAGGTTTAACTCGTTCCATGTTCAATATTCACGTAGGAAATAATTAACATCGTGAATATTTATTAACTGAACCTTTACAAAGTAAACATGTCAAGGGAACGTTTTGACAAAATCTATAGAATCAGATTTATATCATGCCAAAAGCAAACAGAGCAGACCCAGATCAGACGGCTCCTATGGGAGCCGTCTGATCTGGGTCTACTCTGTATGCAAAGATGTGAAAACGCGTTTATATGAGAGAAAGGGTTAATACAAGAATTGAATTAATCTGTACTAAACACTGGCGGGGTATGACTTGGATATTCATGAAATAAAGTGTTAAACTCGTGGAAATAAGCGAGATCTGACTCGCATTTGCAAAAGAATCAAAACTCACCTTAAGCTACCGCTTAAACTAACGCCACAGACTTCTCTTTAATTGTTACCGAAGACTATTTTACTGTACATAATGCGTACATAACACTATTACAATAAATTATGTTTAAACGGAATTCGGGGAGCAATATCGACGAAAAATATTCATACATCCCCCCCTCTCTCTCTCTCTCTCTCCCCCTCTCTCTCTCTCTCTCTCTCTCTCTCTCTCTCTCTCTCTCTCTCTCCGACATATTGATTTTGATCTATAAATTCTATGCAATATGATCTCATCTCGTGCTATTCCAGTGAATGTCAATCGTAGCTTTGTGTAAATGTAAGTTTCTTCTCTTCTCGTGTCTGACCGCCTGCGACCCCCGCTCAATATGACAAATGGATGTGTTACAAAGTCATGTTGTACGTGTTATAATATACATGTAACTACAACAAGTGATGATAGTTTGGACCCAGATTAGACGCTGTATAACTCGGAGTCTATTCGAATTGTTTGAAACTCCGGTCATGAATTTAGACAAAGGAAACCAGTGGATTATAGAAGAGGACAGTAGTATTACACCAAATCTTCTATGTCATATTAAGTTAGTTTTCAAGATGTATGCAAAAACATATCCTATCATAAATTCTCTAAACTGGTCTGTCAACTTAATATCAATGCCAGTTTTTAATACAGGTTGTAGCTTAATGCAAGATGAAAGTCATGCCGAAAGCTCCCACACGGAGCCTTATGTATTACTCATCCTGCATTAAGCAGCCAACCATCAAACATATATGAATTCTTCTTTACTAAACACTTTCCCTCATATAAACGTATTTTAACGCATTTGCAAACAGAGTAGACCCAGACCGGACGGATCCTGTAGGATGCGTCTGATCAGGGTAGGCTCTATTTGCTTTTAACATGATGTAGATCTGATTCTACAACACATTCCCATGAAAAGTTTATATTATAAAGAATGATTTAATACATATTCATGTTGTCATTATTTCGTACATGAATACAGAACAGGGAAAAGGTTAACCCTTCGCTTGCTGAATCTTAAAATACATTTCTCCTTCTTTACCCATGCCCTGTTGTATAATTACATATTTCTTCACTGTGTACAAGTATTTCGCTGTGCAATCACTGCTATGGAGTGCACTGGTTGCACAATCAACTTGTAAATAGTGCAGACCCTGATGAGACAGCTCCTGCAGGAGCTGTCTCTGTGTCTTCATTTTTTACAGGTAGGTATATTGACCTGAATAGCAAGCGAAGGGTTAAAGCCCGGATTACATGTTGCTAAATATACAAATTATTTACCATCATTATTCTGACTGTGTGTAAAGTTTACTAAGTCAATTTGACTATTGATAAGTTTAACCCTCTACTCCATAGGCTATTTTTAGACCCAACCTCTTTGAATGAATCTACCCAAAAGGAGCTTTAACTAGAGAAAAGGAAAGTTTTATTTTTTTAGTTTGAAACCATTGTGATAAATAGAGCATTTGCTGCTATATGAACAAATGCTCTATTTATCACAATTGTTTCATTAAGTGACTTTTACAGAGGCGTCGAAAGGCGTATTTAAGGAGGAAAGTGTTAACAGAACGCAATGAAGTAGCAAATAGTGAAGACGCCTTTCTATGCCTTTGCAAACAGAGTCGACCGAGATCAGACGGCTCCTGTAGGATCTGTCTGATCAGGGTCTGCTCTGTTTGCTTATTGTATATAAAGACGAATTTTGATGGGCGAGCTCGTCATTCCAGCACAACATTCAGTTTTCCTATATAATGGCGAATGTTGATGGGCGAGTTAAACATTCCAGCTCAACATTCGGTTTCCTTATATAAAAACGAATGTTGATGGGCGAGCTCGACATTCCAGATCAACATTCGGTTTCACTATTTAAAAACGAATGTTGATGGGCGAGCTCGGCATTCCAGCTCAACATTCGGTTTCCTTATATGAAAACGAATGTTGACGGGCGAGCTCGTCATTCCAGAACAATATTCGGTTTCCTTATATAAAAACGAATGTTGATGGGCGAGCTCGACATTCCAGCTCGACATTTAATTTCCCTATATAATGGCGAATGTTGATGGGCGTGCTCGTCATTCCAGCACAACATTCGGTTTGCCTATATAAAAACGAATGTTGATGGGCGAGCTTAACATTCCAGCTCGACATTCAGTTTGCCTATATAATGGCGAATGTTGAATGGCGAGCGCGATATTCCATCTCAACATTCGGTTTCCTTATATAAAAACGAATGTTGATGGGCGAGCTCGACATTCCAGCTTAACATTCGGTTTACTTATATAAAAACGAATGTTGATGGACGAGCTCGTCATTCCAGTGCAACAATATATTCGGTTTCTCTATATTAAAACGAATGTTGATGGGCGAACTCGACATTCCACATCAAGATTCGGTTTCTCTATACAAAAACGAATGTTGTTGGGCGAGCTCGACATTCCAGCACAACATTCGATTTCTCTATATAAAGACGAATGTTGAGGTGCGAGCTCGTCATTCCAGCACACTATTCGGTTTCTCTATATAAAAACGAATGTTGATGGGCGAGCTCGTCATTCCAGTACAACAATTCGGTTTCTCTATATAAAAACGAATGTTGATTGGCGAGCTAACCATTCCAGCTCGACATTCGGTTTCCCTATATAATGGCGAATGTTAATGGGCGAGCTCGTCATTCCAGCACAACATTCGGTTTCACTATATAAAAACGAATGTTGATGGGCGAGCTCGAAATTCCACATCAACATTCAGTTTCCATATATAAAGACGAATGTTAATGGGCGAGCTCGTCATACCAGCACAACATTCGGCTTCTCTATATAAATACGAATGGTGAAGGGCGAGCTCGACATTCCAGCTCAACATTCGGTTTCCTTATATAAAAACGAATGGTGATGGGCGAGCTCGACATTCCATCTCGACATTCAATTTCCCTATATAAAGACGAATGTTGAAGGGCGAGCTCGACATTCCAGCTCGATATTCGTTTTCCTTATATAAAGTCGAATGTTGATGGGCGAGCTCGACATTCCAGCTGAACATTCGTTTTCCTTATATAAAGACGAATGTTGATGGTCGATGGTTGATCTCTGAGCCAGCTTCACACACATACATTAGAATGTCTGTGGTAAATTTACAGTCAACTAATGCATTGACAGCAATGCACTAGTGACGTAAATGAACATCGAGACCAGGACAAGAAAGAAAAGCCGTATCTCCAGTTTCAACAAATGTTTAGTGGAGCCTATTTTATTTAAAATATCAAATTACAAAGACTGCGGTAAAGTCAGTCAGCGTGTGTATTGGTTGCATTGTACTGGTGACATTGAAACAATCTGGGTCCATGCTTATAAAGCTTTTAGTTGAGTCTGAGTTCGTTCTCAAGTTTTTGATTGGTCAGATTTGAGCCTTTGGCTCAAATCTGACCAATCAAAAGCTTGAGAACTCAAATCTGACCAATCAAAAGCTTTATAAGCATGGACCCAGATTGTGAGAAGAAAGGAAGTACAGGAAGTTTCGTCATTCAAAATACATTTTGTATAATAAAGCTAATCTTAAAGAGGTTTAAATCTGAGTTTTGAGACAGGTGGTAGCTTAATGCAGGTCGAAAGTAATACAACAAATATCATATTGGATCTTTCCTGATTACGGTTGCCCTGAATTACGCAACCAGACTCCTATATTCAATAAATAAAGGTTCGCTAAAGATAGGTTCTACTACATGTATATACAATCAATTGATTTTGCAAAGGCATAAAACAGTGGGATTACTCTCTTATCCCATTCCCTCATATAAGCGCCTTTTACGCATCTGTAATAGCCACTTGTTAAAACCATTGTGATAAATAGAGCAAAGGAGCAAATGCTCTATTTATCACAATGGTTTAAAATTTCCCTTTCTCTCGTAAATGCTCCTTTTTGGTAGATTTATTCAAATAGTTTGGATCTAAAAAGAGTCTACGAGGTAATGGGTTAAGAACATATTAGAATGTATGAGCTGACTTATCAGGGTCTGCTCTATTGATGTTGTTGTTGTTACAGATTCTCTACTTTGGTCGTTGCAATAAGTTTCTGTTCTTTATAGCACATCACCCCATAAGCTATTTTTAGACACAGCCTCTTTGAACAAAATATTTAATCTAATGACAATGAGCACTTTCTAGCAACAAGTAAAATTTGATAATTGTTTAGTTTTTAAATCATTGTGATAAATAGAGTATTTGCTCATATGGAGCAAATGCTCTGTTTATCACAATTGTTTCAAAACTGACATTTACAGAGGTGTAAAAATGGGTTAATTTGAGGGAATGGCCCAGCATTTTTAGCATCTGAAAAAGGATAGTATTGGTCTGTAAGGCAGGTGTTAGCCTTATGCAGGTCAAAAGTAATGCAGAAAGCTCCTATAGGAGTTTTCTGCATTACCTTTGACTTGCATCAGGCAACCACCTGCTTTTTAAGACTTCTATGTTCAGTAAATGAATAACCTCAGCTCATCTCTTCACGCTTCAGTCACAGGCTTATCCAGCTTGAATCGCGTCCAGCAGCTTGGCCAAGTCTCTGGATAGCCTCCCATCTATCCCTGCCAGTAGATCCTACGCGTCGAGCAGCTTGGCCAAGTCTCTGGATAGCCTCCCATCTATCCCTGCCAGTAGATCCTACGGCTGTCATCAGTCGACAAACGGACTGTGCTCAGAACCCTCTTGCGCCAACTTCTACGAGGAAAACTATGTGCGCCAGCATCGTTTCTTGTAGAGGTCTAACAGCTATGTGTGTCTTTGCTCTTTCCCCTCTCACAGGCCTCCTCGCATCTTGTTTTCCGTGCTACTGACAGCTCTACAATGATGAGCCTCTTCCATGTCTTGGACTATAGAACATGTACAATGTCTGGTGTCAGGGCTGACTGGACCATGTCTTGGACTATAGTACATGTACACTGTCTGGTGTCAGGGCTGTCTGGACCATGTCTGGGACTATAGTACATGTACACTGTCTGGTGTCAGGGCTTGGACTATAGTACATGTACAATGTCTGGTGTCAGGGCCGTCTGGACCATGTTTGGGAACTCGAAGTAAAAGTTTGGCCCTTCCGAAATTTACAATACAGAATGTAAAATGTATTACAGTGCACATCTAGAAGCACTTGTGACAATTTAAAAGGAGCTTTCAGCATTACTTTAGACCTGCATTAAGCTGTGAAATTGAAAAGTTGTCCAGATTAGAAGTAATTTGTATGGTCCCTTGAAGTTGGAGATATCGAACTCAAGTATACACGATACAGTTAAACCTCTCTAAAAGAGAAATTCATAGAAATATCAGCGCCGGTCATTAAGACCGATGTCTGCTTAATGCAGTATTAAAGTCTACCAGAAAGCTCCCAAAGACATCCAACCTGCATTAAGCTTTCACCTACCTAGCTATAGCTAAATTCTTTTTTTAACCCTTTCGCTGCCAATGCCGGATCTGTGATTACCTATGCAAACAGTCTGGGTCCAGATGAGACGCCGAGTAACTCGGCGTCTCATCGGGATCCAAACTGTTTGTTACTGTTACTATGTTTTTGAAACAAAAATAAAGAAAATCAAAAGAACGAAAATTTGTAACAGACGACAAAGTTAGCAGACGACAGAGTTTGGCAGCAAAGGGTTAATAAAAGTCCGGTTTAGAGGGATTTATAGCATCCTTGTGTGGTAAATCACTCAGTATCGTGTATAACTGACTGGTGATTGGTACTTAAATACCGGTTGCTTTGGATACAAAACATACCGTAAAAGCTCTCGATACCGGACATTCTGGTTGTTAAAATATCGGTGGATGGCAGCAAAATCAGGGCGAAGGTCCTGATCGACACCGAGAAACTAATGACCGATAGCTTCGAGGAGTCTACTGTATGGCTTTCACCTTGCATTAAGCCATTAAGTCGTACGTTAAATCCTCTCTATAACGGCTACTAAAGTGTGTTAATTAGTTGGTATTTAGGACAGGTGGCTACTTAAAGCAAGGTGAAAGTAAAACAGAACGCTCCAATAGGAGCGTTCTGTTTTACTTTCACCTTACTTTAAGCAGCCACCTGCCTTTAACACAAGACACTTGATGTAATTTAGTGGCTATTATGGAGAGGTTTTACTGTATATTATAATCAGTAGACTCTCCCAAATATGATTTTATAACCCATCCACTTGTCATATTGAGGGGGGGGGGGGGGGGGGTTCGCAAAAGATAAAGTTAACCCCTCTAAGCCGGTCGATAAATTAGCAAAAATATCCGTGTTGGAGACAGATGGCAGCTTAATGTCGAGTGAAAGTCTTTCTGCATGACTTTCACCCTGCATTAAACAGCCACCTGCCTAAAAGTATATTATTCTTCTATAATTCCGGTTTAGTGGAGCTTTACTGTACTGATATGTATAATTGATATTCATGAGTTGGGCAAACAGTACAGGCCCTGATCAGAAAGCACATCGAGCAGCCCTCTGATCAGGGTCAACACTGTTTGCGTCTGTCTCATCTACGGGATCATGTGTGTTAATGGATTAACCCTTTCCTCTATTAACATCCGTGTAAGAAATAATGACGTCATGAATATTAATTAGATTAATTTGTTACAATAGCCCATGGACACAGGACATTTTGGCTGTGGCAGAAACTGTAGAATCATGTCTATACAGTAAAACCCCGCTAATGCGACCACCTAAAAGAGGTATAATTCTGGGTACTAGATGCAGGTGGTAGCTTAATGCAGGACAAAAATAATGCAGAAAGCTCCCAGAGGAGCTTTCTGCATTACTTTTGTCCTGCATTAAGCAACCACCTGCTTTAAACGACACCAATGGTTGTTTATTAAGTGGTCGCATTAGCGGGGTTTTACTGTATATTATATCTTAAACAAACAGAGAAGACCCTGATCAGGCGGCTCCTATAGGGCCGTATGAGCTGGGTCTACTCTGTTTTCAAAGGCGTAGAAAAGCGTATTTATGGAGTAAATGGTTAAGTAGCCATTTGCCTGTAAGACATGAAGACTTCAGTACTAAGGGGTTCAGTATTGAGGGGTGTCACGTGATTTAGAAGCAAAATACCATCTTTCTAAAGATGGAAGATACCCATCGTTGGACACACTGCATCTGATTCAGCTGCCTGGTGTAAATTTGACACATGTATACATGTACATCGTAGTCTATAACTCGTCGCCTCGTCATGCTCCAAGCTGTTTAACCCTTTCCTTCATATAAACGTGTTTTCACGCATTTTCAAACAGAGCAGACCCAGATCAGACGGCTATAGGAGCCATCTGATTAGGGTCTACTCTATTTGCTAATTGAATTTGAACAATGTGTTTCTTTAGTTTCTAAAAGGGGTAAAATAATCCACCTTCCATAGACTTCATTATAACTATTTTGACCATGAATATTTTATTGGTATTTAAATTTAGAATAAACGTAGAACAGGGAAAGGGTTAACATCTGGTCAACAGTTTCTACAAATTTTGTACGAATCGTAAATCTAGCATCGGTTGTGTTTAGCTGCTAGCAGACATCATTTTACCTCACGATATTGCATGAGTTAGCACAGCAGGAAAAAGGAAACCCGATAGTTACAACCATAAACCAGCAGCATCAAAATATCTGCGAAACTTTAGATCTGATACAAGTTCTGATTCGAGAAACTAATGACCTTGTGTCAAACAGTTTGGATGCTGATCGACACCGAGAAACTAATGACCTAGTGTCAAACAGTTTGGATCCTGATGGACACCGAGGTAGGCCTACTGGGCGTATCTACTGGACCCTAGCTGTTTGCCAATGTGAGGGGACACGGATAAAATAAAAACACGAAAGTATGGTTTAGAGTTTCATTTGCATAATTTTGAACTAACTTCTTTGTACACGTTCTTGCTAAACGAACTTATATGATAATATGAAATATGCAAAGCGTTTAACGCCCTGGCTGTTGAATACGCATTGAAGATATAATGACATAATTAATATTTATTAGGTGATTTTTATAATGGCACAGGAGGCTTTGGTACTGATAGAAACTATGGCGTTTCATCAATGTTTCATAGGCAAACAGAGCAGGTCTTGTAGGGACTGTCTGATCTCGATCTACTCTGTTTGCAAAGTCGTGAAAAAGCGTATATATGAGGGAAAGATTTAACCCATTCCTTTATAGTGACGCCTTTTGACGCCTCTGTAAAATCCCTTTTTTGAAACCATTGTGATAAATAGAACATTTGTTCCTATGGAGCAATTGCTCTATTTATCACAACGGTTTCATAACTACACAATTGTACAATTTTCCTTTTCTCTAGTAAATGCTCCCTTTCGGTAGATTTATTCAAAGAGGTTCGGTCTAAAACTAGTCTATGGCGTAATGGGTTAAGCAGCAACAGTATCACGGTGTATCAACGAAATACAGTAGAACCTGTCTTAACCCTTTACCTGATAGAAGCGGCTTTTAGCGTGTTTGATTTATTCCTCCGCTGAAGAAAATAGTTCCAATTCATACAGTCATGAACATATTGCATAATAAATATTTTCTATATCCTAGTAGGTGGAAGCTTAAAGCAGGCTGAAAGTAAAGCAGAATGCGCCTTAAGGCGCATTCTGTTTTACTTTCAACCTGCTTTAAGTGGTCATATGTCTTCAAAACTGAAACAGGCTATTGGGTAAAGGGTTAAGCCGTCATTCATTTGTTTAACGAGGGAGTCTTAAAAAGTCTTTAAAAAAAGCGAGGCAAAAATAATGCAGAAAGCTCCGATAGAATGTTCTAATCCCCTATCGATTTATACTGATCAGTCCTGTCGACTTGAAATTTTCATCTCGTCAATTATCAAAATGTTACAACCCCCTTCTGTATGTCTGCTGTCGTTTCTCTCTCTCTCTCTCTCTCTCTCTCTCTCTCTCATTCTCTATGATCACTTTCTCTCTGTGTTCTTTCTCTCCCTCCCCTCTCTATCTGTTTGTCTCTCTCTGTCCCTTTCCCTCTCTCTTTTCATGCCTCTCTCTGTCTCTCTGTATTGCCTTGTGTCTCTGTCTGTCTTTCTTTTTCTCTCCTCTCTCTCTATGCCATTACCCCTGTATGAGTGTGTGTCTCTCTGTATCTCTCTATCTCTTTGTCTAGCTGTCTCTTTATCTTCTTTCTCTCCCTCTGTCTCACTGTCTCTGTCTGTGTATATGTCTTTCTCTGTCTGTCTCTCTCTCTCCCTTTTTCTTTATATCTCTCTCTGTTTTGATTCAACGTCCAACCAGGGGTAATTTATATAGTGCTGCCACATTATGATAGCATGCCGTAGACACGTGACTTAAAACACGCCCAGTCACGTTATTAGCAAAATACATCAATATTTAGCGACTTTGGTACGTCGCAATCGGGGATCGACCCAGCAATCTCCCGTTCCCGAAGCCGACACTCTACCTACTGAGCTGAGAAGCTGAGGACAATATGTTCTGTAAACACTAAACATAAGCTAATTCAATGGCAGGTTTACATTGCAAACGGTTTCGAAAATGTATAACAAACATTACTTTAGTTACTATTTTATAACTATAGTTACCAAAAATAGCATCTAACCCCTTACTTCATGAATAGTTATACAAAAATTTATGACGCCATGAATAATTTTACTATGGCAAATGAACAATACAGATTTGGACAATTCCAGACTCTGTAGAATTCTACAAACTAACAGCGTAGAACCAGATCAGAAGCTCCTATAGGAGCCATCTGATTTAGGTCTTCTTTGTTTGCAAAGAAAGGCATAAAGGGGCAAACAAATTGAAGCATGTTCTTCTTTTAGCAGGTATTATTGTGCACTGGTTCATTAGACAAACTTTATCAGAAACAAAACTGCTCACACTTTTTAACACAGAAATGTTCGCTTGGTGTTAACAGGTAACATAATTGTCGTTTCAATCTGTAATAAAAGACAAAGCAGGAGACAGGTGTCCTAAAGACTGTACGAGTAAAGTACTAACATACAACTGTATAGAATCCGTCTTAAGCGGTCATCAAAAAGCGGTCTAATTATGGATCTGTAAGCATCAAAAAGCGGTCTAATTATGGGTCTGTAAGCATCAAAAAGCGGTCTAATTATGGGTCTGTAAGACGGGTGGTAGTTTAATGAAGATCAAAGGTAATACAGAAATCTCCTATAGAGCTTTCTGAATTACTTTTGCCCTACATTAAGCAATCATCTTCTTTTTAAGACCCTTATGTTCAATAAATGAATGACCGCTTAATATAGGCTCTACTGTAGCGAAACAATTAACCTTTCTCTTGCTGAATTTTAAAACACATTTCTCCTTCTTTACCCATGCCCTGTTGTATAATTACATATATCTTCACTGTGTACAAGTATTTCGCTGTGCAATCACTGCTGTGGGGTGCACTGGTTGCACAATCAACTTGTAAATAGTGCAGACCCTGATGAGACAGCTCCTGGGTCTTCACTACTTACAGGTAGGTATATTGACGTGAATAGCAAGCGAACGGTTAAGGCATTATTGTAAGCTGGAAGTTACGATCTCAAGATAATTTCCGTTGCACAATCGTTTGTAAGACGGGAACCAGGCTCACATTTACCTGTAACGAGAATAGCAGTTATTTGTATGATCGAACCCTGCTACAGGCCACTTTTAATGAGGTCGGCATTTCTTAAGAGTTGGAGTATGGATATACAAACAGAACTCCAGATAAGATGCGTAAATTACAATTATAGAACATTGAAACGTACCCCACGTCCAACGAAATAAAGGACTAAACTTACCGTAGAATATGAGTTTATATTTACCGTAGAATTCACCGTTAAAGCTGTGTGTGTATATATGTATATGCACCGTAGAGTCTGTGTCTATAGTTAAGGTAATATCTGTATCTTTATTCACCGTAGAGTCTGTGTCTATATTTAAGGTAGTATCCGTATCTTTATTTACTGTAGAGTATGTGTCTATATTTAAGGTAGTATCCGTATCTTTATTCACCGTAGAGCCTGTGTCTATATTTAAGGTAGTATCCGTATCTTTATTTATCACATCTTCTGCTTTGTGGGAGTGTCGCAACAGAGTGCCGTAAATTGAGAAAATGCACTAGTGCATTTTTATGCAAAATAGCAATCGTTAGCCAATTGTAGCGTTCATTTAAGCGTTGGCCAATCGTAGCGCTCCATGTGCGTCGTCCGTTGTATTACTACGCTGTTTGTCAGCAATTGCCGAAACAGCCGTCAGCTATAACCTGTACGCACCCAAATATTAAAATCGTCATTTGTCCACCAAATTCTATACTGTGTCCACCTTTTTAGAATTGTCTGTTTGAGAATATTGTAAAAAGATGTGAGTATAGGGTTTGGTGGAGACAATAAGGAGATATTATTGAAAATGTTTAAATACACATCTTATCTGGACCTCTGCAAGACTGCTACAAATGTTGTCTTATATGGACCTCCTCTACTAGAAAGAGAGTCAAAATCCGTTTCTACTAGATAAATGGTTAATTTAGTGAGAGCATGCAACTCTTTTTAATAAAACAAGCAATTAATGCCTTAGTGCGGACAAAAGAAGCTTCAACGTAAAACTGCTGGGTTTGGGGTTGTTGTTTTTATTATTATTTATTTATTTATTTTATTTTATTTATTTATTTAAAAAAAAATTAATTTTTTTTTATTATTATTATTATTTTTTTTTTGGGGGGGGGGGGGGTACTACAGCTCTACATGGAAGTTTATTCTGGCCTAAAACCAATCATTAGACTAATTTACAGTAAAATCTCGCTTCTCAGAAAACTTACAAAAGTATCATCATTTGTCCTCACACCTAGTTGTAAACATTGGTCATGACAATAAAATAACAAGCGAGGTTTTACGCAAGCGTAAACTGGCTGCCTAACATGTATCAGGTGGCAATATTAGCAGTGTAAACCAAGACCTTAAATGTCAATAAATAAATAAATAAAATAAGAAGCGGGTTATATAGTGTACTTGCAGAAAAAAATTGGGTGGGGGGGGGGGGGGGCTTGTAAATGAATGGAAATCAGAGAAAGAACATACATGTATAACACTTATTAACCTGTCGTGTTTGAGAGGTTTTGTTGTGTTTGCATTTTTATTATGCAAAGTAACTTTGAAATAAAAAGTTTGTATTCAACTAGTTACCAAATTCTGACAGTTAATCAGTTATTCACTTGTTAACTTGTTGACGTCATTTCATCAGCAAATCAGAGTTAAGGTGTCATTTGTGTAAGTGTGGAGTAGGTTCTACATACGGGACGATGTGTGGATATTTAATGACAGGGTGCTAATATAAAATGGATTTAAAACAAAAGCACGTTAATGTCGAAATAAGAAATAAAAAGAAACAATTGACATTCGAAAAGAAAAAAATATTTTCGTATCTACCTAGGATCGAACACGTGTACCCTTGGTTTCTAGGCTAATGCGCTACACCTACGCCACAGTGCTTTGTACTGACATTGTGTTTCAATTATATCACTAGCATTTGAAAAACCGCTTTCGAAGCACATGTTCATAAACATGTGCATATGAAATTAAAATGCAAAAGCATCATTCGGAGTTTAAACATTAATAAATGGGTACGTCATAATTTTTGAAAAAACAACAACATAATTTTCATGAATTTTAGAAAAGACGAGATAACAAAAACCCCGCAGCAGTCGGCAGTAGAAACACAGGACCGCGGTTAATCATGCACCTTTTTTAGCTCACCAGAGCACAAAGTGCTCAGGGTGAGCTTTTGTGATCGCCTGATGTCCGTCGCCCGTCGTCGTTCGTCGTCAACAATTTGAACCTTTAAAGTTCTTCTCCTCTGAATCTACAGGGGTCTCAGCTTTCATCTTTGGCACATAGTATCATCTGTAGGTCCTCTACAAAAGTTATATAAATTATACCCCTGGGGTCAAATTTGGCCCTGCCCCAGGGGTTTTCAGTTTTCAATAGAAACATATAGTGAAAACTTTGAACATCATCTCCTCTAAAACTAGAAGGTCCTCAGCTTTCATATTTGGCACATAGCTTCAACTTCAGGACTTCTACAAAAGTTATATAAATTATGCTCCTAGGGTCAAAATTGGTCCCACCCCAGGGATTGCCAGTTTTTTGTAGCTGACTGGTTAAACAGCCTATGGGATCACTAGTTATGCATAGGAAAACCTTTAAAAATATTCTTGTCAGAAACTACATGTCCCAGAGCTTAGATATTTGGTGTATGGATTTACTTAGCATAACTTTATGAGTTTTATAAGTATCATAGTTCTGGGGTTAAAATTGGCCCTGCCCTGTGTGTATAGACTTCTTTACATCAGAAACTACATTCTAAAGGTTTCTCCTTAATATCACTCTTAGCTGAGACCAGCCAGTGGGAGTTCTTATATAATCACCCATAGCCTGATCAGTAGAGTAGACATTGTGTTAGACAAATAACACACACTCATTTAAGATTGAGAAAACTGTGGATAATTCTCAAAATGCAGAACACTCTTAAAGCTTTTTTTCATACCTATGCCCTGCATTAAGCTACCAGCTATCAATATAGAGCATATCTGTTGTGAATTTCAGCTTAACTCTTTGCATGCTGGGTAATTTTGTCATCTGCTAAATTGTTGTCTGCAGCATATTCACAAGTTATCCTAACTACACACATTCTTTCTAAGTTTTTCAGAAGTTCAGTCTCATTGACAAACAGTTCGGATATCAGATCAGGCACCACATTATGTTGGCCCTGATCTGGATCCAAACTGTTTGCATAGGTCATTAGTGGTGGGAGAATCCCACTACACACATTCTTTCTAAGTTCTTCAGAAGTTAAGTCTCATTTACAAACAGTTTGGATATCAGATCAGGCACCACATTATGTTGGCCCTGATCTGGATCCAAACTGTTTGCATAGGTCATTAGTGGTGGGAGAATCCCACTACACACTTTCTTTCTAAGTTTTTCAGAAGTTCAGTCTCATTTAAAAACAATTTGGATATCAGATCAGGCCCCACATTATGTGGGGCCTGATCTGGATCCAAACTGTTTGCATAGGTCATTAGTGGTGGGAGAATCCGCCTCTAGCATCCAAAGAATTAATACAAGTTCCAGTGGTCTAATGCTCTATCCATTCTTTCACTACATTTTTTAGCAGCATGTTCAGGTCCTCTACAAAAGTTATATAAATTGTGTCCCTGGGGTTAAAATTGGCACCGCCCCTGGGGTGTTAAGTTTTCAATAGAAACAGATAGTGAAAACTTTAAAAATATTCTCCTCTTATTGTCACGTGAGCGATGTCAGGGCCATTCTGGCCCTCTTGTCTATAGTTCACATCTGTGTACTCTAAATGGTGATATCGAGCTACTTTCGGTTTAACGCTATCCCGGAGAGTATACTTGCATTAAGACTGATTTAGGTTAGGACGTTCCTCAGTACACTCTCAGTAGCCTGCGGAAGAATTCTCTCCGCTGGATTTTCGTCCAAAAAACGACAAAATTCTTACATAAAGACATGCAGCAGTATAAATTTGTATTAAATGTATCTACCTGAGAAGAAAATTCCGAGGTCAGTTAGTTTTTTGTTGCTTTTAATCCACTTAATCCGTTTCCTCGTAGCGCTTAACAGTAACCACTATATTGCACTCGTGTGTATACACTCGCATCGCGAGACAACAACGGTGTAGGTAGCAGCAGTACGCGTTAATTTCAGACAAGAATCGTATTCGGAGTTTACATTTCGTTCAAATCATCAAGTTACATTTACGCAAATAATTTGGATCCCGACCATGGTAACGCATTATGAATGTATCTAATCATGATCCATGCTGCATTTTAATAATTTCAGTTTAAAAAGAAAAAGTAGGGAAATTGAACTTGGAAAACTTGTAATAGATAACACTTTTTTGAAGAGGAAAGTACAGAGTAAAATGGACAATACAATACAAATACATTTTTTTTATTTAAAGTCGGTATGTCATATAACAGTAAACATTAGCTATGGATAGCTATTGACCGACAGAGTACAGAAAGTATAACACAAACTTACATAATTTATTTGCTCACAGTAAGTTTTTTTTTAAATTTGCATAAATAACGGTAACGGTAACATTCCTTTACTCTATGAATATTTATATAAGAAATTATGACTCCGTGAATATTAATTAGAATTATCACATCGGCACATGAAATATAGCATGATATAATCATAATTCTTTTATTTCATAAGCAAACAGAGCAGACGCTAATCAGGCGGATCCTACATGAGCCGTCTGATCTGGGTCTACACTGTTTGCAAAGTCGTAGAAAGGAGTATTTATGAACTGAAGGGCTAAGTCTTCTCCCGTTAACCCTTTTCTTCATATAAACGTGTTTTCACGCATTTGCAAACAGAGTAGACCCAGACCAGACGGCTCAGTATTGGAGCCGTCTGATCAGGGTCTGCTCTGTTTGCTAATGGAATTTCAAAGATCTGTTTCTTTACTTTTTTAAATGACTACTATTTTCCACTTTCCACACATCATTATTACTATTTATTATGTCTATGAATATTCAGTAGTTATTGAAATTTGGAATAATTACAATCACTTGACTGGCAGTTGCAAATAGCTTGGATGTTGGTGAGACGCTATGTAGATCGACGTCTTATCCAACCTGTTTGACACCCAGTCAATAGTTTCTCAAATGTGCAGGTCCAAATTTGAGGAGAACTATTTTCTTTTACAGTGGAGGAAGGGTTAGAAACTCACAAGTTCTTATTACAGAGAAATTGCAAGGCACTTGAAATTGTCGTAACTATACCGCAAATATGGACAAAAAACCAAACTTGAAACCAGTATAGATCCCGGACACAGAGACGGCAAATAAAAGAACAATATAAAAAACAAGTTATATAATGCACCAAAGTACAGGACCAGCGATTGACAGTTACTTCAGAAATCAAGATGTATGTGTCCAAAATATGAAGGTTTCCAATATAGTGCTTAAACAAAGTGATAGAAATACCATGTATGTAACACATATATTAACCCTTTACTCCATGAATGCTCATTTTAGAATGTTAATTAGATGCACTTTATTTTAGAATGCGAACACGGTGATTTTTGGCCATGACGGAAAACATCTATTTTATTTCATTACCATAAGCAAATAGAACAGACCCTGATTAGACGGTTCCTACAAGAGCCGCTTGATCTGCGGCAAACGTCATATCTATGGAGTTAAGAATGTATGTGTAGTCGTGTACATTTTCATAGAAATATCCTTCTGGACAGTGTCTAATTTATTCCTACTAAGTATTTTGTTGTGACAAACACTGCAACACAAACACCTCTCACATTCGCATGTATAAATTATGTCGTATGACCGTTAGCGTAACAAGAAACAATCAAAGCGTTGCAGACGCTGCAGTTTTATTTGCATGGGATTAATGTGTTGAAAATCAAATTCCTGATATCGAATAAATGCGCTTTGGCATGAAATTGCGTATCTATAAGAGAAAAGATTAACACTCTTTCAGTGGACAATTTAATTGCAGTTTGCTCTTCAGTCGTTTCCCGCTATGCGTATTATCAAACTGACCACTCGCAGCCGACGCATTTTATGTGCGTGATCGGCACACTTCTTTATTCATTGAGAAAACGCCGCTGGGAGAATGCTTTTATTCATATTATGGTCATGTGATTCGCCATGTGAATGATATTTGTATATTTGTGCACCCTTATTACATTTTGCTGTTTTATGGATTTTGTTGCAGTCATGCTAAACCAAAGCTAATGTTCCGAAGAATTTTCATGTCAGAAATAGTATACAATGATTGTTACCGGATGCCATGTTATTAAACGCCGTTTGTATTCATCGAATGCAGGTCAATAAATTGCACTAGACTGCTATGCGGAATGGCAGTTCCCAGGTAGGCAGGTTTACTACGGGTTCGATGGTGGAACGCCGCCTATGTATCGATTGCTTACGCAAAGAATACAAAAAACTATTGCACAGTTCTTTTTCTGTCTTATTCGTCGTGGTAAACCATTCTCTGGAGTACTGGAGCAATCAGCTGGGATTTGAATTCGTCAGACTAAATGTTTAATTGTCAACCCATATACTAATGCAAATTTTCGTCAACGCATACGTTCGTTTGCTTTTTTTGCATGTCATTTTGCTTACATGTAGATGCATGTACTAATCAGACACCAAGTTATACGATGTATCTTCATCCATGTTTCGCGTCCATGTTGCCATTAGCAGCATATAGGTTAAAACTGCATATACTTTATCATTTGCGATCTTGATAAAGTCAGACGTCGTTGGTTAATACATGTATAAGTATGTTCCTTCTGTCTGGAAATAAAGGTGCACTTATATTTACAATTTTAAACTGAAATCGAGTGTATTTGTTAAATGCTTTGTTCATCCATCTTTTATATGCATCTTATAATCTGTAAACAGGTTTGTTTGTTTGTTTCTGCTCGCATTCGGCTAATTGGACGCCCCAGAGAGAGAGAGAGAGAGAGAGAGAGAGAGAGAGAGAGAGAGAGAGAGAGAGAGAGAGAGGTGAGAGGATACAGGGAACCCCGGACGCGTTGCTATACTATTGTAAACACGAATTGAGAAAATATGAATTAATATAGAGTACTTGTATAGTTTGACGGTGTTTCCATTCTAGTGTTTCCATTCTTTCTTATCCACATCTGTTCTGTATATTTTCTTACGTGTAACATAACACTTATGTTACTGGTTAAAGGTTAAATGGATATGGACTGTGTGAACGTATACATGCAGTGTATATATATTTATCAATATGTCAAGAATACAAGTGATAGTTCAGCTGTCAAAATAAGTCTAGACATTGAGTGTGTTGAGCAGAACAGTGGGTATATAACTAGAGAGAGGTAGTTAACCAGGGGGTGGAGAGACAGATAGACCATGTATGTTAGTACATCACGATACGAAGAATAAAACATGTAGAAACATATGGAGGCTAAGTTGTTGATTACGCCACACGGGCGTTTATGGTGCCACGTGACACAGGATTCTGGATCCGTCGCGGAAAAATGTCGGAGTACGGGTAAGTCATTTCACTTTGTGGCTTGTGGTGTTGTTTTGATCTGTAATAATGGCGGAAATTGGATTGACTCAGACTTTGGAAAGTTTAGCAAATCAATTAGAAAATGTATCAGCACAAAATGTAACCTTCACTTTTGATGGAAAAACTAAAGAATTCGAATCATGGATAAGACATATAGAAAAAATTGTGTTAGTTAACAATATTTCAGAAACAAAGAAAATATTAATTGCTTTAAGATCCAGTACAGAATTCATACAAAAACGTTTACAAAGTAATCAATATTTAAGTTGGCAACAGTTGAAAAATGAGTTGGAAAATCTTTTTGGAGAAGTAACAGATGGATATCATAATCTTTCACTACTAAGCAATATTAAACAACAAAGAGGCGAAAATGTACAGATTTTTGCAGAGAGAATACAGGTTTTGGCAAAAAGGGCTTATGAAAATTTTGAGCAAAATACAGAAGTAATTGAACATCAATTAATTTGGTTTTTCACAGAGGGGTTAATTGATAAGAATATTAGGGAATGTCTGATAAGGAACAATCCTAAATCTTTTAAAAATGCAATAGAAATAGCTGTAGGCGAACAGAATATCGGAGAAAAAATTACATTAAGATCTAGGGGAAAAGTTAACAAAAGAGAGATTGTACGATCTAAACGGAAACGGAAACGAGAGAAAAGAAAATTGTCAATCAATAATGTCAAATCGGAAACGGTGCGCGTAAACAAAGAGTATACGCATGCGCGTAGGGTCAAAACACGATGCTGGTTTTGGGGCCAGATCGGTCACGTGAAAGTTGAGTGTAAAGAGTTCAGACAATTGATGAATAGGTCGAAAAGCAGGCATTCGGAAAACTCGGACGTTTCCGTCATAACGAGATCGGTGCTCGGAAACAAAATAATGTAGGATCATATAATGTTACTGCAAATAAGGAAATACCAAATTCATGCCTAATCAAGATAGGAAACAAACAGGTTAGAAGTTTGATAGATACAGGAGCCTCCGTGAGTGTATTACATAAAATAATGTTTGATGCAATTAAGCCTAAAATACCACTGTCTAAAACACACATTACACTAGAGTCGGCTTCAGGTGATAATTTACAGGTTGTAGGGTGTGCGAATTTGAAAATTAAAGTAAGCAAGCTATTTTTAGACCACACGTTTGTAATTGTCAATAACCTAAACAGAAATTGTATTATAGGAAGATATTTTTTAGCTGCAAATAGCTGTAGAATTTATTTTGATCTAAACTGTATTAGAATTAAAGATGAATATGTTCCGTTGGAAGATGACAGATGTATAGCATCAATAATTAGACTAAATAAGACTACAATTCTCAAACCACAAACTATAAATCAAGTTCAAGGAAAACTTAAAGCTAATCCTAGTATAGAAAATAATTGTGACTATGAAGTTTGTTCAGTGGAAACAGGGTATATTTCAGAAGAACCTAACTTACAAATAGCTCCATATTTGGTACATTTAAGAAAAAATAGAATGGTTCCGATAATTATCGCAAATGAGTCCGGCAAAACAATTAAATTAAAAAGAGGCTGTATAATCGCTAAGGTTAAATCTAATCAGGAGAATATGATAGAGTCGGTTTTCAATAAGGAAAATGAAGAGTGTTTAACTATTCACAAACCGATTTTAAATAGTCTGTCTGATATAAATACACCAACGCAACATTATGAAAAAGTACAACAGCTTATACAGAAAAACGAAGATATATTCTTGAAGTCTGAATATGATATAAGTAAAGTTCCGAATGTTAAAGTCAAAATTCCTACAGGCGATCATTTACCGATTAAGCACTCGTTTGTGCAGAGACAAGTACTGAAAGAAAAGCTTGATAAAATGTTAGAGGCTGATATTATTAGAAAGAGTAATAGTCCTTGGAGTTCCCCCTGTTTACTAGTTTCAAAACCAGATGGTTCAAAAAGGTTATGCATTGACTTCAGAGCAATAAATAGGATAATCCAACCCACTAGTTTTCCTTTACCACAGATTGATGATATTTTAAGCTTACTAAATGGAGCTAAATATTTTACGACACTAGATTTAAGTCAGGGATATCACCAAATAGAATTGGACGAAAACAGTAAATCCAAGACTGCGTTTACTACCAGTAATCTCGGGCTTTTTGAATTCAATAGATTAGCTATGGGAATAAACTTAGCCGCAGGGACATTTACACAAGTAATTTTGCAGATTTTAGAAGGTTTAGAAGCCTGTAGCGTAGCTTATCTAGATGATATTCTGATATTCAGTTCCACATTAGAAGATCATCTAAAGCACATACAACTAGTTTTTGACAGACTTAAACAAAATAACCTTAAATTAAAACTTAAGAAGTGTCACTTTATAAAAAACAGTACTACATACCTAGGACACATAATCTCAGAGGAAGGAATTAGACCAGACCCGAAAAAGGTGGAAGCTTTAAAAGACTTTCAAATTCCGAAAAATGTAAAAGGGGTTAGGTCATTTCTTGGAATGTCGGGATATTATAGAAAATTCATTCAAAACTACGCTGAGATAGCTTTACCTTTAACGCGGCTAACACAGAAAAGTGTACCGTTTGAGTGGTCAAATGAATGTGAGACCAGTTTTAACGAAATCATACGTCAGCTACAATTATTACCCACATTATCACATCCTGATATCAATGCAGAATACATTTTATACACGGACAGTTCAAATCTCAGTTTAGGTGCCGTATTAGCACAATCAAAAACAGGTAAAGTTGAGGATGAGATACCCATTCATTTTATCTGCCAAAAGTTATCCAGATCGCAAAGAAAATACAGTACTATTTTAAAAGAAACACTTGCTATTAGTTTTGCGCTGAAAAAGTTAGATTGTTACTTTAATGGCGCCAAATTCAAAATTAGAACTGATCACCGCCCATTGATTTATCTACTAAAAACAAAATTCGACAACAAACTATTGGAGAGATACGCACTAGAAATTTCATGCTATGACTGCAAAATAGAATATATTCCAGGGCTCTCTAATGTTGTAGCCGACATGCTTTCAAGGAATATTAAGGGTACAAATTCAGTCAGCGATGACAGTTGTCAGGACAGTTGTCATGACGAGAGCGGCGTAGACCAAAAATTAATAGGGGCGATAAACAATACATGTTTTGACCCCAAAGAAATGGCAGATTCAACCAACCAGTTAAGCTATCCCGAGTTAGACAAGCCAAATAGCCTCAAGACACTAGACATGAGCTTGGAACAAGCAAAAGATGTAGAATTGGAAATATTTATATCCAAATTAAAACATAATGAAATTTTAAATAAGGAAAGTCGTAAATTTCTAATCAAAGACAACATACTTTATTTTATTTGAAATGCAGATGAGGATCCACTATTACGCGTATCTGTACCTAGCCATCTTAGGGAAGCAGTAATGCAAGGCTATCATGAACTGTCACATGCAGGAATTAGTCGGTCATATGCTACAATCAAGCGGTTCTATTATTGGCCTAATATGTATAAGAATCTATATGAATATGTTCAACAATGTGTGCCTTGTCAGACAGTTAATCTCAAAGCTATTCGAGCACCTCTGAAAGAGCCTGAAATTCCCAAATATCCGATGAGTATAATCAGCGCAGATATACAAGGACCGTTTGCACTAACACCTAGCGGTAATAAGTATATAATTAGTTATGTTTGTGAACTAACTAATTGGGTCGAGGTAATCCCTCTTTCAGACATTTCAACTGAATCGGTGTTACATACTTTCTTTGAAAACATTTTCTTCCGATATGGCGCGGTATTAAGAATAATAACAGATAATGGGTCTTATTTCACCTCAAGAATGTTTAGAGAGACAATGTCTGAATTAAGAATTCAGCATGTGACTACCTCCAGTTACCACCCGCAGGCAAATGGCAGATGCGAACGCAGTCATTAAGCTAATACAAAACAATATCACGGATTGGGATTTAATTTTGAACCAGGCGGTTGCAGGTCTTAGATTTAATGTTACTGAAAGTGCAAAGCACAGTCCGTTTTTCATGGTTTTTGGCCGTGATGTTATACTGCCTATTGATAATCTTCTTGGAACTAAGCTTCCTTATTATAGGGACGAATTCAACAGACATTTAATGTTTAGAAACAATGAAATTTACCGTCAAGTGTATCAAAATCTAAAAGCCGCTCGTAAAAAGCGAAATCAGCGAATAAATAGTAATAGACAAGAGGTACAGTTCGAAGTGAATGATACTGTTTACTACAAAAACATTAATAAAAAGAGTAAATTACAACCGAAATGGGCGCCGTATTGGAGAATAATGGAAATATTGAGTGACAGGTCCTTGTTGTTAATAAAGAACCAACTTGATAACAGAGTTATAAAATGCAATGTAGACCAGGTTAGAAAAGCAAATGTCGCCGACTGGCCTTTACCAGATAATAAAATAGTAGGTCAGCGTCCAATCAGAGCTTGTTAGATACGTATTGCCTCCACAAGAAACTTCTAGTGATGAAGATAATAGTTATGATGAAGATACTGAGCCTAATAATGGGGTATCTAGTGGATTAAACAGGGGTAGACGGCAGATGAAGAAACGAATAATCAAGAGACATAAAACTGTCAGATCAAATTCGGCATCTGAAGATAATATTCCGTTAAAAGATCTAGCCATACGTTTAAGAAAAGCTGGAAATAATTACATTTCAAGTGGATCTCTAACACAGACGAGCTCCTCCTGGCCAGAGGACTCGAATATGTTAGATCCTATTCCAAATACAGAAATGTCCGTAGCTTACGAAAATAGCTCTAGTCAGGCAGTAAGTGCAAACTTGTCAGCTACAAATAGCCAGGTTTTCAGTACAAATAATGCCTCCGGCAGCTTGTTGTCAAGTAATTATAGTGATATGGAAAATTAAAGCAGGAACGGAAACAATGTAGACTTCAATTCAGTAGGAAGACATATTAAGTCAGGTAGACTTAAATTGCAGTAACGTATTGATCCTTAATTAGATCTCAAATACTTTCAAATAAGACAAGAGGGTATCGAAAATGTCTTATGATTGAAACGTGTACAGAGTATAGTACTTTATTGGTTGTAAAAACAGAGTAGAGTACTTTTGTTGTTTGTAAAAGAGTATGAACTAGGCGTATACCTTTAAAAGGTACTCTTTACAATGTTTCGTAATAAACGTAAGATAGACCCGACAGACGTGTCGCGGTTTAGTCAGTTATGAGTGAGAAATTGATCAGGATCGTGTAAATAAGATAAAAAGCTATTTGAGTAAAATGTTGTAAATAGATTTTAATGAAGAACTATATTTGATTTTATTGCTATTACAAACATTGTATGGTAAAGGGTTATATGAAAAATTTGTAGTGGACGCCGACATTTCACTTTAAGATGACAAGAATTATCTTAATACAAGTACAAAAATCACCACATACAGAACAAACAGTCGCCCGAACAGCAACACAAGGAAACAGCAAATGTACATAACTATAAAAACAAGAGACGCACAAAGACAAAACAAACACACAATAGGGGGAAGATGGAAGCACCGCCTTGGAACGGTCAGTGACAAAAGTCACTGAGGGTTAAACCGGTTTATGGGCGCCCAACCTCACACTTATTCCATCCCCACCCTAAAGTAAGATAATGTTAACATAGGGGGGTAATTGTAATACATTGAAAAACCTATATACTGAAAAGATGTATTTCAAACAAACCCTTTAATAATTAATCGTTTAGGGAAGAATATATATAAATAAGATGTATGCTTAAGGAGTTACAAACTGTATAGTTTCACCTCAGAAAAAAAAATTAAAAGCAATAATAAAATAATTAAAATGACATAATTACTACAATGGTTGCCAAACTTCAATGTTGAGAAATACACTTTTTATATAGATTACGAAAAAAGGAATACGTTTCATTGAGAAAAATAACTTTAAGTATTAATCCTAATCAACATATAGAAAAACATCGCCTGTAGAACAGCAAGACTAATAAATACATATACAAACTTTTGGTCACCACTAGCAACGCCAAAAACTGTGACATACGAATAGACCTGGAGGCGAAATCAATGGAAAAACACATTGCACCTTAAAATATACAAACTGTGTGTATACCTGTGTTACTTGTAAAATTGCGAACTTTAGTATCCATGTCAATCACCAGTGGGCATAAATCACGGAGTACACAGTTGATCAGAGGAAGAAATGTCGAGGAGACGCATGAGCGATTACGCAATCGAGTTTACACAACAATTATACCTGGGCATCAGAAGACAAAGTACAGAATACCAAAACGTGTTAAAAACATCCACAGCCGCAAATCTACACCGAATAATAACAACATGCAAGTACACGAAGAAAGACTAAACAGAGTTTAGTGGTTCATGTGTTGACCTTATAAAATCACCACGTAAGGACATAGGAACCGTCTTCAAAAGTACATTCAGAAGAATATTAAGTGATAGCAGAGACTAAGAGTAGACAAACAAAAGTTAGAATAATAACAAGAATATTTATGTGTTACATGATTAGGTCTATATGGTGTTACGAACAAGTACTTTTCCAGTAAAAATCCTTTTTTGTAGGAAGGAAGGTGTGTAACATAACACTTATGTTACTGGTTAAAGGTTAAATGGATATGGACTGTGTGAACGTATACATGCAGTGTATATATATTTATCAATATATCAAGAATACAAGTGATATAGTTCAGCTGTCAAAATAAATCTAGACATTGAGTATGTTGAGCAAAGCAGTGGGTATATAACTAGAGAGAGGTAGTTAACCAGGGGGTGGAGAGACAGATAGACCATGTATGTTAGTACATCACGATACGAAGAATAAAACATGTAGAAACATATAGAGGCTAAGTTGTCGATTACGCCACATACGATTCAAGTTCACTTTGTTGGCATATGTAATTCAAACGTGTTTTGCATTTATGAAATAATCCCACAGATCTAGAGCTTCCTTTGGTTAATTTCGTAAAGATGTACACTGCTCATACAATTTGAAGAACAAAATTACTTCAAAATCGTAATCTATGTGACTTGAAACTAAGTTCACACTAAAGTATTTAGCTACGAAATAGTTGTTCGTATCGAAAAAACGAGTTTTAATACCTAGGAAATAACAGTTCTAAACACGTCCATCAGGCACGGAATTTGTTGTAAATATAGTTTAGTTTAGTTTTATTCAAATGATTCCATTGAGCTTTAAAGCCCATGAGGACAAAATATATATGTAAACACTGACAGTATGACAGAAACATTATTAACAATGCAACAAAAACAATGTAACAAAACATCGCGGAGAAGGTTTTACCGCTATACGGAAGAACGTGATAACTATAGTAGGAATATATATTGTGTCTCCATAGGAACTCGATATACATGCACGTAAAGTATCACGCAATATACCTTTTATTCTCTCGACTGACATACATTAGCTGTTTGTTTTTACAAAACTCTGTTAATATTCATAGCGTTGTTCCGACAGTTATCGGACATTGGCCGACGTGTCTGTTGTAGACCCTAATCGACGACGTTTCCCGGCTCATAAAAAGTCGGCGGTTTTCTAAGAATTTAGCAGTATTCGGATAGCGATAGTATCTATCTGATCTGAATATATATATAATTTATAAACTGTGAAAATGGGCTATAGACATTATTTTAATGATACATGTATGAATATGTGTACAATTTTTGGTGTTGATTGATTTATACAAAAAAATGGACAGAATATGACTTTAACACACACTCATCATTTAACAAGTTCTTCTCGCGGAATGGCTAAACTAGTTAAGAAAAGTCAAAAGCCAAATTGTATAGAACTAGACCAGTCGCAATGTAAGCTTCACATTACATATATTAATCATTAACTGCTGAAAATCGATGTCTGCTCAAATTCTGATAATAAAAACAACAAAAAAACTATTGACGCATTTCAAACAGCTGGGATCCTGGTGAGACGACGAATTACGCTGCGTCTCATCTGGCTCCCATCTATTAGCAACTGCCAGTCATTTCGTACTAAACATGCAAAGGGATAATCCCAGGTTTTCATAGGAATTAAACAAAATATTGCTATTGTAAAGAACTTCAAAATAAAGATCAGACGCTACGTCGATGATTCAGCTGACTTGGGTCTATACTGCTTTCAAAGCATGTATACATTTTTCATTCATGGATCTACACGTACTGTCATTCATGTTTCATGATGAAACTATCATCGTCGTGCTTTTCAACATATTTATTGCTGTACAATTAAAATCCACAAAGCGAAATCATCGAAGTACACATTCAATACAGTGGATATCTACGGTAGTTCACAGCGCATGCGCAGAAATTCAAACTGAAGTAAACATGTCTACATCACCGGTAGTCTGCTGCATGGCTATCGTTAGTGGAACGGCGATTTATGAGCGTATCTGAGGTCAGTTGTTGTTTGAATGATGTAATTACAACAAATATGCAGATTTACATTGAAAATTAAGATCAATATGGATTGTAAATTAGAAAATTAACGATTTCCACCCCGTATTTGACGTATTGCCATGAGACTGTAAGACGGCACCTGTCACAAAATTAGCATGCTGTCTTACGGGTCATTAATGAGACTACTTTTTCTAAGGCCTATAGGTATGGGTTGCCTTCGGCAGCCCAATGAGTATGGGTATCAATTCCAGTCTTGCTTTGCCAATTGCTTTATTTTTAGTAGTCGCTGAAGATTTAATTCCTGCTTATCTTTTTTTGACTTAAATTTATAGACATGCGGTGTGGAAACTGTACGTCCCCAGTGTGGCCCAATGGCATCCAGAACGGGCATCGCCTTGAACATGTTTCCGAAGGTAGAATTCGACCTTACAAGATTTCTAAAAATTCTGTGTACCCAATAGTAACCCAGTTTCTTAACAGGCGTTGGCTGTTCCCTCCATGCATTGCGAACTTCCGATACCCACGCTTGTATCATGTCAGAGTTTTCCTTTGCAACTATAAACCACGAACAAATCCAGGGATAAGTTTCGTTAGTCACTTCACTATCATTCCTTTGATAAACTAAGAACCCCTGCGAAAGTAAGCTTTCATTCAACCAGTCCAACAATGGTTCCATGCAGTATATAAGGGCATCCGCCCAAATTCCGCCATATTTAGCCAATATCTCTAAACGAATTACGTCTGATTTTGCTTGGATTTTCATTGAGTTCCATGCCCTATCAGAGTAATGTTTTCTCCTTTTTATCAATTGTTCTGTTTCACTAAGGTTCAAAGCGCGCATTTTAAAATCTGTATTACGGTGTTGAAATGAATCTAAGCATGCTGTTTGCACAGGCGGAGCTTTGTCCCAACCTTTGTCCCATAACATGTATATTACCTTAGGTAATTTCCCAATGGTAAAACCATTCCTCGTAGATCTATAGTTTTCAGTTTTGTTTTTTGTTGCCACTTTTCCCATCGTTTGCAACGTATTTGTGTTGGGTGACGCACGTATATTGAGTGGCGCATGCGTTTTGAGTACAGCCACATCAGTAGATACGTATAAATAAAGGACACATGCCGCCACTATGAATGGTAGCAGAAAGATGACTTTCTTACACAGCTGATTTACTCTCATAATTATATAGCATTAATATATTTCGAGTGGGCTTTGAACCTTTGAATATTGCGTTTAAAAGGTTGAATGGCCTGTCAGTGTTAACATAATTATAGAGTTCATCCAGTATAAAATGCTCAATTTGGTAGAGGATTTTGAATGGCAAACAGGTCTTCTAGACGTCCTTTGATCTGGCTCTACACTGTTTGTAGTACGACAAGTGGCAGTACACTCTTGTCCCCCATTCAAAGGGTTAGTAACGTTTCCTTCTAGACCTTTCACCTGAAAACAAACAATAAAAATAGAGATGCACTTCCTGTAACTTAATCCATTACCTCATAGGCTACTTTAGACCAATTACTTAATAGGCTATTTTCAGACAAATTACCTCATTGTCTATTGTTAGACCCAACCATGTTTGTAAACTCGTGTATGAATACTGTCAGGTCAAAGATTTAGTATGACGTCATGTATGTTCTAAAATGTTCTTACACGTGTTAATGGTCAGGGAATCTTAACCCGTTGTTCTGACCCGGAGATAAGGGAAGTTATGTGAGAAAAGGTAGAATTTAATCCTTTCCCAGTTCTATATTTATTCCAAATTTCAATACCAACTGAATATTCATTTAAACAAGAGCCGCGTGCGGCGCCAACGCTCATCTGAGTTGGTGTTTGTCTAGCTAAATTAAAAAAGAAGACATAACAGGGCCCTGACTCCAAAATTTGAAATCAATATTTATGGTTCTTATATAGGGACCTTCTCTAAATGAGATATACTAACTTATGACGTTTCATATTGATACCTCATACTTTTCGAGTAATGAGCTACATTAAGGTTTTTGCAAGCCGCCCCGCCGACGACAACGATCACAACGACAGCGCCAACGACCCAGTCATCACAACAGCTCGACTTTTCTTCGAAACAGACGAGCTAAAATAGTTATACTGAAATGTGGAAGGTGGAACATTGTGGCCACTTAAGAAACTAAGGAAACAGTATTTTCCAAATCTAATAGCAAGCAGAGGAACGATCTGATATAGGTCTAATCTGTTTGTATATGCATGAAACCACTATTATATTCATGAAGGAAGGGTTAAATGTATCTGTAGCATAAATAAATGAGATGATTATAATACTATTTTAAACAGAGACAATGCCAGAAATACATAATAGGTTAAATTATGCAAAACTTCTGAAGATTATTAACTCAAATTTATTTCAGCTGCGAAAGCAGCCCAACCCTTATAGAGTTTGAGTATTGACCATGATTTACTGCGTTCCTGTGTTTCTATAAAAGCCAATCTTTTTAATAACCATGGTTTACTGTTTTTTATATTTGTCTATTTATTTTATTTATTTTGCGTTCCTGTGTTTTTATAAAAGCCAATCTTTTTAATAACCATGGTTTACTGTTTTTTTTATATTTGTCTATGTCTTTTATTTATTTTTATTCATATATGTTTCCTAGCGGGGCACATATTTTTGTTGGGATTATTTCTTTCTTTTCTGCCATGCTCCAATTTCAGTGAATGCTAGTGAATTATATATAACTGATTAAGATCACCTTCTCGATCTTAGCCGTCAGCGTAGTGTAAGGGTTATAGCGATGGATTAGGAAATGTGAGTTCGTGGGTTCGATCCTTAGTGGAAGCCCAATTTTTTTTCTCTCATTTTTTCTTAGCACCCTTAGTTTACGTGCTTTTGCTTAAATCCATTTTGTACATAAAAATTGAATTCCTTTGTTTGCATTGTGGCTTTGGTAAAGTTATTTAGCTTAGACATTTATTACTCGTGGTTTTGTTGACTGTTTTGCATATTTCACCATTGTGCATGCAATCTTAATTAATTCCAATCCAGTGACATTTACACAAAATCGCCGAATCTGATTGGTTGAAATTCTACATTCATTTCTCAATGAATGTAATGAGCTGGTTCTCTGTCATTGCTCCATGATTTACATGAAGTCGGTAACCAGTGGTGAATACACTATGGAACTACTTCTTTTTACTATGCATGAAGTTCTATTTATAGACAAATTCCTTGAAACCATGTTGACGTAGAATTATTGGGAGAAAATGTTGTTTTGAAGTTTTGTGGAGCGCGTATTTTGAAATGTAAGTGTTAAGAATGAAACTTATGGTAAAAAGCAAGTGATTGTATTAATCTGAAGAGCCAGCAGAGCAAGGCGGCTCGCATGGTGTAGAGAGAAAAGGACGAAGTGAACTTCTGGAAGGTGGGATCATTTTAAAAACTGTTTATTTTCGGATGGAAGTAAATTGGTGATTGGCAGTGATAACCTGTGTTGATTTGGAGAAAACAAAGCGAGGGCTACAGACCAGACTTAGTGTCAAAGTGGCATGGCCACTCTGCCAGTACTAACAAGACACATCCCCGTGAAATCAGTTATTTCAGGACGACACCGTACTGGTAGGATAAGTGTTTACCAGGCCAGAAATAACATTTTAGGTCCAATTCTTGGCCTGCACAATCACCGGGATTTGAACATAATTGAGAATACTTGGCTGTATATCAAACGTAAACTTTCGTGTAGAGTGCATTTTATTGAAAATAAAAGGAATTTGTTCAAGAGATTTTGAGGATCTGGACACGTATTCCATTGGTCTATGTTCAGAGCTTATACAGGTCGATTCCAAGGAGGATTATGCAAGTTCATCGATTGAGAGGAAATATGACAAAGTAGTAAGGTAGGACATGTGTTGAAATAATTATGTTTAAATTGCTTTTTAGTTATTGTTAACTTCAGTTTGTTGCAACTAGGTCAAATAGTTGAGAACAGTCTATGATACGTCATCTATGACGTAGGATACAGTACACAAAGCGACAGTTGTTATAATGTGTATTGATTGAATTCCTACGCACGGCACTTAAAATAGCCAATGTCAAATGTTTTTATGTCTACAGGCAACACTTTTTAAAAGGACGGATGGGTGGAATTATAAAGATTGAATTACATTTTGGTTGTGTTCATCGATGTATAAATCTAGATCTGATCACACACAACTTTTTACATGAATTCCTTCGGAATTCATGCAAGTTGTGTGTGATCAGGTCTGGATTTATACATCGATGAACACAACCAAAATGTAATTCAATCTTTAAATGTATATCTTATACTAACCTGTTCTTAATATGGGGACAAGATAAGTGAAAAAGTTATTTGGCATTGAGTCGTCGAACTATTCGAATAATTTCATGTAGACTGTACGTATGGGAGTTTGTATGCCTATTTAGCAGTAGTTATGTGAAGTGTTTGCTGGAATTAGTGGTGAATTTCGTATGGTGCTAGAAGCCTTGAGATTTATCATAAATTAATTCACTTAATGTGATAATGGTTTCTACGTCAGTGTGTTTCAGCAAATGAATAACAGTGATCTGTGACGTAATGTGTATTATTGGTGTCATACACGGGTATTATGCATCATGGCTCATTAAAACATTACCCCGTTTCTGCTATTAATTTATACATTACAGTCATGTTTTCCCAATGTATCTGTTTATTTAATTTACTAAACAATATTGCTCCCTCATTTCCTTCTATCCTGCTTAAAGACATGTTACGCAGCCATTTTACGCTTGCGTAACACCTCGTTTGTATCCGTTTTATACAAGTTTAACCTTTACAGTGCGGGACACGAGTCATTAATACCATTTACAAACAGACGCGATCCAGATAAGAGGGCTCATCGAGGAGCAGTGAGTAGTGTTGCACTTTTAATAACTGCTCTTTTTCTCTTTTCACATTGTTGCTTTTTCTTTCTAAGGATATCTAACGTACTTCACAACAGCAGGTGTTATATGCCTGTGTGGCGGCCGTAAACAAGTTGACCCGTACTTCATTCTCAGTGTTGTTTTATTGTCTGGTCCTTCTGGATCATTAGTTCCGATGTTATTAGTTTTTAAATTTAAATAAACCGCTTAAGCCAGTGCTAGGAGCGTGAGTATTGTTGCACTGTTAATAACTGCTCATGAACAGACTCAATACAACCGAATTTTCTCTTTTCACAATTATGCCCATGGTTTCGAAGGATCTCCGGCTTTCAGAACTTTTGCATATTGTTATATGCTAACGACATCCTCCAGTGTGCAACGTCTGAACATGGTATTCAATCTGTGTCTGAGTCTGAGATTATTCTAAAGTATCTGATTGATCAGATTCCAAACAAGTTCAGAATATGGCCAATCTGATGCTTGAGAATGATCTCAGACTCAGGAAACAAAACGTTTTATAACCTCCGGGCCTGGTCTGGACATTAAACAAGAAGAAAGATGGAAACTCATAGTAAACACCGAAAAATGTATGATATTCTGCAAATAGTTTCAAGCTCTACAAACTTATTCTTTGCTTTTTATGATAAAAGTATTGCAATTGTTAATATATTCAATTACCTAGTTGTAAATTTCACAACGGTGGGTCATTTAACCCCTTCCGTGCCACAATGACGGGTCTATGATATCACATGCAAACAGTTTGGATCCAGATGAGACGCCGAGTAACTCGGCGTCTCATCTGGATCCAAACTGTTTGACACTCTGTTTACTGTTTTATAAAGAAAATGGAAGAAGTGCACACACTTACACTAAAAATAAACGAAACTATGCCCAGCAGACCACAATGCTGGAACCGAAAGGGTTAATGAGACGCAATCGGCTCTGAGAGGTCAAGCTGCAAAGACAATTTATAGGCTACAATCATATCTACGTAACTTCTCAAATATCTCAAACTTATACAGGATCGTTTTGATAAACATATAATACCTGATCTTAATTATAGTAGTGAAGTTTGGAAGTTTAGCAGAGGTAACTAGGTAGAGCAAAAACATTTAAAATATTAGATAGATATTCCTTAATTTCCTCCAATATAGGCGACAGTACCATGTGATATAAACAATTGTGTACACAGACGTACTTTAGATCCCCAATGTGAAACAGGAAGTAGATTTTTTTTATACAATTAGGCATGTGTTCTTATAATTATGCAAATATCGTATTTGTTAGAGTAACAGAGGCTATACACTTGTTAATTCGTGTGTAGATCTAGTACAATAAGTATAGGATAATGTGCGCACCTTATCTGGACATCAGCGAGCAGGCATAAGTCCGAAGATGTGTAAGGGTCAAGAGGGCCTTCAATTATATTAGGCCCAGGTAATATTCAACCAGATTCAAACGTTTTTCACGAGATTCACAATAAATGACAAGTACTCGAACGAGCCAAGTAGGAAAGCTTTTATTAGCGGAAACAATCGATATCAACCGAAGCTATATATGGCGTGTTCAGCAAGCGTATAATTATTCAAAGTTTGACAGGTTAATAAAACAGGACAATAAAACATACACCGTGATATGTACTTGCATTTCTATAGTGTGAACATTCGATTCGTTGGTATTAGCAAAAACTGTAAAACAAGACCTATTTGGTGGCAGACATTGGTCAGACAGCTTCTACATCAACAGTCTAATGTGGGCGTGTTCTGTTTGCAAGGGCATGAAAGGGTTTTTGTATTAGGTAAAGTGTTAAACCATTTGTTTGTATCAGGTAAAGGGTTAACCCGTTTGTTTATATTAACCCTTTCACCGCCAATGTCGCAAAAATGCACCACGACAAATAGTGCAGTCCCAGATTAGACGCCGCCTTTTCGAGGCGGCGTCTGATCAGGGACTTAATTTTCTCAAATTCCAGTTCTATATATATACTTTATTCAGTGAAATTTGCCTTTGTTTATCTTATTTAACCAAACGAGTTAACAAACTTCGTTTGCAGACGACACCGAGTGTCAAACAGCTTGGATCCTGAAGTAGACTTCATCCCGTGATATTTGACTCACTTGGTCGTAACTACTCGTCTTGTTCTGTCAGGGTTCGGAATATACAGACTCTGGTGTTCCGAGCGCTAAACTGTTTGCAAAGTCGCCAGTAAAGTTCTACAAGTTGACTTTGTTCCACTATAAGATATACCATCTATTATAATGTAAAGCTGGTACAAAATTGACCATACATCTTGTACCAGATCCAAATTGTAAACCTTTTAACCATTCGCTTGCTATTCACGTCAATATACCTACCTGTAAATAGTGAAGACCCAGATGAGACAGCTCCTGCAGGAGCTGTCTCATTTGGGTCTGCACTATTTACAAGTTGACTGCGCAACCAGTGCACTCCACAGCAGTGATTGCACAGCGAAATACTTGTACACAGTGAAGATATATGTAATTATACAACAGAGCATGGGTAAAGATGGAGAAAGGTATTTTACAATTCAGCAAGAGAAGGGTTAAGATCCTATTGACCGGGTTACTCTTTCCGTTTTTCAATTAACCCGTTTTAACCCATTCCCTGATATTGACAACTTTTGACGACTCTGTAAAAGTCACTTTGTGAAACCATTGTGATAAATAGAGCATTTGGTCCTATAGGAGAAAATGATCTATTTATAACAATGGGTTCAAACTACAAAAATTTTAATTTGTCATTTTCTCTAGTTAATGCTCCTTTTCGGTAGATGTATTCAGAGGTTGTATTTAAAAATAGCCTATGAGGTAATAGGTTAAAACGAGTGAGTGGGATGGTTTACCGCACTGCGACACTAAATAGATAATAATTATAGCGCCAATGACGAATTTATGATGAAACGATGAAATTGAATAAAACATAAAACGATATGTTTGCTGGTATAAACCATAGTCCAAATAATTTGACATCACGCATGCTTATTTTTCATTTAAATTATCACGTTATCATTTTTCATTTTGTTTTTCATCATTCATATTTATCTTTCTCTGCTGGCGTGAAGTCTTCGTATTTCGCAGGAATGATAAAAATTAAAAAAAATAATAAAAAATAGAAAAAAACAGATATAAAAGAATAAAAATGTGATGAAGAACGATAATTATGATATATTTCGAAATACAGAAGTTTTATATTGTAGAACTAGTATAAACCATTGATATTGGTGAGTTCAGTAAACAGTGCAGACCTTGATCAGAGGACTCCTTGATCTGGGCCTTCTCTGTTTACCTTGGTCCCTTTTTATGGGATACTGGACACCAGTGGATTAATTTTCCCTAAAGAGAGGATCTACTATAATTATTTAACCACTTACTACATGAATATCCACGTAAGAAATAATGACGTCATTAATATTAATTAGATTATTTTTTATAATGGTACATGGACACGGAACGTTTTGGCCATAGTAGGAACTGTAGATTCCTATCTTTACTACATGTATTTCAGAAGCAAACAGAGTAGACACTGATCAGACAGCTCATATAGGAGCCGTCTGATCTGGGCCAATCCTATTTGCAACGGCACAGAAAGGCGTATTTATGGAGTAAATGGGCATGCCAGGTGGCAAAGTAATACAGGATGATATGCAGAATGCTAATAAAGGAGCTCCCCTGGATCCAGGCTGTATTGTAGTACAGCTCAGTTGTTAACAATGTAGAGAGAACGTTTGTAGAATAGTTGAAGAACTGTAGAATGTGGGGTTGGTAGATGGCTAACTGCTCCGATAGTATTTTATATGTTTATTATGTATCCAGGACTTTCAGTTCGTAATATATAACAGTGGTAATCCACAGACAGTAAAAAAAACAGTCCAAGTGTAATAAGTAACTATATGAAAGTAAAATAATTTAGTCAGGATATTCCGAGTACTAGAAATCTAGCATGGCCTAAACACGTGTGTCTTTGTCTAACTCTACACTGTAACTCTTGCAGAAAGGGGGCCGAAGGGAATTAGTCCATCACGTGACTTTTGACAGGTAATTTCTACACAACGCTTATCGCGTCTTAATGGATTAAATCTTGCGTAATAGCTATCACCAGGCATGCGGTATGTGTTGACAGTTATTACGCTAGATAAATGATCTGGAGAACAACTATAAGTATGAATTTATGAAGTATGAATTTACCGATGTAATAGTATGACACTAGGTGTGCAAATTACATTCAGTGTGGTTTGGTCACAGGCTGTTTGGCAAGTACAGTAAAACCCCGCTAATGCGACCACTTAAAAGAGGTTTAATTCTGGATGCTAGATCAGGTGGTAGCTTAATGCAGGACAAAAGTAATGCAGAAAGCTCCATGCATTAAGCAACAACCTGCTTATAAAGACACCCATGCCATTCATTAAGTGGTCGCATTAGAGGGGTTCAACTGTATGTCAAGTATTTCTCAAACGTTTGAACGAATCCGAAGTAAGGACAGTTGCAACAGCTTACATGTTGAGTGGACATAAATATTTCAATATGATTAGGGATGGGGACCAACCAAGGGATAGGGAGGTCCAGCACTGGACCAGCAGTATAGAGACCCCTAAGGGATAGATACCTCCTAAGAGATAGGAACTATCTAAGGGATAAGATCCCTCTAAGGGATAGAGACCCTTGCATGATCTAAAGACTCCATTAGGGATAAAGAGCCCTACGGGATATCGACTACACCCTTGTCAATAGAACAGACCCGTATCAGACATATCCCACAGTGTAAGCAATGTTTAACCCTTCACTTGCTATTCACGTCAATATACCTACCTGTAAATAGTGTAGACCCAGATGAGACAGCTCCTGCAGGAGCTGTCTCATCAGGGTCTGCACTATTTACAACTTTATTGTGCAACCAGTACACTCCACAGCAGTGATTGCACAGCGAAATACTTGTACACAGTGAAGATATATATATATGTAATTATACAACAGGGCATGGGTAAAGAAGGAGAAATGTATTTTAAAATTCAGCAAGCGAAGGGTTAACATATTGTCGTTATTTAAGTATGACGAAATGCCGATTTATTTTGACCATTTCAGACACTATAGGAACTGTTTGATATGGGTCTATTCTTTTTCATTATTAGATTATATAGACCGGATTCCATAGTTTCTGTAATGATAATAACAAAATATCTTTTTTTCATACTGCCGTTATATTGGCAATATGTTAATCATTGCAGCAACGCTAGATGCATTTACTGTAGGGTACTAACTTAACATTATCAATCATAAATGCTACACATGTTAACCCGAGATAAGACATGCGCTGGCATTTGCAAACAGTGTAGACTCAGGTTCAGGTAGATGAACCCTCTGATCAGGATCTGCACTGTTTGTCGTTCAAAATAATTTATTTGAGCAAGTTTAAGTATTTCAAGCTAAGTAGCTATTCTACTCTGAAAATTCAGGATTTAACGCTTTAATAGTTTACCTTTTCCTTCATACAGTAAGACCCCGCTAATGCGACCACCTAATGAGGTATATTTCTGGTTGGTAGAGGCAGGTGGTAGCTTAATGCAGGACAAAAGTAATGCAGAAAGCTCCTAGAGGAGCTTTCTGTATTACTTTTGTCCTGCATTAAGCAACTACCTGCTTATAGAGACACGCATATTTATTTATTAAGTGGTCGGCGCATTAGAGGGGTTCTGTTGTATTTATAAACGCTTTTACACGCCTTTGCAAACAGAGTAGGCATAAACCAGACTGTCCCGGTAAGAGCCGTCTGATCAGGGTGTGCGTTCTGCTTATTTGATAACGATAAATCTGAATCTACAGTTTATACTAATACCAACACATGCTGTGTACATTTGCGATTTTAAAGATTTAACTAATAAATATTCATTTCTTACATGAATAATCAACAGGGAAATGGTTATATACTAGACAACAGATTTCGCAACTGAAATGCTTCAATTATTTTAGGAGTAGTATACTCACGCAGGCTCCTCACTCTGTACAATTTTAACATTCTGGTATAACTTTAAAACTATCCGTCCCACAAACATCACGTTACTGTATTCAGGTGTACCGAAATATATTCAAACGACAATATCTAGGACATTTTTTTATGTTGTTGACAATTATCATGCTCCAGTGGGTCGACGGTGTATTGGCCAATCTCACTGCATAGACATGAAAAGGATATAGCTGTTCATACAAACTCGTTTGTGTATCATGTTTCACTTATCCCACAACAGTTTTTAGACACAGTCACTATTTTGCAGTCGAGTTTGGAGTGTTTCATGGACCATGCATCTTACAACATTTTGGACCTTGTCTATTTATACAGTCGAATCTTGATACAGTAAACCTCGATTATTGGAAGACTCAAAAACGTATCGGTATTGATAATTAAGACAGGTGACAGCTAAATGCATTGTGAAAGTCATGCAGAAAGCTCCTCAAAGAGATTTCTGCATGACTTTAACCCTGCATTAAACAGCCACCTGCATATAAAGTTAAAATAAGGTAAAAACTCGATAATTCGAACAATCAAGGTGTACTATGAAAGGTAAGAGCGATTTGATTACAAACGACAACTGCTTAACATGCAAAACGTTAATCCTTGCACTACCTCATATTGTCATCTGCAAAAATAAGATGTTGTCTCTTGCTAAAAGCATTACATGTAACACTGTACATTGAGTATTTTTGAAAATTACGACAGACAAGTCATTGACGACCTGTGAGGTGAGAATACAATAACTCGGAACATCTGATAATTCGGATTTTATATGTGGTCCGGCAAGCATCCGAGTTATTGCAATTAGACTGTATGTTAATGTTTAATACCAATAAAATCTTGACTTGACTTGACTTGACTTGATTGCAGAATACGAGCGAAACTGGCTTTAAATTTGATATAAGAAAAGCACGGTGTGTGTACGGCGAACAGGTAAATGTGTTATGACGTCTGTACGGCAAATAGCTTCCGAGATATACGGCGTATAGTAATAGTTTCTGCTATTATGAAGACTGTACGGCAAATAGCTTGCGTGGGGTGCGGCATTTTACGGCTAAACTTTATTTTAGAGGTTACCTAAGGACAGTGTAATGAGAATAAACTGACACCTCATGTCTTTCATTAACATGCCATTGATCTTGAAATAAAATGGAGACTGTGCAATAGCAACTGGGGAAACTTTTAGAACGAACAATTGGCAGATCTACAATTATGCTACTTTCGGTTTGACGGATCTGCACACTACAATGATTACATAATCAACTGTCCCTGATACTCTCCGCCATTACGGTACTGCTAAAAGTGTCGACTGCTACGTTTTGCTGATTAAATAAAGATATTGGGTAATATGGATTTGGTTTATGAATGCTAGTTTCGGAAATGGTATAGAATGATATAAGTAGTCCAGGGGAGCAATGTCCTGCTTTTCAATGCAATAACACTCAACAGAAACGTTATCAATGGCGAAACTGTAAGGAACACAAACCTCTGCATAAAGGAGCCTTACAAACTGCCCACCATTCCTGCCCACCATTCCTCGCAGTGAAGAAGTGCGCTTGCAGTGGGTTAAACATTTCAACGTCAGCCGCGAAAACTACAAGTACAGGTATGAGTCGTGCAGGAAACACCACATCTTCATAAAATACATAAGTAATACACATAAGAAAATAATTATAACAGTCTAGCCATTCTGTAGTAATGTCATCTTCATGGTCAATTCATTGGATTAGTTGGCTATATCTATGTTATAAAATCGATGTTAAATAACCATTTCGGTGCAAAATCGTTAAATCATTCGATAAGATAAGGAAATACGATCAATAAATGCATATTTCAAAGGAATAAAGCACAGATATAGAAATAGAGTTTGAGACAAAAGGCGGCGTCTGATCAGGAACTGCACTACTTTTCGTGGTGCATTTATGCGACATTAGTGGTGAATAGGTTAAAGCAATACGTTCTTCTTAATATTTATAACATCTAATTGTTATTGCTATAAAACTTTACACAGATCTTCAACATATATACAGTTGAACTTTCATATACAGTAGAAGCCCTCTAATGCGACCACTTAATGAATAAACATTGGTGTCTTTATAAGCAGGTGGTTGCTTAATGCAGGACAAAAGTAATGCAGAAAGCTCCTCTAGGAGCTTTCTGCATTACTTTTGTCCTGCATTAAGCTACCACCTGCATCTAACACCCAGAATTATATCTCTTTTAGGTGGTCGCATTAGCGGGGTTTTACTGTATATACTTTCTGATCTGGGTCTGCTCTGTTAACAAAGGGGCTGTTTGTTTTCAATAAGAGTGGGAATTGGCTTATTAAACTGGGGGATGAAATAAGTCATGACTAATCAGTCATCTGACAGATGGAGTGATAGATACATATACTATCGGAAAAAGATTTGAAATGAAAGCTGAAAGCTTATTGAATTCATCTCCTTGACGTACACTCAGTTGATGACGTCATGACGTCACTAATTACATTTTTAATCAGGGAACATCTAACGAACGATCGTAACACCAAACATACGTCACCAATACGGAAACGGCTGCAATAATACGTGCATGCACTTTAACACTCACACCATTTAACCTTTACAATGCTGAAGTTTCAAATGGACTACATGTATTCCAAAATTCAAACAATTCAGGCTTACGGTGAATATACAATGCATAGGGATTTTTCTAAAGACAAGTATAACATGACAAACAGTGCAAACCCTGATCTGGGTCTACACTGTTTGCAAAGGACATTAGCAACTCGTGTCCCGCACTGTAAGGGTTAGCCCTTTCGGCGCCAAATTTCTAATTGTCGTCTGCAAACCAATTGTGTTAAATCATTCGGTAAAGTAAGGAATGAGATAAATAAATGCAAATTTCAAAGGCACATATATAGAAATAGAGATTGAGACAAAAAGCGAAGTCCCTGATCAGACGCCGCCTTTTCAAGGCGGCGTCTGATCTGGGACTGCACTATTTGTCGTGGCGCATTTTTGCGACTTCGGCGGTGAAAGGGTTAATATGGTTGCCATTGCTGCTTATATGATTTACAAATCAATGTTGTTTTAACCCTTTACTCCATATAACTGCCTTTTTACGCCTTTGCCTGAATCCTGGATACAGTTTCTATAGTTACAGCAATTGCCAAAATTTTCTGTTTCCATTTGTCATTATTAAAATCAACGTAGTTAATAGTCATGTAGATCTAGTCATTATTTCTCGCAGGGAACGGATTATTACTACAGTTGGCTCGCCTAATGCACGCGCAATAATACAGTAAACCCTTCTAATGAGACCGCCAAAATAAGGTATAGTAAAATCTCAATTATTCGAACGCTAAAATACGTATTATTATCGACCTTTAATACAGGTGGCTGCTTAATGCACGGTGAAAGGCATTCAGAAAGCTCCTGTAGGAGCTTTCTGCGTTGACTTTCATCATGCATTAAACAGCCACCTGCCTCAAAAGTCTAAATTATTCTTTAAAGACAATTCGAATAATCGAGATTTAACTCTATATCTCTGGGTCATGAAGGCAGGTGATAGCTTAATGCATAAGCTTTCTGCATTGTTTTCGTCCTGCATTAAGCAACCACATGCTTATGAAAACCCTATTTACTATGACATTATCGCGTCAGATGAGTTCTACTGTAAGTAGACCCCGTAACAAACGGCCACCAAAAAGACGTCTAATTATGTCTGAAAGGCAGATGGTGGCTTAATGCAGGTCAAAAGTAATGCAAAAAGCTCCTATCGGAGTATATAAGATTAATGTTGACATGCATTAAGCAACCACCTGTTTTAAGACTCCTATATTCAGTAAATAACGACCGCTTAGGACAGGTTCTACTGTATTACAAAACAATTTTAATTGTTTCGAAGTTTTGTACTTGTGTCCTTTTATCAAGGAAACACATTTTCATAAAGTCAACGTAGCATGCCCTGTTAATGTCAGGCAGGACATGAGTCCGAAAATAAGAGCGCTTTTAAAAACCATGTTGCAATATTGTTAATTTGGCAAATATCAAATTTGTCATTATGTAAAGGTTCTTTTTGTTTCGGTTGTGATAAGAGTAAGAGGCACAATGATTATACAATGTGTCTAAAAACTGAGTGACAGACACTATGGATCCTGATTAGATGCCCAATTTATCACTATCTTATCAGGCTCCAAACTGTTAACCCTTTCCCACTCGGAACACCTCGGCTATTTCTATCGTCTATACTCTGACGGAATACGGCGAGTAGTTACGATTGAACCCTTTCCCTGTTCTGTGTTTATTTCAAATTTCAATACCTACTGAATATTCATGGGCAAAATAGTTAAAGTGAAATAAGGCAGGATGGATATTGTAGCCATTTTGGAAACTAAAGAACCAGATCTATCAAATTCTATTAGCAAACAGAGCAGACCCTGATCAGACGGCTCCTCTAGGAGCCGTCTGATCTGGGTCTACTTTGTTTGCAAATGCGTGAAAACACGTTTGTATGAGGGAAAGGGTTAACAAAAGTAATCACTTATTCGCCCAAGGCAGACAAAAAGTTAAGTGCACGATTCAAATGATCTGCAAATAGAAGCGACCTCATCCCTACGAAGTAAATCTTTAGCCTGTACTCGGTAATGTTTATATGTGACCTTTAGCTTATGACGAGTAGTGTTTATACCTCTTTACTCCATAAATACGCCATTCTACGCCTTTGCAAACAGAATAGATCCATATCAGATGGCCTACTGTAAGAGCCGTCTGATCAGGGTCTGCTATGTTTTGCTTATGATATTATAGACCTGATTCAAAAAAATTGAAATGGCCAAAAATGCCCGTGTTTATAATGCCCTTATTCATAATATCTTTTTTCTTGGCTGAATATTCATGGAATAAGGTATACATGTACATGTATTGAGATCGGGTTTATTACGGATATCGTCTATGCATTGACCTGTAGCCAATTATGGGTAGTAATTATACATTGACCTTTTACTTATTATGGGTAATGTTAACCCTTCGCTTGCTATTCACGTCATTATACCTACCTGTAAATAGTGAAGACTCAGATGAGACAGCTCCTGCAGGAGCCGTCTCATCAGGGTCTGCACTATTTACAAATTGATTGTGCAACCAGTGCACCCACAGCAGTTATTGCACAGCGAAATACTTGTAGACAGTGAAGATATGTGTAATTATACCACAGGGCATGGGTAAAGAAGAAGAAATATGTTTTGAAATTCAGCAAGCGAAGGGTTAATACATTGACCTTTAATCTACTACCGGTAGTGTTTATACGTTGACCTAACACTTATTACGGGAAGTGTTTAAACATTGACCTTTCACTTGTTACGGGAAGTGTTTCTACATTCACCTTTAGCCTGCTACCTAATAGTGTTTGCCATTTGCTTATTACAGGTAGTATTTATATATTGACCTTTAATCTGCTATTGGTCGTGTTTTGTACATTTACCTTTAGCTTATTACGGTCGTGTTTATACACTGAGCATTAGCTTATCACGATCGTGTTTATACAATGAGCACTAGCTTATTATAATTCCACCATCCGTCCTTTTAAAAAGTGTTACATGTAGACATAAATAACAAATTTGACATTGGCCATTTTAAGTGCCGTGCGTAGTACTGGCAGAGTGGCCATGCCACATTGACACTAAGTTTGGTATGTAGCCCTCGCTTTGTTTTCTCCAAATCAACACAAGTTATCACTACCGATCACCACTTTACTTCCATCCGAAAAATAAACAGTTAATCCCACCTCCCAGAAGTTCACATCGTCCTTTTCTCTCTACACCATGCGAGCCGCCTGGCTCTGCTGGCTCTTTATATTAATACAATTACAATCACTTGCTTTTGCCATAAGTTTCACTTTTAACTCTTAAATTTCAAAATACGCGCTCCACAAAACTTCAAAACAACATTTTCTCCCAATAAGTCCACGTCAACATGGTTTCAAGGAATTTGTCTATAAATAGAACTTCATGCATAGTAAAAAGAAGTAGTTCCATAGTGTATCGGCTACTGGTTACCGACTTCATGTAAATCATGGAGCAACGACAGAGAACCAGCTCTTTACATTCATTGAGAAATGAATGTCAATTTTCAACCAATCAGATTCGGCGATTTTGTGTAAACGTCACTGGATTGGGATTATTGACTATTAGCTTACTACGAATGGTGCTTATACATTGACCTTTACCTTATTACGGATGGTGGTTGGGCAATGGTAGAACTGAAGAATCATATCTATATTATGTAATAAGCAAACAGAGCAGACCCTGACCAGACGGCTCCTACACTGAACTGCGTCTAGAATGCGCAGAAATGGGTATTTGTGGAGTAAAGGATTAAAAATTGAATTACCAATATTGTAAAAATGCATCACTAAGTCAGTGTAACCCTTGATCTGATAGAGACGTATTGTGCCGAGGCTGTTGTATTTGTATTTGTAGAATTGGTTTGAAAGCGACAGTTTTGCAAAGAGAGTAGGCCCAAATTTGATGGCTCCTGTAGGAGCCGTAAATTCAGGATCTGTTCTGTTTGCCTGTGAATCAGTGTAGAATTTATTCTACAGTTTCTGCCAAGACCAATAAATTATGTGTCCATATGATAAAAACTAATCTAATAATCATTCATGGTGTTAATATGTTTTACACCTTTCCCTCGTATTGACACCTTTTCATGTCTCTGTAAAAGTCTTTTCAGCATTTTCAAACCATTGTAGTGTAACCAGGGTAGTATATAACGACAAAACCCTAGTGGGGTTCGTTGTGTATATTCTCCAACAATAATGTAGTATATAGATGAATAGGGATTAATAGGGTCTGCAAAACAGATAAACATAATATAAGTTCAGAGAAACGACTATTTCTAACAAATTCAGTAAATGCAGCGTTGTCAGATACGCATAAATACAATATTCAAGCGATTCAGTCAGTATAATTAACTAATAAATAAACCAAGTAAACTCACCAGCTGGTCGGAATATGAAGCCTGCTTAATAATTAAAGTAGTGAAGTAAAGATATGTAGATGTCTTCGCTAGAAGAGTTAGAGCCAGAATGAGAGCGGGAGCTAAAGGAGATGTTGCACGTTAACTCGTGTCACGTGACTAAAATAACCACGTTATCCTCGCACGCTTATATCAGACACTCCCAAACCGGTTCACTCTCTCTTTCCAACCATGGACATATACAGGTAAATAAATGTAAATAATGAAACGGGCTATAGCAAGCGGAATTCGACAATGCTATAGTCTGTTTCAAGATAAAGCGCTGGCAACGGTACATGGGATCTAAACCTGGGCTACAGTAGTAAATTGAGATTTGCTCCATAGGAGGAAATGCTCTTGTTATCATAATGGTGCCAAAACAACACAATTCTAACATTTTCCATTTTTTCAATAAGTACTCATTTTCGGTAGCTTTATTCAAAGAGGTTGAATCTAAAAATAGCCTATGAGGTAATGCATGCCTTGAATATTCATCAGGTAAAAGGTTACCAGTTGTAAAAATTGGCCATAACAATACAACAATGAGGATGGGTGTTAACTCCAGTCTTGCTCTGCCAATTGCTTTATTTTTAGTAGTCGCTGATGATTGAAATCCTCATCTTTTTTTGCCTGAAATTTATAGACATGCGGTGTGGAATTTGTACGGCCCCAGTGTGGCCCCTTGGCATCCAGAAAGGGCATCGCCTTGAACATGTTTCCGAAGGTAGAATTCGACCTTACAAGATTTCTAAACAGTCTATGTACCCAATAGTAACCCAGTTTCTTAACAGGCGTTGGCTGTTCCCTCCAGGCATTACGAACTTCCGATACCCACGCTTGTATCATGTCAGAGTTTTCCTTTGCAACTATAAACCATGAACTAATCCAGGGAGAAGTTATGTTAGTCACATCACTATCTTTCCTCTCATAAACTAAGAACTTTTGCGAAAGTAAACTTTCATTCAGCCAGTTAGACAATGGTTCCATGCAGTATATAGTGGCATCCGCCCAAATTCCGCCATATTTAGCCAATATCTCTAAACGAATTACGTCTGATTTTGCTTGGATTTTCATTGAGTTCCATGCCCTATCAGAGTAATGTTTACTCCTTTCTATCAATTGTTCTGCTTCACTAAGGTTCAAAGCGCGCATTTTAAAATCTGTATTATGGTGCTGAAATGAATCTAAGCATGCTTTTTGCAAAGGCGGAGCATTATCCCAACCTTTGTCCCATAACATGTATATTACCTTAGGTAATTTCCCAATGGTAAAACCATTCCTCGTAGATCTATAGTTTTCAGTTTTGTTTTTTGTTGCCACTTTTCCCATCGTTTGCAACGTATTTGTGTTGAGTGACGCACGTATATTGAGTGGCGCATGCGTTTTGAGTACAGCCACATCAGTAGATACGTATAAATAAAGGACACATGCCGCCACTATGAATGGTAGCAGAAAGATGACTCTCTTACACAGCTGATATTCATTCATATATAGCATTATTTCCAGTGGGCTTAAACCTTTGAATGTTGCGTTTTAAAGGTTGAATGGTCTGTCATTGTTTACCTATAGATTTCATCCAGTGTAAAATGCTTAATTTTGTAGAGGATCTTGGATGGCAAACAGGTATTTTAGACGTCCTTTGATCTGGGTCTACACTGTGATAGTATGACAAATAACAATACACCCTTGTCCCGCATTCAAACAGCTAATAACGTTTCCTCCTCGACACGACCTTTCATCTGAAAATATAAAAAACAAACAGATGCACTTTCTGTTACTTAATCCATTACCTCACATTTGCTCTTAAAAGACAAGGAGAATCAGATGCTTTTTCTCACATAAACAAAACAGTGTGTGTTCGCCGTTTTAATAACATATAACATGGGTTTCCAAAGTTTGACCGAATTGCACATTGGTTATATTTAGTCATTAATTATGTCGGGAAGAAATAGTTCCAAATACCGTCGATAAGAACAGAAAAAATTTCAACATTAGTGGATGATTTGTGGCTGCGAATTGTTCCCTCATCGCGAACGTCGATTTTGACACTTGAGTTGACAGGAAATTGCGTGGTCATCCATGTTTTTAACACGCGTATGAATACAGTCAGGTCAAAGAGTTATTATGACGTCATGTATGTTCTAAAGTGTTCTTACACCTGTAAATGGTCAGGGAATCTTAACCCGCTGTTCTAACCCGGATATAAGGGAAATTATGTGAGAAAAGGTAGAATATGAGAAAAGGTAGAATTTAACCAGTTCCCTGTTCTATATTTATTCCAAATTACAATACCTCACTGAAAAGAATAGTTATACTGAAATGTGGAAGGTAATAATAATAATGATCTTTATTTCCATTTCGTCCAGATCCGGAGAGCATAGAAACATTTCACATACATGCACAGTAAACAAGTACAATTACCAATGATATTTACAGTACATGTACAATGAACACTGAACAAAAACATGGAGGCGATGACGACTTGCAATAATTACAATGGTAATGATGAGAATGATGCAGACGATGATGATAACGATGATGGAGAATGGTGACGATGATGATGATGGTCGTGGTGGTGATGACTGCAAAACGACTATGATAATGATGGAAATGATGAAAACGAGATTTCTGACGATCATGATGATGGCGAAAGTTATGATATCAACACAAAATGAACACCACGATATGCGTTATGACTATAGTATAGACGCCATGTGCCATCACTCTGTCGAAACGAAACACAGAGAGACAGCTAACGTCTAACGTCCTTAACCCTTTCCTTACTGAATATTTTCACATAAGTCGCTCACCTCATGAGTATTCGACAACTATTTTTTTTTATTTAAGGTAAAATACTAGACTGACGGATAAAATCTATATGATCACATAAACAAGCATTATGCCCTGAACTGACGGCTCCTATTGGAGTCGTCTGACCTGATTTTATTATGTTTTTACAGACATGAAACTATCGTTATGTAACGTAAAGGGTTAAAATCAACAGAATATTCACACTAACGTAAATGTATACAATACTTCCCATTGGCGGGAACTAACATAACATAATTATTGTGGATTAAAATAGACATTATGCTTCCGATGTTGAAGTTTAAACTGAGGTATACTACGTAGGCTGAACTGTTAATACATGTACATTGATTATTTCAGATTGAACATATTTTTAGCTTATCTAGGAACAAAATTTCCCCCTATTCCTTGTAACCAAAATTTAAAATTATTAAAACAAAATAATCCAACAATTCGTAGACAGGTTGTGTCTAGACCAGAATATACGACATGACGCAGTCCAGACAAAAGATACAAAATTGCATACGTGGGGTACATGAGTTAAGTTTATGAACTATATCGTTGCCAAAGACACGGTGGATATTGTTCCACAATCTAGACCTTGCAAAAATAGTATGCCCACAAAAAAGCGCCATGTGAAGCGCAAATTCATCTGTTAATTTATTGCATCGTTTACAACGGGAAACGTATGTCCTAGCGAAAAGTAAATGGGTCAATCTCATAGCAGCCTGTGTAAATTCTAGAAAATTACGATCAGATTTACTTAACAGACAGAATTGAATAGGTCCAATCTCCTTACAAGACTGAGTAAATAGATACTCCTTGGGTACGTTATCAGATAGAATGCGAGAATGGGTTAAGGACAGTTGCATTGCATTATTTTAATGTTATTGTTGACTATTTTCTTCCAAATAGACTTTGGCGGGAAAATTCCAGTTCTATAGTACTTATCTAGGACTTATAGCAGTCCATATTTGCCACAAATTCGGTGTATGTCCGGTATAAAAACCTATAATTATACTGCAAAACTTAAGGTAATAGCAAAGTATGTGATTAAATAAGTTCGTTACAATACAATCGATGTCCATTCTGCATAACTGTCCGAAAATTTCAATTTTCTTTTATCAATTTCGGTCTCAATTGGCAGCATGCCTAGAGAACTACTACTTCTTGTTCTGAAAATTGAATACCGCTTAAGCCAGTGCTAGGGGGCGTGAGCAGTGTTGCACTTTCAATTACTGTTCATAAACAGACTCAATAAAACCGATTCTGCAATTTTCTCTTTTTGTGTTGCAATTTTTGCTCTCGGGAGATCACCTCCCTTCAGAATTCAAATAAAATCTGTCCCACTAGATTTTGGCAAGCAGTGTATCCACTTCACACAGAAGCGGTGAGCAATCTCAAGTGTTAAAATATTATCTTTGCTTAAATATGATTACAGTTCACAGCAATACATGGCTTTTGGAAGAAAATAAAGAAGCAGTATTTTCCAATTATATTAGCAAACAGAGGAGCGATCAGATCTAGGTCTACTCTGTTTGCAGATCCGTGAAAACACGTTTATATGAAGGAAATGGTTAAATGTATGTGTGGCAAATAAATGAGGTGATTATACGAATATTTCAAACAGATACAATGTCAGAAATAGATAATGTAGGTTTAATGATGCAAACTCTGATGAAGATGTTTACTCAAATTTGTATCAGCTTTATACCGCTTTAACCTTTACAGTGCTGGGCACGATTCACTAATACCCTTTACAAACAATGGAGACGTAGATAAGAGGGCTCATCGAGGAGCCTTCTCGCTAGGGTCTGCAATGTTTGTCATGTTACACTTTAGAAACTTCCCTAATTTTGGAGGTGGAGCGGTGGTCTAGTGGTAACACGCTTGACTGCCAATCCGGAGGTCCGGGGTTCAAATCCCGGTCCGCTCGGAAAATTTCAGAGATGCTTTTCTGTGTATCCCACCCACACGGAGTCTGAGAAAAATGTCTGTGAAGCTTGAAGTGCCCGAAAAGTAGTCATTAGACCACATTGACTTGTGACACGGCTTGTCACAGTGAGTCCGAAAGAGCATAGCCCGACTGGAAAAGAGCTGTGTATGTGTGATAAGTGCTGAGTCGATTCCACCAGCATATGAAGAGGCAGTCTCTCCGAACATGTGTGTGAAAGCACTCGGAGAACCATGACTAGGAGGGACAACTGGGAGAGAAAACCGTGGAGACGAAATCACGAGTAACCGTGTACGGCACTGGGTACGAGGAGGCAAGGAACGAGTACGACGCACAGCGGCGAGACAGCGGAGGTGATTCTGGGCGACGGGCGAAACTCGGGCATGAATACGCCGCAGACAGGGAAAAAACTTCCGTAATTATTCACCATAAGCTTGACCTGTTTGAATCTTTAATAGTCCATTTGAAAAATCAGCGTTGTTAGGAGTTAAACATTTCAGTGTTGTTATATTTCTAGTCCTTTGAGATCATTAGCTTTGGTGTTATTAGTTTTGATGTCATCAGTTTGTATATTATTAGTTTTTATGTTATTGGTTGAATACCGCTTAAGCCGGTGCTAGGGGTGTGAGTAGTGTTGTACTTTTAATAACTGCTCATGAACAGACTCAATAAAACCGAGTCTACAATTTTCTCTTTTCACATTGTTGCATTTGCTTTCGAAGGATATCACATTCATAACTTACGTACTTCTAAACAGCAATTGTTATGTGCGATTGTGGCTGTCGTAAAAAGTTGCCCCGTACTTCATTATCAGTGTTGTTATATTTTCTGGTCCTTCGTGATCATTAGTTTCGATGTTATTAGTTTTGAAAATTTAATACCACTTAAGCCGGTGCTAGGGTGTGAGTATTGCTACACTTTTAATAACTGCTCCTGAACAGAATCAACAAACCGAGGCTACAATTTTGTCTTTAAACAATTATGATTTTGCTTTTGAAGGATCTCCTACTTTCAGAAGTTTTTCTATATTGTTATATGCCAACGATATCCTCCAGTGTGCAAAGTCTGAAGTCTTCTATCTGAGTCTGAGCTCATTGTCAAGTATCTGATTGATCAGATTCCAAACAAGTTCAGAATCTGGCCAATCTGATGCTTGAGAATGATCACAGACTCAAGAAGCAAAATGTTTTTATAATCTCCGGGCTTGGTCTGGACATTAAACAAGAAGAAAGATTGAAACTCATAGTAAAAACCGAAAACAATGTATGATATTCTGCAAATAGTTTCAAGCTCTACAAACTTATTCTTTTACTTTTCATGATAAAAGTATTGAAATTGTTAATAAATTCAATTACCTAGTTGTAAATTTCACTACCGGTGGGTCATTTAATGAGATATAATTGGCTATGAGAGGTCAAGCGACAAAGACAATGTATAGGCAACAATCATCTCTGCGTAATTTCACAGATGTCTCAAACATATATGGAGAAAAAGAAACATTTAGAATTTTGTAGTTCTGAAACCATTGTGATAAATGGAGCATTTGCTCCTATGGAGCAAATGCTCTAATTATCACATTGGTTTCATAAAAAGACATTTAAAGAAAGGCGTAGAAATGGGTATTTATAGGGGAAAGGGTTAAAATGCACATTTCGATATTTGTATCAAACTTGTATCACCATTTGCGCATCATGCCGTACGCAATCGGCACCTTACTTGCATCATGAATAAAGCTTACCGCCATTTTCACTAACATAATTGTTACATTCTGTGAAAATAAATGATGTCACCATAACACTCTACCTTTCCGAAACCCTCCCTGCAGGTCGTGTATTTTATATTTCGAACGTCAAGGGGGCAAACAACTTCGATTTCTAATCTGGACAATTTCTCACGGGTCTAAAGTAATGCTGAGAGATCCCACATTGCTTTCGACCCGCAATAAGCTGTTACATGCGTTTCTAGATATGCGTAGTGATACATTTTAGAACAATTCTGTTTTTTTAAATTTTAGAAGGACCGAACTGTTACTTCGAGTTATGCCGAAGTTCGATTTATCCGAGTTCCAGATATCGAAATTCAACTGCATACGGATTCACAAAAAAGGCTTCAGAAGAACAGAGTGATGATAATGTAATTGTCCTGTACTTAGTCGGGTCATTGTGAGACATAGTCCCTCCTTTATAAAAAACTATTATCTCCACTTATTTTCATTGCTATAAGACAGTGTGAAAACTGTAGCACAGAGCATTGATCCAACATTTGAGCAGACATTATTTTTTCGGGAAGGGACAAAACTAGTCAAGTGAAACTATTTTGTTCTATGTTTGGGTTTGCATATAACAAGCAAAAGCATGAGTACTATACTAAATAACGTCTAATCATAGACATATACAGTCACGCGGTATCAAAATGAAAAAGAGACAGTGAGTTGCATTCTTATGTTGTTTTGATACATTGAGAACAACACGCGTACACACATGCATACATATACTATCGGGGATGTCTGTTTTGGCTAAGGGAAATTATGGATGTCCAACAAAAACAATTTTAGACAAGTATGCCATGCAGATAAGCTGCGTAAATTAGACTTTTTCAGGAATAACTTATTTCTCTACCAAACCCTATGCTACGACCACTCTTTAGAATCGTCTCGGAGAAACAGTTCTATAGAGTGGTCACAACATAGAGTTTGGTGGAGAAATGACGGTTTTAGTATACGAATACACATATTTACCTGTTGCTCTGGCATGTCCTCCGACTTTCACACCATATATAATTATAACTCCATAGTGTGCACCGTTTCCATTATGTATGTACTGTTTGAGTCATTATTATTATCGGTTTTATGAATATTTTGTAAAATGACTTGTTTGGGCCGTGTTTCTGCGATCAGTTTTTATGTGCTTCCAATTTAAGTAGTTTTTATACAAGCAGGCATGTGTACTTATATGCAAATGTCGTGTTTGTTAGATTAACAGAGGCTATACACTTTTTGATTCTTGTATACATCTAGTACAATAAGTATGGAATGGTGTGATATATATATAGTCTCTTGTAATTTAAATATAAATGACATGATTTATTTATAGATATAGTGATGACTTTATATTACTGTTACCATGAAGAGTCTCTAATATAGTACAGCTGCTAAGCGTCAGAATCGTTCAGTTTTTTAAGAAAGCATGAAACTTTGTGTATGAAGTATTTGATACCTAAAGTTTATGAAAAAAATAGACCCCAAAAAATTACGCCCCCTGGCGGCCGCCATATTGAAATCCAAAATGGCCGCCGAAATGGCGTGGCCCAGAATATTGTCCGCTCTCTAACTTGACCATTTCTTTTTCAATCTTAATCAGACTTCATGAAAGAGTCCAGGGATATAAAATCTCAATTAAGTTCGATAATCAGTCAGATTGCCTTTGACGAACCAGAGTTATTGCCCTTGAACTAGCGAAAATAAGCGAATTCAGCAGGTTTTGCTCTCTATCTGAACAAATCTTGTATCAATCAGCATAAAACTTTATGAAAATGTTTATTGGAAAATAATCTCAGACAAATTAGATTAAGAGCCAGATTTCTCTAGAGATGTTAGAGTTATTGCCCTTGATTGTATGATTTTGATCAGTTTCGGCACTGTCTGCTCCCTATCATTACCACTTTGTTTTCAATTTTGATAAAACTCAAGGACATTATTCTTGGCAAAATATAGTTATTAGTTAGTTGCCCCAGATTTGATATAATACTGTCCCTTGAATAGATGAGGTTTAGAAAATTAGCTTTCTGCTCTCAGTCTTGACCTTTGCTTTTCCAATCTGAATCAAGACTGGTTGGGATCATAATGGAGGACATGGTGACTGTTGCAAAAGTTTATAATATTCTGCCGGATAAGTCATGCAGTCGCTTTTGTTTGTTCATCTCAACATGGGATTGAATAGTGCTTAACCCAGTCGACAGTTCCCAACGCATCTACAAAGTGTGATGCACTCCATATTTGCCTTGAAGCATTTACAGTAACCCCTGCATGCTTTGCTACACTTGGATACTATGAGTTCAATGCATGTTTCTACAGCAATAGGCAAAGTGGTGCATTTTGGTATGTACCCGACATTCTATGAGAGCTCCCATCCCCAGTCAGTTACATCTGGAATCAATGGCTGCAATGCCAGTGACTGGCCCCATACATGCCCTGCTTGGTATATAGCTCTCTTGACATGCTGCTCCAGTGCAGCTCTGGTTGGGGTTTGTTCTCAATGTTCTGTGAAAGCATGGCGTTAACAGGGCCACATGTCAATGACTTCTGGACATGCAGCCAATGTCTTCCATGCAGACTTCTTCCGATAGTTGACAAAGAAGGAGGCCAGAAGGAGGCCATGTCCCAGCCGGTGAATGCAATTGAAAAACAGCAAGCCTTGAGACAACTGGGTAGCCAACTGGGTAGTCATTGTAGATAAAATCTCATGTATAGGAATGAATCGGAAATCCTTTCCCGTTCCAAATGCTATGTTCGATGTTTGCTAAAATGTGGAAATAAGCAGCAGCTAGCACAACGACATCAGTATCGACTGTCCTTATAATCATCGATTTGAAACCAGCATGGTGTCTTGGACGTGAACAAATATCCACGTATCTGTCTCTCTTGATAATATAGAGTGCAGCTGCAGTGACTTGATAAGCTTTTCTTGTCTTTGTTACGTGCGACATGTGTATGAAACTATCAGCAGTTCCTTTTGTAGCAACCACTGTCTAGACTATAGCGTTAGACCAACCGGTTCCATCAAGCAAATCACAAATCACTTTCAAGCCAGCCATTTTGATATGAAGTGGACCCAACAAAACCACGTCCTTGTTCGTACCGAAACGATCAGGGAATCTCCATTGGAGTTGCTTTCCCAAGGCATACAGTGGTTGGTACATGGTCAAGACAGGGGTCTGTCCTGGAATAAGAAACTGCGCTGCTGGTTATTTATGTAGAAAAAGAGTGAGGATATTCTCAAAACATTGGCATCAAAGTTGTTGCAGGCTTACAAGGTAGTACTTGACAATTTGCATGACATGCAGCCCAATATATAAAATCACCTTCGGCAATGTCTTCGCTTTTTATCAAAGATACCTGTTTTGCAAGCCAGTTGTGCTCCATCTTATAGTCTGCAAAGGTTCATGGACTGCTTTGAATTCCTTTAGCATGGATAGAGATGGCAGAATGTTTGTGTAAGCCAAAGAAAGGGGGCAATTTGTTTTCCTGGCTCCAATTCGGCAAGCGTTATTGGATCATGATCTGTTCCTTGGTTGTGCGCTACTGGATGTTGACACAAATATTGAGCAGTTCCATGGAAAGAATCAGCTGCAGTTACCGAGCTTGGATTGTGACCAATGTTATCAACTTGCCCTGTCGTGAACAGCCCCTTTTTCAGCTGAGGTGGACAGTCTACGCCACTATTTTCAAAACGCTTGATTATGCTGTGAGCAATTGAGATTGAGAATATATCCTAAGTCCTCGATCATATGATATGGAAAGACCATGTTGATAAAAACAATCTATCAGATCAAGATTCCGTGTTTTGGTGTTGACTTCCAGACCTAGATAGATAGGTATTGGAGTCTCTATTTCACTGTTATGGTAGACAGTATCTTTCCTGGGATCATTAGTACCTCGAATACTATTGAAAAGGATGAACTCAGATGGTGTTTGCGCTTCCTGGGTTGAGGAGACTTCCCTAGTTGTCTATGATTCGTATGATTCGATACAAGTACCGTCCAGAATCATATTAACAAGTGCTAACAGAGTATTTGGAACGGTATACCCCACTGAATCATTACACAAGGATCCATTGAAGTTATGTCCGTGAGAGAAAAGCTGTTCTCGTATAATAAAAGCAGCTCTTGCAAGTTTCAGCGCTTCCGGGTCCTCACCAGAGCATGACTTTAAGATTGCTTCACCTACTGCCGTGTCAGAAGAACATCCCGTCCTTGCTTCACAGTTTTAAGGTATGGACAATGCAATAAAAGAGGTTCATTTAAGCGTGTAGAATTGACTTTCTCTGTATGTTCTGGATTCAGTTTGAACAAGCGTTTGAAGTTTAAGTAGATACAGGGTCAACAAGGCGAAAGACAGGAGCAGTTTCAGACACATCCCGCTTGTACCTGTAATATAACTGACATAAACAATTCTTATGGTACTTGGTCTCCAATGCTACCTTATAACATGATGCCAGTTTTGCCAACAGCTTGATGTATTTTAGTTCTGATGCATAATTCGATATGTGTGGTCATCCCCGTGGATCTTGCCTCATGAATACCTGCAATGTCAGACTCTCTCTCGTAGAAAAAACAAATGGACGCATCTACCATGGAAGTATGGGCATCTTGAATGCTAGATCTCCCCAATTTAAATTGGCTCGCCAAACTGCTCTCCTGGTAATCTGGTCCTTGTGCACGTTTTGATAGCCGGTGGAGCTTCAAGTCACTAAATAAATTTCGGCAAGTCTAATGCCAGCTGGCCTTGTTCTTTTGTAAAGTCTCAACAACACCATACCCATCATTAAGTTTGTCCACTGATATGCTCAGAGGAATATTTCCAAGTTCCTTGAAAGTAGCAAAAGATTGGTACAGCCTAATTGCGATAACTCGGATGCTTGCCGGACCGCATATAATATCCGAATTATCGGATGTTCCGAGTTATTGTATTTTCACCTCACAGGTCGGCCATGACTTGTCTGTCGTAATGTTCGATGTATCATAAAAATACTCAATGTACAGTGTTAAGGGTACAACTGCATGAAGTAGTACTAGTCAAACCTTACCTGCACTTATCTTGGAACAAAATACGACATTAAACTCCTTTTCATTTCAGTTTCTGAACACTTACGATCCTGACAAACACACAAATCATCTGCTCATATGTTTTGAAATATTGTCCAAATTTCCCACAACCCTGGTGAATGATTGTTAAAAACTATGTGCATATTGAACAGTCGCCCTTGGATTATAGGGGTTAAAATAAAACGAGTGATTTCTGATGGTTGTTGACACCCTCACTGACCTCGAGTAACATCCTGTAACCCTTTGCCTGTTATGAAAATTTGCACATGTGAAGAATCCCGTCTGCTTCTAATGCCTTTATTAAAACTTCACAAATTTGCTTTTATTTATTGAAAAAAATGTTGACTGAGCGTCAAATATCTTGGATCTGGATCAGACACCGAGTTACTCGGTTTGCATACATGCCATGACGCTTGCGGACCAGCAGATTAAGGGTTAAAAAGTGTCATTTAGCCATGGTGAAATAAACACAACACAAATGAAACAAAATCAAACAGGGCAGGCTACACGTTTATAATTTTGAATGTGACGCTGGAAGTGAATTACACACACGCTCACGTATGTCCATGGAATTGAGGAATATGCAACACAAAAAGTCAGTAGAGTATTGGTGCAGTTCATTCTTTTTTCTTTCTTTCTTAATTGAGTAAAAAAAGTCTTCTCTTACTTTTGTCGTAATTCAGATCAGTCAAATATTTCTTACACCTAGTTTCACATTAGGAAACTCGTAAGGATGAGTGCATGAATTAAAATTGAACAGTGCACACACTTTGCTGGTTTTCTCGGTAAATGTCGAACCTGAAAGTGGACAGCTTATTGCTGACTATCTGTGTCACATTGTGTAACCACCGATAAAGGTGATAAATTAACAATAGAGCAGGAACGCTGTAGCATAAAGGTGTGAAAAATACGACGTGCGACAATCTTAAGCACTGCCAATCTCACCGATCCGAGTCAATCCGACATAAACAATGGGATTAATGAAGGTAGGGGTCTGTCTACACATCCGAATTTTTGAATTTTCCGTTTTTTTCATTTCCTTATAATTGCATCATTTTTATATAGAAAACAATAGGCAGTGTACTGGGACTTTGCAATACGTACGAGTTATCCCGTCATTACGAGAAAACGAGATCCAAATTAATGCAATTAGACTGTAATATGTTCCTGTAGCTTCACTTGTACCTCGCTCTCTACCCTTCCAATGTGTGTGAAAGAGGCTCTGGTGAAACATTTTGACAAAGAATGCATAAGTTCCAGTCGATTCGAGACCTCTGGACATCAGCACCTTCGTCTGGTTTCACAAATCTGAACTCCTTTGGCATTATTAGCAAAATTTATATGCTTGATTAGCCTTCTGCGCCCTTGCAGTTTGATTTGTTAGGCGTGTTAGGCTTTTTTCTACACGGACATCGTCCATTTGCGGCACTTTATGCTAGTATTCTTTAAATGTACATCTAATGAAAACAACAGTATCGGCAGACATTGTTTCCTCTAGCAGCGTGATATTGGTTACCTATCATGTGTACATATTAACCTTTAGCTTGCTGCTTACTGATGAGTAATTACCTTTGTAAACAGTTTGGATCCAGACGAGACGCCGAGTAACTCGGCGTCTCATCAGGATCCAAACTATTTGATACTCTGACTGTGCTGTTGAAAAGAAATGCAAGATAAATGAACAGTGACAACTGAAATCGATGACATTTTCTACAAATAGATTTTGGCTCAGTAGGCTAAAGGTTAAGTCAGCCTTTGCGTAAATGTTCTAAACCGACACTTTATTCTTTAAATTTATATTTTGCTTTGAAAATACAACTCTTTCATATACTCAACAATGTCACTTTTAATATTAATGCTAGTACAATATGTAAATGGCTAAAAGTGTGCACTTTTGGCGGCCATATTTAAATGCAATATGGTGGCCGCTAAGGGAAGAGGGTGAGGTGGGAGGTAATTTTGGGGTCTATTTTTACCAAAGTCTTAGGTGAAGAAGAACATGGCCGAAGTTTAATGCCAAAAACATTTATTTTTTCTTTGATGTGTACTGTTAAGCCAGAGTCAAGATTTAAAGTGGACATTGTTATATTTTGCTATATTTTCACTAATTCAAGGGCAATAACTCTCGACTGTTTCATGCAATCTTACTGATTATTGAACCTGATTTAGATTTGATGTCATTTAATATTTGTGCCAAGTTTGATAAAGTTTAGTCCAGAAATGGTCAAGCTAGAGTACCTACTACATTTTTACGCCTAAATTTTGGCAGCCATATTGGAATTCAAAATGGCGGCCGCCAGAATGCGTTATTTTTTGGGGTCTATTTTTTTCATAAACTATAGGTATCAAAGACTTCATACACAAAGTTTCATGCTTTCTTCAAAAACTGAACGATTTTGGCATAAAATCTGCCTTAGCAGCTGTACTAATAAAGAATAAATATTTGATAAAACACGTACATTTGTATTTACTTTCAACATCAACACAATTGCATGTAGTGTTTATGAATGTTTCTTATTGTGTCTGACTCATCATTCATCCCGCAATTATTTGTCTAACATTTAAATACTGCACCAACCTTTTTGTGTGTTTTCTCTTATGATCAAGATTATTATGTTTTATTCCATTTTATGGTCGTTTTCGGGGGATGTATCTCAAATTTTAATCTATATCTCAGAAACTCAACCTTCATGCCACTACTCGTGGCCTGACTCGCACACATTGGACCCAGATGGGACGGACCCAGATGGGATGGACCCAGATGGGACGCCGAGTAACTTGACATCTCAAATACTAAAATCGCAATTTCTCCAGTACAACTCCACACAAAATGATATGTAATCAAATATTAAAATTGCGATTTCTCCAGCACAACGCACTATATAATGATATGTAATGAAATACTTAAACCGCCGTTTCTCCACCAACCCCTATGTTGTGACCACTCTTTAGAATCGTCTCGAATCGTCTCGTCACAACATTGGGATTGGTGGAAGAGACTATTCTAAAGAGTGGTCACAACATAGTGGTTGGTGGAGAAATAAGCAAGTTATGCTTGAAAATGTTTTAATTTGCGCATCTTTTCCACAGAGGTGTAAGGCTCAAGAGGGCGTTCATATTACGCCCAGGTAATGTCCGACCAGCCGTGACGTACGCGTACTCGGTGAAAATGGACGTTTTGCAACTCTTTAGCCCATGACTATTACAGAGGTAAATCATATTGACACTGTGATATTATAGTATAGTATGCTCTATTTATCTATGCTCTATGAGGGAATAGGTTATTCCATTTTCCCCATGAGTACGCCTTTCAACGCCATTGCAAAGTAGACCCAGACATATCATATAGGAGCTGTCTGATCAGGGTCTGCTCTGTTTGCTCATTCATTAATATAGATGATTCTAAGAATGATTCTAAAATTTCTACCATAGCCGAAATTCCCTTTGTTTCTTACATTGAAATTCAACAGGGAAGTGGTTAGATACTAGACAACAGATTTCGCAACTGATATGCTTAAATTATTTTCGTAGTAGTAGTATACTCACGTAGGCTCGTTAACATTCAAACTATTCGTTCCACAAATATCACGTTCCTGTATCCAGGTATACCGAAATATGTTCAAACGATAATGTCGATGACTGTTTTGTTGTCAACAATTAGCATGCTCCAGTGCACGCTGTATTGCCCAATCTCACGCATAGACATGAAAAGGGTAGGGCTGTCACGGTTAGACAATTCTTGAACCAGTCGGGAATGGCGAACCGAACCGTAACCGGTTAACCGCCATGTTTATCATCCGTGTACGACTGTATATAGGATAAAGCATGGCGCGCTATATATTCGGAAATTTAAGCCTATTTGGGCCAATATAAGACTTGAAAAACCTGTTGACATCCTGCTTGATTCATTTGTTGACCGAAATCATATAACCATTCATTTCAATCTGGTAGAATTATGACGAAAGCGAAAGTAAGAATCGTGTTTACCTTTCGCGTTTCAACTTCCGCTAGACTGGTCTACTGTAAAATTATCAACTTCCGTTATGAATGTGTACTGACTAAAAGTGCAGGTTCGAATGCCCTTCCACTTTACCGTAATGCTTGTAAAAGTAATAGTACACACTACACAGAGATGAGGAAAACTGGATAAAATTGAGAACGAACAAACATTGGTTTATTGGTAGACAAGTTTACATGGTAAACCATCGTTAAGCAAGTGGAAGACTGTGTTACCTTCCAATTAGATTTCAGAACTAGAGACAGTTATTTTTAAAATTACAATTAGCATGTAAAAGTGATAACGTAGCTCGACGTGAGTTACATGAAATAAGAAATGTTTACAGAAGATGATATGTATATGGTTTACAGCCTCGAATAGTCAGATACCTGCGCTTTTCTCTCCATCATAGGATGTCGAAAGGAAACAAACTGATATATGACAGTATAAAATAATATTTTTAGCGTAATATACTATCCCAAATTATTACAGGCGGTTCACTGTTAGTGAAATTTTGAATCGGTTAGAACAACGAACCGAACCGTCAACGATTAACCGAGTAACCGTGACAGCTCTAGAAAAGGGTATAGATGTCTAGTGTATCATGTTTCACTTACACAGGCTACAACATTTTTTGTATTCTTTGCGAAGCAATATAATACAAAGGTGGCGTTCCACAGCCAAACCATGGTACCCTCGCCGGCCTGACAAAATAGTGCAAATTACTGACCTGCATTCGATGGATACAAAGGGTGTTTAACAACATGGCATCCGGAGCCAATCGTGGTATACTATATCTGACATGAAAAAGATTCGTAACATAATCTTCGTCTTAGTACATGTATGTGCAAACATCAACAAAAAACAACTAAATATAGCAATGTGCAAGAAGGGCGCACGGATATACAAATATCAGTTAAATGAAGAAATCACGTGATCATAACATGAATGAAAATGCTCAATGAATAAAGAAGCGCGAGTCGGATGACCTTATGCAAGCGATTAGGTAATCACGACAACAACTGCGAGTGGTCAGTGTGATAATAAGCATAGTGGGAAACGGCTGAAGTGTCAGCTGCAACTGTATCATCAACTGGATAGAGTGTTAATGTCTTCCCTTATAGATACGCAATTCCATGCCAAAGCGAACTTATTCGATATCAGATTGATACCATGCAAAGAATACTGCAGCGTCTACAACGCTTTGATTAGACATAGTCGCTATTTTACAATCGAGTTTGGAGTGTTTCATGCAGCATGATGTTACAACATTTTGGATCTTGTCTATTTATACAGTCGAATCTTGATACAGTAAACCTCGATTATTGGAAGACTCAGAAACGTATCGGTATTGATAATTAAGACAGGTGACAGCTAAATGCATTGTGAAAGTCATGCAGAAAGCTCCTCAAAGAGATTTCTGCATGACTTTCACCCTGCATTAAACAGCCACCTGCCTATAAAGTAAAAACAGTAAAAACTCGATTATTCGAACAATCAAGATGCACTTTATATGAGAGGTAAGTTTGAAATACGATTTTGTTTACAAACGACAATTGCTTAACATGCAAAAAGTTAACTCTTGCACTACCTCATATTGTCATCTGCCAAAAACCCCAGATGCTGCCTGTTGCGATGTTACTTGTTTAATTGTTTCCTTTCTATACGCCCGTTTGAAAAAAACTGGACGTATTATGGATTGGCGCTGTCCGTCCGTCCGTCTGTCCGTCTGTAACATATCTAACTCAAGTTCTGCTTGGTTGATCCTTCTCAAATTTTAACACATTTTTAACACAATGTTTATCTAGACATGCTACAGTAGCCTGCCAAGTCCCGGTTTGTTTCTGCAAGGTCAAGGTCACACAATTGGACTTAGAATTTGCGTTTAGCAAAAATGTTAACCAGTCTGTCTGTCTGTAACATCTCTAACTCAAGTTCCGCTTGGTTTATCCAAGGTCAAGGTCGCTTAATTGGAGTTAGAATTTGCGTTTAGCATTTGCGTTAAGCAAAAATGTTAACCTCAATTTATGTGGAACAAGTCCACTTATGTACATAACACTTTGTGATAAAGCTTTGAAACTCGGAACACTTGTTCACTGTCACAACCTTCACCTTTAGGCAAGAGTAAATAACTCTGTCAAACATTTTGACCGAAATATACCCCTTTTTAACTTAGAAGTTTTGGTTAAGGCTTTGTTAAAGTCCACTTGTTTACATAACCCTTTCAGATAAAGCTTTTAAACTTGAAACATTTGTTCACCACCAGAAGCTTCATCTGTAGGCAAGAGTAAATACAATGTAACTCTGTCAAGCATTTAGACACAATTATGGCACTTTTTAATTTAGAAATTTTTGGTTAAGGTTTTTTGTTAAAGTATGCCTATTTACAACTTTGAAACTTGGTCACAAAAATGGACGTTTAGCAAATACGTTAACCCCAGTTTATGTTGAACAAGACCTCGACGGGCGTATATTGTGCCCACTGGCACCCTTGTTCTTTCAGTTTTGGGATCCTGATGAGATTCAGAGTTACTCGGCTTCTCATTTGGATCCAAACTGTTTGCATATGTTGCAGCGAAAGAGTGAAATATAAAACAGCACGCAACCTACTTATTGTAACCCTTCGCTTGCTATTCACGTCAATATACCTACCTGTAAATAGTGAAGACCCGTATGAGACAGCTCCTGCAGGAGCTGTCTCATCAGGGTCTGCACTATTTACAAGTTGATTGTGCAACCAGTGCACTCCACAGCAGTGGCTGCACAGCACAATACTTGTACACAGTGAAGATATATGTAATTATACAACAGGGCATGGGTAAAGAAGGAGAAATGTATTTTAAAATTCAGCAAGAGAAGGATTAAAGTGAACTGTAAGTCAATTCTGTGGCACACGACACGTTGTAGCGAATACAAAATACTCTTTACCGAACTCTCTCTAAACCGAACACTTTCTAAACCGTGCGCTCTAATATAAAACTAACACTCGAATAAATATAAATGCCGTTTACTCGAATATGCCGTTTAAGGTCCCGTTCTATTTCAGTATCACTTTTCTTTGTGAACATTTTAAAAGATCGAGTTTTTGTAAAAAGCTAGTTTTAATACACTTGCAAACAAGTCTCGATGCTTGAAAACTGTTTATTATCTAATAAATGAACGGGATTTACCATGAAATCCTATATTTGACCAATAAATGCAACTTGTAACATGATCGTCACGTGACGTCTGTTTTCTGACAAAAAAGGAAAACAATAATAGCGACTGACGGCTGAGTCCGCATTCAAAGAAGATATCAGGGGAGAAAAGAAAATAACTTCAGAGACAGTGGTCCCAGCTGAGACGCATCACACACTTAATCCAAACCAAGACATGTGGGGAATAGGGAACCAGTTACTTAATCCAAACCAAGACATGTGGGGAATAGGGAACCAGTTACTTAATCCAAACCAAGAAATGTGGGGAATATGGAACCAGTTACTTAATCCAAACCAAGACATGTGGGAAATATGGAACCAGTTACTTAATCCAAACCAAGACATGTGGGGAATAGGGAACCAGTTACTTAATCCAAACCAAGACATGTGGGAAATATGGAACCAGTTACTGAATCCAACCAAGAAATGTGGGGAATATGGAACCAGTTACTTAATCCAAACCAAGCCATGTGGGGAACATGGAACCAGTTACTTGATCCAAACCAAGACATGTGGGGAATATGGAACCAGTTACTTAATCCAAACCAAGACATGTGGGGAACATGGAACCAGTTACTTAATCCAAACCAAGACATGTGGGGAATATGGAACCAGTTACTTAATCCAAACCAAGACATGTGGGGAATATGGAACCAGTTACTTAATCCAAACCAAGAAATGTGGGGAATATGGAACCAGTTACTTAATCCAAACCAAGACATGTGGAGAATATGGAACCAGTTACTTAATCCAAACCAAGACATGTGGGGAATATGGAACCAGTTACTTAATCCATACCAAGAAAGGTGGGGAACATGGAACCAGTTACTTAATCCAAACCAAGAAATGTGGGGAACATGGAATCAGTTACTTGTATTTCCCCTTTGTTGTTAGATTTAAAAATAGAACAGAATTTCTATATAAATTACTGGCTTTGTGATATACTTAAGCTGATCATTGCAGTTCAGTTAACTCATGTTTTGACTTCGGGTTAATAAAGTCACACATGGCCAGCTTATGGAAATACCCTATGCAGACTACATTTGAATGTTTTCTCACAGTGTCTCAATAAATAATGTCCGCAAAACTCAAATTATGTTTACTTACACGGTCCACCGAGGAAGTAAACGCTTCAAATTAACAATGTAAAGAAAGAACATACAGGGGTCCAAGTAAGATGAGTGAATTAAAACAATTTCAAGAATAACTTTTTTTATTTCTCAACCAAACCCTTTGTTGTGACCACTCTTTCGTGTCTAAGAGATGATAAATGCTGTATTCTGTATGAACTGATTTGAAAATGTTTCAAATAGCATCATGTTATATATAATAGGCAACAAGCGAATTCAATGTGAAGCCAAACAGCATCATGTAATATAATAGGCAATGAGATAATTGAATGCATAGACAAACATCATCATATAATATAAAAGGCAATGAGATACGTAGGCTAAATGCATAGCTAAACATCATCGTATTATATAATAGGCAATGGATGAATTCATGTAACAGAGTTGAAACGAAATAATACATTATATAGCGACATATTAATCAACCAGTCGGTTCATGACTGATCACAGACACACTGACAGGTTAGTAATTCGATGTACGTATGGTGAATATTACATATCTAGCATTGCAATTTATGTTTTAAAATTACTGGTAGAAAGACCAACCAATGTTTACATGTATGCTTTCTGATCCATTCAAAATCACGTATGTAAATAATTGTGGGTGCCTTGTTCTCGGTTTGGTGCAACCGAAATAGCAGCGAAGAAGACACAAAAGTATTCGCAATCACTTTTCTAATCCTCCGACACACGATTTCACACATTCCTTGTCATCATATAATGAATACGTTGATTGCAGAATAATATTCTAAAATATACTTTGCAAACTTCGATCTGCAACATCAGTCAGCCACACGATAGAAATCGTCAACAGAAAAGCAAAGGTTTAGATACAGATTAGACAAAACTCCATAAGAGACCTTCACATCTGAATGTACACTGCTGGGTAACATAAATCATACACGTTCAACTTATTGAACTTATAATCTCCAAATACTTGCTCTCGTGTAAATATCTCCAATCATACAATACTCAGTCTGGTATACTATAGAATTGTTTTGCTTTGGCTAAAAGCATTATGTTAATGTTTAATACCAATAAAATCTTGACTTGACTTGACTTGATTGCAGAATACGACCGAAACTGACTTTAAATTTGATAAAAGAAAAGTAGGATGTGTGTACAGCGACCAGGTAAATGTATTATGAAGACTTATGGCAAATAGCTTCTGAGGTGTACGGCGTATAGTAATAGGTTTGCTGTTATGAAGACTGTACGGCAAATAGCTTCCGAGATTATACGGCGTATAGTAATAGTTTCTGTTATTATGAAGACTGTACGGCAAATAGCTTGCGTGGGGTGCGGCATTTTACGGCTAAACTTTATTTTAGAGGTTACCTAAGGACAGTGTGATGAAAATAAACTTATATCTCATGTCTTTCATTAACATGCCATTGATCATGATATAAAATTGAGGTTGTGCAATAGCAACTGGGGAAACTTCAAGAACGAACAATTGGCAGATCTACAAGTATGCTACTTTCGGTTAGACGGATCTGCACATTACAATGATTACATAATCAACTGCCCCTGATACTCTCCGCCATTACGGTACTGCCAAAAGTGTCGATTGCTAAATTTTGCTAATAAAATAAAGATATTGGGTAGTATGAATTTGTTTTATGAATGCTAGTTTCGGAATTGGTATAGTATGATATAATGCCATACGAAAGTAGTTCAGGGAAGCAATGTCCTGCTTTTCAATGCAATAACAATCAACAGAAAACTTATCAAAGGCTAAACTACGGAACACAAACTCTGCAAACAGCACAGCATTCATCGCAGTTAAGAAGTGCGCTTGCAGTGGGTTAAACATTTCAACGTCAGCCGCGAAAACTACAAGGCTTCTAAAGACAGGGGCGTATCTACACACGTGCATAACATCAATCTCATTTGTTCAAACATTATTATGACCACAATGGAACAAAAATCGAAGGCTAACGGGAGGTAGGCTTTGATAAACGTTTTGTCTTGTCGTGTAAGCTTTAACTCTACGCTCGACATTACAGGTGTAGTTCTAGGACTGGTCGGCCCGGGGTCAGGATAATGTGACCGGGTGGGGGTACCCTTGCCATTTACCTGCGGCAGGGGTATTCCAGTGAGGCAGCACTATAACTTGTCTCATGCGGGTGCCGTCTGCAAATAACTGAAAAACTGTTGGTCGGACGTAAAACCCAACTCACTCACTCACTCAAACCTATTCAATTCTAAATGTTACGGGGAAGTAAACCCACTGACTTCTACAGCCACTGTGCGTCAATTATATTTGGATTCAGCTACGCTCCTAGGAGTTTTCTGTATTAATTTGTACTTGCATTAGGTTACAACCTGCCTTACAGACCCATAATTAGACGTTTTTATGACCACTTCAGACAGGTTCTACTATACTCTGTGCCAGAAGCGACATATCGCTGGTATACAGCAGGACGCATCTTCATAAAATACATAAGTAATACACATAAGAAAATAATTCGACTTGAATGAGCAAATTGATCAACTCCAGAGCAATGTTCTTAAATGGTTAAATACCCTATTAAGGTAATTTAACTTACGGGTCCTTGTTATACAGTGTCTGTTAAAATACCATACCTTTTAATGTATTGGTTTGGAAACTGTAAGCTATTCACCGTACAAGTTACGCTATTCACCGTACATTAACATTCACCAGAAACGCTAATTTGTGAACAAACAATTACAAGTTTTCTGAAATAATATCCAAATATCAAGCGGCGCTGACTTTTCCTCGGTACCAGGGAATCATTTTACAGTTTAACCCTTAGCCTGCTATGGGCAGATGAGTAAATACCTTTGCAAACAGTTTGGATCCAGTAACTCGGCGTCTCATCAGGATCCAAACTGTTTGAAATCTTGATTTCATTTTGGTAGACAAATTGATTATAGCTTGAAATTTGAAAATGTAGTAGGTGAAAAATTCTGCAAAAATAATTTGCTCAGCAGGCTAAAGGTTGAATATTCTGATTTTGCTAACTTATGCAACAGTTTAAATTCTGAGTGAAATATCTAAATTTTCATTGGTACGCGAGTAATATTTCTATGATGGTAAAGTGTATGCAGGATGTTCATACCTGGTATTGATCAGTTTAATCACTTTCTTCGCTTCGCCTGGTAGCTATGTCCAGTGCTAATGATAGAGGGTGGTATTTAAAAGCTAACAAATATGTCTTTCAACTCACGTTCAAACAGACTGGCCTTTGATACTCGCTTAGTAATTAAATGGTGTATTTAACAAGAGGTCGACCACCGGAGCTTAAATCCTCAAGTATAATACTTTTTGTCGGGTCTGTAACAAATCGGAAATATTAATTGTTATAATAGCACACTGACACAGCAACTTTGCCAATGATAGAAACTGTAAATTCAGACGCTGATCTTGGTCTACTCTATTGCAAAGGCGCCGAAAGGCGTATTTATGGGAGTAAAGGGTTAAGGAACACATACAAGGCTCAATTTAAAAGATAAAGCGTGAAAGTTGTCTACAAGTCTAGCTTATCTAAAATAGTAGCATTTAAGGGTGAAGCCGGGGATGTTGTTTAAATCTAGAATTGTTCGTCTATGTAGTTTTCTCTGTATAATGATAAAGGCACATTTTCCTATTTCAAGAAACGAAACATGTCTCGTTTTTAATTTCTCAATGTATATATGTTTTTATTTGTAGCAGGGTCAATTCCTTCATACTGTGGGTTCGAATCCCGGTCTGGTCATTTGGGTTTTCATGTGAGGAAGCCTTCCAGCTGGCTTGCGGTATGACGGTGGTTCTACCTGAATGTTTTGCTGTGCACGAAACAATGCGATTTGTTCCATACACAGAAGAACATCTGGGGTCTTCCTATACCTGCAATTACCTGGACGTCGTGATATGGCTGAAATACTGTTATTTAACGACGTAAACTCCGAAAAACACCAAACCAAAACTCTATACTGATTACAGATGTTACAAATCGTGGGATGGGGCTATGGAGTCTACCACAGGGCTAATGCGTGGCTATATGTACGGTAGCTGACCAGTGGATACTACAGGCAAAACAAACCAATCACTAAGTCTTGAGAGGTTTACTTTAGAACGGACACACTTCACTTATGATTTTCGTTCTAAGGAAATAGCCATCCGTGTTGTCAGATCAGTCTACGAAACAGCGCAAACTAACTATAATAAGACTGATTGTATGCAGATAAATATGCCACATACATGTACAGTAGAACCTGTCTCCAGCGACCATCAAAAGGAGGTTTAATAATGTTAAATAAATGAATGGCCGCTTTAGACAGGTTCTAATCTAGTGTAAAATACTTGCCCATTGCATACAGTGAAGGCTCGGGCACATTTCCTCTCGTGAAATTTCCTTTGTATTGCGACATATCCCTTTAATCTTTTGATTTTACAATTATACGAAAATACTCAGCGTATTAAAGAAATACTTTTTGGTAATTAAAGTATCATTAGAAATAGAACGTATGCAATACAATAGATGAAGAATACGTCCTAAATTATTAATACTACACATTCTTTTGGAGAAAATACGTAACAAGGACTTTCGCTCCAAAAATTAGAACTTATCCTCGTGATATTATAACAGTCTAGCCATTTCGCAAACCTTTCATTTTCAGGGCCAATTCATTGGATTAGTTCGCTATATTTATGTTATAGAATCATTCTTCTAAATTTTGAAAAAAAAAATATTTAAAACTTGACACAGATCTTGACAGTTGAACTTTCATATGGGTTCTGTCTGATCTGGGTCTTCACTGTTAACAAAGGGGATGTTGGCTGTCAATAAGAGTGGAAATTGGCTTATTAAGGTATTTCCAGCAGCGGCCCTTTGTTTACTTAAGGTATTTCCAGCAGTGGCCCTTTGTTTACTTCATTTCAATTTGACCTTCATATTAAAAATTGATTAAATTTAGTACGTTTAACAATTTTCAGCAATTCTTTTGATTATAAAGTAAAGGTCCTAGTGTAGTTCGTAAATGTTAAAGAACGCTATTTAAGAGTTAAATAACAACAAAACCCTGAAAACATGTATAAAGAGGTGTCAACATGACTGTGTAAACAGGTGTCATATAACTCACTTTTCCAAATTTTTTTAATTTTATTTTCAAAAGGATCCTTTCAAATATCTTCTTTAGTCCGGTTGGTGTATTAATAAGTCCTTATTATATGATAAATGTTCCAATTTCACTTTTTCCCCCAACACCACTATTGTCAATCAGAGCAAATTGTCCAATAAAAAGCACATGATCAGTATGTAACAGGTCACATTGTTTACCTGCAGCAGACATACCTTAAAGTTTGGGATGAAATAAGTAATGAGTCATCTGACAGATGGAGTAAAAGATACATATACTACCGGAAGAAGAATTGAAATGAAAGCTGAAAGCGTATAAAATTCATCTCTTTGACGTACACTCAGTTGATGACGTCATGACGTCACTAATTACATTTTTAATCAGGGACCATCTAATGAATGATCGTAACACCAGGTATAGTAAAATCGAACACTGAAATACGTATTATTATCGATCTTTAAGACAGGTGGCAGCTTAATGCACGGTGAAAGGCACCGAGTGTAAACTTATTTAACCTGATGAGACGTTGAGTTATTCGACATCTCATTTGGATCCAAACTGTATGCACAGTGTTTATGAAAGACGAATGGAATGGAATGAATGAAAGACCTGGGAGTAACTCAATTTATCTATCAGCTTATCTTCCCTAGGTCCTCAAAACATTCCAAACAAAACATAATAACAAACTATGAAGGTTTAGCTTAATATCTGATTTCAATTTGAATTGATATGGTATATATTCTCAATAAAAGCGGAGACTCAAATAAGAGAAGTGCAGATGTAACTCAATGATCTTCATCTGCACAGTGTGTCATGTTTTTCTGGAAAAGATATTCAGAGTTCAGAATAAAGAAATGGTATGGTCTATTATTTCCGATATTGCAGACATCCAGATGAATATATTTATAGAGGATCTTACATGAGTGTTCTTGATTATTGGATTTATTAAATGAGTCTTTTTAAAACGATAAAAAACGAGCTTTAGCGAGTTTTTTTTATCGTTTTAAAAAGACGAATTTAAGTAAATCCAATAATCATGAACACGAATGCAAGATCCTATTTATAACATAACAAACACAGGTGTTTTTTGCAGCCAATATTTCAGCAGTAACGTTGATTGTTATAAATTCTCCTTACATATAGAAATGATGAATGAAAGGTGTTATTAGGTTCGCTAGGTAAACTGGGACAAAGTAGGTCCAAAATTTCCAACTGTTTTTTGACTTACTGTCATATCAACCAGGATCTAATTTAGACCTCTCTGGTATTCAATTTAACTGTGATAGTTTATGATACAAAAACCTACAGAAACACGTCAAAATAATTTTTGATCTCGATCATCAAGTTCAGTGAAACAGTTTATTGAAATGGACAAAACATTCAGTACGAACTGCTGCATAAAATGTGTTGGAACAGGAGGAAGATTTTTGCGATCAGCTGAGTATAGCATATTTGAAATATGGTTGTGCTGTGCTGGATTCAGATGACTATAGTTGTTGATTGACGAGATATTTTTATGAGTAGAAATTTGCATAAACAAAAGGACATGCGGTGAAGAAAATGTAAAGCTGTGGAGGCATTTTTTTAATGCAGAATGGATGGTTTGGGTCAGAGTAGCTGGTAGGTCTTGTTTGGCTTACATTTTGTAGATATTTACTGACAGCGATTACAATTTGTATTATTTTGTCGAAATTAAGGCGCAAGTGCCAACAGTCCTTTGCCATCTATCGTGACTCAATCTTTGATAGGTAGGTCACCGTCCGCCAATTTGTTTGTTTTGACAGCGCGTATAAATACAGTTCGGTCGTTCGAATGTTATTCACTAGTGAATATATGCCCGTGAATATCAAAAAATAAATGATAGTGTTACGTTACGCTGAAGCCACGAGTTATGTTATAAAATGTGTTATTTAACTCTTTGTATGCCAGGTGATTCATGTTTTCTCTGTTGTCATCTACAACACCAGAGAAAATAATATTGTTTTCTGTATCCTCACATTTGAAATAATAAAGTATTTGTGGTAACCAGTGTGGAACTCAGATCAGACACGTGAAAACGTTCAACCTGGTCTGAATCCAAACTGTTGACTTATGTTTTCAATGGCAAGACAGTTGCGCCAGAAACAGGCGAGGCGAAGCGTTAAAAAACAAGAAAAGTATAAACAGTAATAACATATATACAAAGGATTATCACCTATAGCACAGAGACAATATTCCAAATCGTATAAAGACAGTACATATTTGCAGAATAAATCATCTGCTAGATTAAATCTGATTCAAGTTCGAAGAAATATGCACATCAGACAGTTTGAACTCAGGTCAGACGCAAACGTAACCATGCATCTTACATGGGTTTAAACCGGATATATATTAACCCTTGCAGCGCCGACTTTTCAAATGGACTATTCCAAAATTCGAACAGATCAGGCTTATGGTTAATATTTATTGGGCTATCCCTACCACCAAGAACCACCACCCAGCACAATGCGACACACATCAAGTCTAGATACATACCTTGAAATCATGTATATGGATCTATAAGTACAAGTAAAAACTTGCTGTAAATTTACAGCAAAGGGAAGAAGGGCTGCGCCAGAAAAAAGCTGGTCATAATCTGAGTGGAAAGAAATTGGGAGATATAACAAACTAATGTGGAATGATATAAATGTTTTAATGTGTAATGACAAAATAGTATATACAGTAAAACCCCTATGTTAAGACCACTTAAACTGTAAATTACATGATAGAAATATTGGTGGCATTATAACAAACATTGTAATGAACAAAGGCGTATATACAGTAAAACCCCTCTGTTAAGACTACTTAACAAAGGCTAAGTAATTGTGAGAAAGAGACGTTGCAGCTTAAAGCAAGGAGTAAGTAAAACAGAAATCTGCTGAAGGAGCTTTCCGGTTTTCTCTATGCTTGTTTTAAGCAGTCACCTTTCTTAAACATCCAATAATTAATGCAACTGAGTGGTCATATTAGAGTGTTTTAACTGTAAATTACATGATAGAAACATTGGTGGCATTATAACAAACATTGTAATGAACAAACGAGTATATACAGTAAAACCCTCTGTTAAGACCACTTAAACTGTAAATTACATGATAGAAACATTGGTGGCATTATAACAAACATATTAAAATAGCATACATGTGGGTGAAAGTTTGCCGGCTCTAAAACATTATGAGGTAGTAAGTTGTTCAATGGGGGGGGAGAAGGAGTAAGAAAAGTTACAATGACTCTAAAACGCTCACCTGAGTAGACCATGAGGAACAGTGAATCTGAGGGCATATGGAAAGATAGAAAGTGTTATTTTAAGTGGTAAAAACATTTGTCTGTGATAAATTCTAAGTAGTACTAAAACCGGTATGCTTTCATCACACCTTATGTTGTAACCATTCAGTAGAAGCATAGTAAAGCAAAGGTTCTAATGAGTGGACACTACATAGGGTTTGATGGGAGCATTTTAAACACACGGCAGAAAAAATGTGTTTACACACTCTTATCTGGAGCTCTGTTGTTAGAACCGGACAGCAGTGGCAATCGTTGTTGTAAAGAGGGTGCACTATAGTACAGAAAATAATAATACATGAGCAACAATATCTGTGATCGAGGAAGCACAGCAACAACTGAAATGCAGATGGAATAGACTGTTACATCAGGTCGCAACCAAATGAATACTGGATGTAATGCAGAGAGAGATCAAAGGGTTTCTTTGCATTATATGAGACATTTACTGTCTTGCCACCTCTGATGAAGACCATGTGTGCATTACAGATGAGCGGTGTTAAATTGACACTAGTTTGAGAGACTCTCATCCAACTTACAGATCCAAATAACTGCACTACGCATCTTTTTTGGCAAAATGTATAAGTATTGCATGAGAAATGGACTTTGTAATGGAATGAGAGTCACTGTACATGAGAGTTAGCATGATATATAAAAATGTGGCTTTTTATTGAAAATAAATCTCGTTTATAACAGCAAACAGTTTAAATAAAACAATATTGAACTGAAATACTTTTAAAATATTACCTGTTCACTCGTCTTTATCGGTCGAAACTCATTATCGATACTCCTTTTGATTTTATGACACAATACATAGTTTTAACCCAAAACAAATTATTCGCACCTTTGGCCGAACGTTCCGATTACGCTTCTATGAGCTCTAAAGCGGTTATTTCATCACGAACATGGATTTTGGGCTACAATTTCCCATAGTGCTTTGAAATAGTGATTGAGATTATAAAGATTTTGCGATCACTATCTTTACCCGTGAGGCTGTGCGGCAGTATGTATAGACGATTCCAGAAAAAAGTTTTTACCTGATTTTCTCCCCTTACTACTCTCCCCGTCCGCCATTACTGGACTGAACATATTTGGCAGATTTACCTCATCTCCGAAGGATTCATAACTATTTTAACTGCCTACGATAAAAATGTCGTCTAAACGGAGCGGGGGAAAGCAGTCTGTAGCTGTTGGATGTGTTAACAGCCAGGAAAAAAATACGATCGGGAAAATTCATGTTGTTAACTACCCAAAATAGAACAAAAAGAACATAAAGAATGACCCTGTTTGATGCCGTTCAAGCTACATTACATGCCGGCAATGGCAGTAAAACGAAGAGTCTGGTTAAAAGCCTTGAATTGAAAAGACTTCAGTCCATCTTCACGAACTGTCGTAATTTATTAAGTTACATGTATCGTTTTTAGTTTGTCGTTGTTTTGAAAGTTTTCTCCCTAAATCCGATCGAATGTCATTTCGTGTGTGGCTCTCCCTGTTTGACTATTTTTCCATATTTACAGGGTCAGGCATATTTGGGCCTATGCGTTTTGGAAAGACGGCAACGAAATGTATTAAATATCTACATTCTTAGCTGAATTCCTTTCCTACAGAAAAGTGGTTACTGGTTGGTTGTCAACTTTTCCCTGATGAATATTTATGTCAGAAAATATGACACAATTATTATTTATTAACTGATTTTTTGATAATGGTGTAGTTACACAAGACTTTTGTAGAGTAAGATCTGTTAAAAGTTTCATAAGCAAACAGACTGGGTCCTGATCTTTTGGCTCCAACAGGCGCCTTCAGATCTGGACCTTCTCTGTTTGCAAAAGGCGTTAAAACTGTATATGGTAATGGGATAAGCAAACAGAGCAGACCACCTGATCAAACAGCTTAAATTGAGCAATCTGATCCGAGTCTTGTCTGTTTGCAAATGCGTTTATATAGGGTTAAGCTAGGGTTTGAACACATTCCCTCATATAAACGTGTTCACACATTAGCAAACAGAGCAGACCCAGAGCTGACGTCTGAAGTAGGATCATCCCAACTGATCAGGGTCTGCCCTGCACAGGTTTCTAGAATGGCTACAATGTACCACCATCCATATTTCATTATAACTTATGTTTTATGAATATTCAGTAAGTATTGAAATTTTGAATAAAAAAAGAACAGGGAAAGCATATTTTATAAATTGTATAACTATGAAAACTTTCTTTTTATTCTGTTGCGTTGTGATGATTAAACCTTTGAATGCTGAACTTTTAAACTGAAATGGCCCATCATTGTTTAACTGTAGATTGCATGACTCATTATATAAGACTTAAAGTTGCTCGATGATTTTGAATACTAAAAAGTGTAGACCCAGATCAGAGGGTTGCTTTTTTGGGTCTACACTGTTTTTAAATGTCAGTATACTTTTCTTTCCCGCATTCAAAGAATTAACAATACAAACAATTTGTTTTGAATACATGAAAATAAATTGTATTAGACAGTTTGAAACAATATTATAGCATGACTTACTCAGCCTTAATACTGCTAAATTTCTAACTAGACATGGGGATCAAAGGTGTCAGATGGCCAGTAAATCCCATATGATCTCAACAGGGGACAATGGTCAGTGATTACATAACTGCCATCTATCACACTTTCTTATCAACAAAGTTATGCATTATAACTTAACAGCTAAACTTCTAATAACACAAGAATACCAAACAAGGTGCCAATTATCTAAAGTTATAATTTGTTAGTTTCCCGAAAAATAGAAGAAAACTATATTTTGACAAATTAGATCTATGACTTAGGATAGAACTTTAAATCCCAACGTTTTGGGTTATTCTTCAGCCATTCCAAGTCTTTATGGTGTTGATATGTTACGTAAAAAGATAAAAAAAGCTCTATATAAAAAACAATTCGTCAATAGATGATTACATTTGTATTTTTATCATGCACTAATCATTCACAACCTGTTAAATAGCTGATCTGGACTGTATGATAAATGGAACTTTGGTAATCTGGAACCGAATTACATGATATCTATAAATAATATGGGAATGGATTTGGAACCAAACCATCTGGAACGTATTAATTATTACGTTATAAATGCTTGCAGATTAAACGAGAAAAAACCCGGTTACAAACTGCACTGTTTCATGCAGAGGTGCAGATTTTGGGTACCATAATTATTTTTTTCTTTTGGACTCTGTCTTCAAGTGGGACAAATTGCTTCAGAAGTTCGCTGGATGAAAGTGATAGTTAATCATGTTAAAAACGTATTTTAAACTAAATAAACTAACATTAATTCATTCATAGAGTAAATTCTCGACCCTGTGCGTTAACAAAAAAAAATCTTAAATATCGTATATATTCCTCATCGAGCCGTAATAACTCGAATATTCGCCGATAGATAGTCCTGTGCATCATTCTGTTAGATAATTATTTTCTTCTTAAAAGTCATAGAGCAAAACTAAAAATAGAAAATAATGATAATCTTAACGTTAATGTGTGTTTCTACTTATGATTTTCGAGCTCATCCATAATGGGTGTGTTAAAACAAATTTTGTGAAAACTTTGATGCCTTTTCTTGCATTGTTTATCAGTCATGTAATAGCGGACAGGTCACGGGACATTCAAAATGGCGGCGTCAATTTATCAAAAATAGAATCGTCTATAGACAGATAGAAAAAAGGGCGATGGTAGTAGGAGACGTATTGGGAACATTGCTGTTCAAACAAAGCCCTTCACGCCCGAACGTTCCGATTACGTTTGCGTTAATGTTTAAACTATGAGCTCTTATAAAAAAGGCAATGTGTTACAATTTCCCTGGGTGCTTTAAAATAGTGATCGAGGTAATATAGATTTTGCAATCACTTTCTTTACCCTTGATAGTATGCGGCAGACTGTATAGATAGGTAGAGATAAGGGCGATGGTAGTAGGAGGCGCGTTGGGCACATTGCTGAAACGAAGCTCTTCAGTGGAAAAAGGTAAAAATCTACCATCAATGCAAGAAAATTAGTCATCGGAAAAACCAAACACAATATAGGTCTGCGCGATACGCGCAGCCCAACAAGGAATCGAATGCGGATGGTTTACATTACCTGCGGTATCTTGTGTGCTGTAACTAAATGATTATGTGCGGATTTCTCTGTGACCGTTGACCCGAGTACAAATGCAGTTGGGACAGACATGTCAGAGAAGTCACGTGGTATTCAGTAGTAAGAACTCATAGAAGTCACGTGGTATTCAGTAGTAAGACTCAGAGAAGTCACGTGGTATTCGGCAGTAAGACTCAGGTTCAATGTACGCTGTAGTATCATTACTATCAGAACGTGACACTAAGATTTTACGCTGACGTGACGTTCAGTGCTTTAGCTTATAGATGTTGATCTAACTCATTAATGGAAAGTGACAACGTGACTTTACCTTCTTGTATGTATTTTCAGTACATACGTATTGCTTTAAAAGGTATGATGATAAACATATATCACGACTATGTGTTCATATTGCAATTGTAATGTTGTGTACTATATTGCAATGTTCATAATCTCCTATATTGGAGGAAATAAAAAAATGATATGACTTTACCTTCACCTCTAGCCTGCTACTTATCATGTTTGTACACTGACTATTAGCTTATTACGGATAGTATTTATACAATGACCTTCAGCTTATTACAGATAATGTTTATAAATTGACCTTAAGCTTATTACGGATAGTGCTTGTACGTTCACCTTTAGGTTTTTACGGATAATGTTTATACATTCACCTTTAGCTTATTACAAATAGTGTTTAAACATTGACTGTTAGCTAATTACTAGTACTGTTTATACATTGACCTTTAGCTTATACAGGTAGTTTTTATACATTGACTATTAGATTATTACGGATTGTGTTTATACGTTGACCATTAGTTTATTACAGGTAGTGTTTATACATTGACTATTAGCTTATTACAGGTGGTGTTTATTCATTGACAATTAGCTTATTACAGGTAGTGTTTATACATTGACTATTAGCTTATTACAGGCAGTGTTTATACATTGACAATTAGCTTATTACAGGCAATGTTTATGCATTGACAATTAGCTTATTACAGATAGTGTTTATACATTGATTATTAGCTTATAACGGTTGCGTTTATACATTGATCATTAGCTTATTACCGATAGTGTTTATACATTGATCATTAACTTATTACGGGTAGTTTTTACACATTGACTATTAGCTTATTACGGGTGGTATTTGTACATTGACCTTTAGCTTATTACGGATGGTGTTTTGGCAATGTTAGAACTATAGAATCATATCTATATTATATCATAAGCAAACATGACAGACCCTGACCAGGCGGCTCCTACGCTGATTTGAGTCTGCAAATGCGTAGAAAGGCATATTTATGGAGTAAATGGACACAATTAGGATCGCCAATATTGTAACATGCATCACTAAGTCAGTTTAACCCTTCATCTGATAGAGACGTATAGTGTCAAGGCTGTTGTATCTGTAGAATTAGTTTGATAGAGACAGTTTTGCTAACAGAGTAGCCAATACCAATACATCCTATGTTCATATGATACAAAATAATAATAATTCATGATGTTATTATGTTTTACACCATTCCCTCATATTGACACCTTTTCATGCCTGTAAAAGTCACATTTTCAAACCATTGTAGTAATTTATCATAATGGTGTCAAAACAACACAATTCTAAAAACAATCCATTTGTTATAGTAAATACTCTTTCTCGGTAGCTTAATTCAAAAAGGTTTAATCTAAAATTAGCCCATGAGGTAATGAGTGAATTGAATATTCATCAGGTAAAAGGTTACCAGTTGTAAACATTGGCCATAACAATACAACAATGAGGATGGGCGTTAATCCCAGTCTTGCTCTGCCAATTGCTTTATTTTTAGTAGTCGCTGATGATTGAAATCCTTATCTTTTCTTGCCTGAAATTTATAGACATGCGGTGTGGAACTTGTACGGCCCCAGTGTGGCCCCTTGGCATCCAGAAAGGGCATCGCCTTGAACATGTTTCCGAAGGTAGAATTCGACCTTACAAGATTTCTAAAAATGCTGTGTACCCAATAGTAACCCAGTTTCTTAACAGGCGTTGGCTGTTCCCTCCATGCATTGCGAACTTCCGATACCCACGCTTGTATCATGTCAGAGTTTTCCTTTGCAACTATAAACCACGAACAAATCCAGGGCGATGTTGCATTATTGACAGCGCCATCTGTCCTCTCATAAACTAAGAACCCCTGCGAAAGTAAGCTTTCAGTCATCCAATTGGACAATGGTTCCATGCAGTATATAGTGGCATCCGCCCAAATTCCGCAATATTTAGCCAATATCTCTAAACGAATTACGTCTGATTTAGCTTGGATTTTCATTGAGTTCCATGCCCTATCAGAGTAATGTTTACTCCTTTCTATCAATTGTTCTGCTTCACTAAGGTTCAAAGGACGCATTTTAAAATCTGTATTACGGTGTTGAAATGAATGTAAGCATGCTTTTTGCAAAGATGGCGCTTTGTCCCAGCCTTTGTCCCATAACATGTATATTACCTTAGGTAATTTTCCAATGGTAAATCCATTCCTCGTAGATCTATAGTTTTCAGTTTTGTTTTCTGTTGCCACTGTTTCTATCTTTAGCAACGTACTTGTGTTGCATGTCGCACATATAGTGATAGGCGCATGCGTGTTGAGTACAGCCACACCAGTAGATACGTATAAATAAAGGACACATGCCGCCACTATGAATGGTAGCAGAAAGATGACTCTCTTACACAGCTGATATTCATTCATATATAGCATTATTTCCAGTGGGCTTAAACCTTTAAATGTTGCGTTTTAAAGCTTGAATGGTCTGTCAGTGTTTACATATAGTGTTCATCCAGTGTAAAATGCTTAATTTTGTAGAGGATCTTGGATGGCAAACAGGTTTTTAGACGTCCTTTGATCTGGGTCTACACTGTGATAGTATGACAAATAACAATACACCCTTGTCCCGCATTCAAACAGCTAATAATGTTTCCTCCTCGACACGGCCTTTCATCTGAAAATATGAAAAACAAACAGATGCACTTTCTGTTACTTAATCCATTACCTCACATTTGCTCTTAAAAGAAAAGGAGCATCAGATGCTTTTTCTCACATAAACAAAACAGTGTGTGTTCGCCGTTTTAATATATATATAATATAACATGGGTTTCCAAAGTTTGACCGAATTGCACATTGGTTATATTTAGTCATTAATTATGTCGGGAAGATATAGTTCCAAATACCGTCGATAAGAACAGAAACAAGAGGGCCAGAATGGCCCTGAATTGCTCACCAGACAATCAGAGGAGAAGATTTTCAAAGTTTTCACCATATGTTTCTGTTGAAAACTGGCTACCCCTGGGGCGGGGCCAATTTTGACCCCAGGGCCATAATTTATATACATTGTGTGGAAGACTTGAACATGATGCCATGTGCAAAATATGAAAGCTGAGAATCACCCAGTTTCAGAGAAGAAGATATTCAAAGATTTCACTATTTGTTTCTATTGAAAACTGCCCTCCCCTGGGGCGGGGCCAATTTTGACCCCAGAGCCATAATTTATATAACTTTTGTAGAGGACCTGAACATGATGCTCTGTGCCAAATATGAAAGCTGAGTGCCTTCCAGTTTCAGGGGAGAAGATTTTCAAAGTTTTCACTATTTGTTTCTATTGGAAACTGCCCAACCCCTGGGGCGGGTCCAATTTTGACCCCAGGGCCATAATTTATATAAATTTTGTAGAGGACCTGAACATGATGTTCTGTGCCAAATATGAAAGCTGAGCGCCTTCCAGTTTCAGAGAAGAAGATTTTCAAAGATTTCATTATTTGTTTCTATTGAAAACTGCCCAACCCTGGGGCGGGGTTATTTTTGATCCAAGGGCCATAATTTATATAACTTTTGTACAGGACCTGAACAAGATGCTATGTGCCAAATATGAAAGCTGAGAGCCTTCCAGTTTTAGAGAAGACGATTTTCAAAGATATCACTAATTTTCTATTGAAAACTGCCCAACCCCTGGGACAGGGTCAATTTTGACCCCAGGGCCATAATTTATATGAGTTTTGTAGAGGACTTGAACATGATGCTCTGTGCCAAATATGAAAGCTGAGAGCCTTCCGGTTTCAGAGGAGAAGATTTTCAAAGTTTTCACTATTTGTTTCTATTGGAAACTGCCCAACCCCTGGGGCGGGTCCAATTTTGACCCCAGGGCCATAATTAATATAAATTTTGTAGAAGACCTGAACATGATACTCTGTGCCGAATATGAAAGCTGAGCGCCTTCCAGTTTCAGAGAAGAAGATTTTCAAAGATTTCATTATTTGTTTCTATTGAAAACTGCCCAGCCCTGGGCGGGGTTAATTTTGACCCCAGGGCCATAATTTATATACCTTTTGTACAGGACCTGAACAAGATGCTATGTGCCAAATATGAAAGCTGAGAGCCTTCCAGTTTTAGAGAAGAAGATTTTCAAAGATTTCACTATTTTTTTTCTGTTGAAAACTGCCCAACCCCTGGGACAGGGCCAATTTTGACCCAGGGCCATAATTTATATAACTTTTGTAGAGGACCTGAACATGATGCCCTGTGCCAAATATGAAAGCTGAGAGCCTTCCAGTTTGAGAGGAGAAGATTTTCAAAGATTTCACTATTTGTTTCTATTGACAACTGCCCAACCCCTGGGTCTGGGTTAAATTTGACCCCAGGACCATAATTAATATAACTTTTGTAGAGGACCTGAACCAGATGCTATGTGCCAAATATGAAAGCTGAGAGCCTTCAAGTTTCAGAGAAGGGTTTCAAAGATTTCACAATTTGTTTCTATTGAAAACTGCCGACCCCTGGGGCGGGGCCAATTTTGACCCCAGGGCCATAATTTATATAAGTTTTGTAGAGGACCTGAACATGATGCTGTGTGCCAAATATGAAAGCTTATAGACTTCCAGTTTCAGAGAGAAGATTTTCAAAGATTAACTATATGTTTCTATTGAAAACAAGGAATCCCTGGGACGGGGCCAATTTTGACCCCAGGGCCATAATTTATATAACTTTTGTAGAGGACCTAAAGATGATACTATGTATCAAAGATGAAAGCTGAGAACCCTGTAGATTCAGAGGAGAAGATTTTTAAAGGTTCAAATTGTTGACGCCCGACGACGGACGACGCACGCCGACGGGCGGACATCAGGCGACCACAAAAGCTCACCCTGAGCACTTTGTGCTCTGGTGAGCTAAAAATATTAGCATTATTGGATGATTTGTGGCTGCGAATTGTTCCCTCATCGCGACCGTCGATTTTGATACTTGAGTTGACAGGAAATTGCGTGGTCATCCATGTTTTTTAACACGCGTATGAATACAGTCAGGTCAAAGAGTTATTATGACGTCATGTATGTTCTAAAGTGTTCTTACACCTGTAAATGGTCAGGGAATCTTAACCCGCTGTTCTAACCCGGATATAAGGGAAATTATGTGAGAAAAGGTAGAATATGAGAAAAGGTAGAATTTAACCATTTCCCTGTTCTATATTTATTCCAAATTACAATACCTACTGAATATTCACTGAAAAGAATAGTTATACTGAAATGTGGAAGGTAATAATAATAATGATCTTTATTTCCATTTCGTCCAGATCCGGAGAGCATAAGGAAATGATGAAAACGAGATTTCTGACGATCATGATGATGGCGAAAGTTATGATATCAACACAAAATGAACACCACGATATGCGTTATGTCTATAGTATAGACGTCATGTGCCATCACTCTGTCGAAACGAAACACAGAGGGACAGCTAACGTCTAACGTCCTTAACCCTTTCCTTACTGAATATTTTCACATAAGTCGCTCACCTCATGAGTATTCGAAAACTATTTTTTTTATTATTTAAGGTAAAATACTAGACTGACGGATAAAATCTATATGATCACATAAACAAGCATTATGCCCTGAACTGACGGCTCCTATTGGAGTCGTCTGACCTGATTTCATTATGTTTTTACAGACATGAAACTATCGTTATGTAAAGTAAAAGGTTAAAATCAACACAATATTCACACTAACGTAAATGTATACAGTACTTCCCATTGGCGGGAACTAACATAACATATTTATTGTGGATTAAAATAGACATTATGCTTCCGATGTTGAAGTTTAAACTGAAGTATACTAAGTAGGCTGAACTGTTAATACATGTACATTGATTATTTCAGATTGAACAGATTTTTAGCTTATCTAGGAACAACATTTCCCCCTATTCCTTGTAACCAAAATTTAAAATTATTAAAACAAAATAATCCAACAATTCGTAGACAGGTTGTGTCTAGACCAGAATATACGAAATGACGCAGTCCAGACAAAATATCGACAAGTTGCATACGTGGGGTACATGAGATAAGTTTATGAACTATATCGTTGCCAAAGACACGGTGGATATTGTTCCACAATCTAGACCTTGCAAAAATAGTATGCCCACAAAATAGCGTCATGTGAAGCGCAAATTCATCTGTTAATTTATTGCATCGTTTACAACGGGAAACGTATGTCCTAGCGAAAAGTACATGGGTCAATCTCATAGCAGCCTGTGTAACTTCTAGAAAATTACGATCAGATTTACTTAACAGACAGAAGTGAATAGGTCTAATCTCCTTACAAGACTGAGTAAGTAGATACTCCTTGGGTACGTTATCAGATAGAATGCGAGAATGGGTTAAGGACAGTTGCATTATATTAATGTTATTATTGACTATTTTCTTCCAAATAGACTTTGACGGGAAAATTCCAGTTCGATAGTACTTATCTAGGACTTATAGCAGTCCATATTTGCCACAAATTCGGTGTATGTCCGGTATAAAAACCTATAATTATACTGCAAAACTTAAGGTAATAGCAAAGTATGTGATTAAATAAGTTCGTTACAATACAATCGATGTCCATTCTGCATAACTGTCCGAAAATATCAATTTTCTTTTATCAATTTCGGTCTCAATTGGCAGCATGCCTAGAGAACTAGTACTTCTTGTTCTGAAAATTGAATACCGCTTAAGCCAGTGCTATGGGGCGTGATCAGTGTTGCACTTTCAATTACTGTTCATGAACAGACTCAATAAAACCGATTCTGCAATTTTCTCTTTTTGTGTTGCAATTTTTGCTCTCGGGAGATCACCTCCCTTCAGAATTCAAATAAAATCTGTCCCACTAAATTTTGGCAAGCAGTGTATCCACTTCACATAGAAGCGGTGAGCAATCTCAAGTGTTAAAATATTATCTTTGCTTAAATCTGATTACAGTTCACAGCAATACATGGCTTTTGGAAGAAAATAAAGAAGCAGTATTTTCCAATTCTATTAGCAAACAGCGGAGCGATCAGATCTAGGTCTACTCTGTTTGCAGATCCGTGAAAACACGTTTATATGAAGGAAATGGTTAAATGTATGTGTGGCAAATAAATGAGGTGATTATACGAATATTTCAAACAGATACAATGTCAGAAATAGATAATGTAGGTTTAATGATGCAAATTCTGATGAAGATGTTTACTCAAATTTGTATCAGCTTTATACCGCTTTAAACTTTACAGTGCTGGGCACGATTCACTAATACCCTTTACAAACAATGGAGACATAGATAAGAGGGCTCATCGAGGAGCCTTCTAGCTAGGGTCTGCAATAGTGGTCATGTTACACTTTAGAAACTTCCCAAATTTTGGAGGTGGAGCGGTGGTCTAGTGATAACACGCTTGACTGCCAATCCGGAGGTCCGGGGTTCAAATCCCGGTCCGCTCGGAAAATTTCAGAGATGCTTTTCTGTGTATCCCACCCACACGGAGTCTGAGAAAAAAATGTCTGTGAAGCTTGAAGTGCCCGAAAAGTAGTCATTAGCCCACATTGACTTGTGACACGGCTTGCCACAGTGAGTCCGAAAGAGCATAGCCCGATTGGAAAAGAGCTGTGTATGTGTGATAAGTGCTGAGTCGATTCCACCAGCATATGAAGAGGCAGTCTCTCCGAACATGGGTGTGAAAGCACTCGGAGAACCATGACTAGGAGGGACAACTGGGAGAGAAAACCGTGGAGACGAAATCACGAGTAACCATGTACGGCACTGAGTACGAGGAGGCAAGGAACGAGTACGACGCACAGCGGCGAGACAGCGGAGGTGATTCTGGGCGACGGGCGAAACTCGGGTATGAATACGCCGCAGGCAGGGAAAAAAACTTCCGTAATCATTCACCATAAGCTTGACCTGTTTGAATTTTTAATAGTCCATTTGAAAATTCAGCGTTGTTAGGAGTTAAACTTTTCAGTGTTGTTATATTTTCTAGTCCTTTGAGATCTTTAGCTTTGGTGTTATTAGTTTTGATGTCATCAGTTTGTATATTATTAGTTTTTATGTTATTGGTTGAATACCGCTTAAGCCGGTGCTAGGGGTGTGAGTAGTGTTGTACTTTTAATAACTGCTCATGAACAGACTCAATAAAACCGAGTCTGCAATTTTCTCTTTTCACATTGTTGCATTTGCTTTCGAAGGGTATCTCCTACATTCATAACTTACGTACTTCTAAACAGCAATTGTTATGTGCGATTGTGGCTGTCGTAAAAAGTTGCCCCGTACTTCATTATCAGTGTTGTTATATTTTCTGGTCCTTCGTGATCATTAGTTTCGATGTTATTAGTTTTGAAAATTTAACACCACTTAAGCCGGTGCTAGGGTGTGAGTATTGCTACACTTTTAATAACTGCTCCTGAACAGAATCAACAAACCGAGGCTACAATTTTGTCTTTAAACAATTATGATTTTGCTTTTGAAGGATTCTTTCAGAAGTTGTTCTATATTGTTATATGCCAACGATATCCTCCAGTGTGCAAAGTCTGAAGTCTTCTATCTGAGTCTGAGATCATTGTCAAGTATCTGATTGGTCAGATTCCAAACAAGTTCAGAATCTGGCCAATCTGATGCTTGAGAATGATCACAGACTCAAGAAGCAAAATGTTTTTTTAATCTTCGGGCTTGGTCTGGACATTAAACAAGAAAGATTGAAACTCATAGTAAAAACCGAAAACAATGTATGATATTCTGCAAATAGTTTCAAGCTCTACAAACTTATTCTTTTACTTTTCATGATAAAAGTATTGAAATTGTTAATAAATTCAATTACCTAGTTGTAAATTTCACTACCGGTGGGTCATTTAATGAGATATAATCGGCTATGAGAGGTCAAGCGACAAAGACAATGTATAGGCAACAATCATCTCTGCGTAATTTCACAGATATCTCAAACATATATGGAGAAAAAGAAAATTTTAGAATTCTGTAGTTCTGAAACCATTGTGATAAATGGAGCATTTGCTCCTATGGTGCAAATGCTCTAATTATCACATTGGTTTCATAAAGTGACATTTAAAGAAAGGCGTAGAAATGCGTATTTATGGGGAAAAGGGTTAAAAGGCACATTTCGATATTTGTATCTAACTTGTATCACCATTAGCGCATCATGCCGTACGCAATCGGCACCTTACTTGCATCATGAATAAAGCTTACCGCCATTTTCACTAACATAATTGTTACATTCTGTGAAAATAAATGATGTCACCATAACACTCTACCTTTCCGAAACCCTCCCTGCAGGTCGTGTATTTTATATTTCGAACATCAAGGGGCCAAACAACTTCGATTTCTAATCTGGACAATTTCTCACGGGTCTAAAGTAATGCTGAGAGATCCAACATTGCTTTCGACCCGCAATAAGCTGTTACATGCGTTTCTAGATATGCGTAGTGATACATTTTAAAACAATTCTGGGTTTTTTTAATTTTAGAAGGACCGAACTGTTACTTCGAGTTATGCCGAAGTTCGATTCATCCGAGTTCCAGATATCGAAATTCATCTGCATACGGATTCACAAAAAAGGCTTCCGAAGAACAGAGTGATGATAATGTAATTGTCCTGTACTTAGTCGGGTCATTGTGAGACATATTCCCTCCTTTATGAAAAACTATTATCTCCACTTATTTTCATTGCTATAAGACAGTGTGAAAACTGTAGCACAGAGCATTGATCCAAAATTTGAGCAGACATTATTTTTTCGGGAAGGGACAAAACTAGTCAAGTGAAACTATTTTGTTCTATGTTTGGGTTTGCATATAACAAGCAAAAACATGAGAACTATACTAAATAACGTCTAATCATAGACATATACAGTCAAGCGGTATCAAAATGAAAAAGAGACAGTAAGTTGCATTCTTATGTTGTTTTGATACATTGAGAACAACACGCGTACACAAGTGCATACATATACTATCGGGGATGTCTGTTTTGGCTAAGGGAAATTATGGATGTCCAACTAAATCAATTTTAGACAAGTATGCCATGCAGATAAGCTGCGTAAATTATAATTTTTCAGGAATAACTTATTTCTCTACCAAACCCTATGCTACGACCACTCTTTAGAATCGTCTCGGAGAAACATTTCTATAGAGTGGTCACAACATAGAGTTTATCTGTTGCTCTTCCATGTCCTCCGACTTTCACACCATATATAATTATAACTCCATAGTGTGCATCATTTCCATTATGTATGTACTGTTTTGGTCATTATTATTATCGGTTCTATGAATATTTTGTAAAATGTAAGGCTCAAGAGGGCGTTCATATTACGCCCAGGTAATGTCCGACCAGCCGTGACCTACGTGTACTCGGTGAAAATCGGAGTTTTGCAACTCTTTAACCCATGACTATTACAGAGGTAAATCATATTGACACTGTGATATTATATTATAGTATGCTCTATTTATCTATGCTCTATGAGGGAATAGGTGATTCCATTTTCCCCATGAGTACGCCTTTCAACGTTATTTCAAAGTAGACCAAGACATATCATATAGGAGCTGTCTGATCAGGGTCTGCTCTGTTTGCTCATTCATTAATATAGATGATTCTAAGAATGATTCTCAAATTTCTACCATAGCCGAAATTCCCTTTGTTCATTTGCCAATATGAAGTATATACTAATTAATATTCATGATGTCATTATTTCTTACATTATTATTAATATAGTAAAGATCTCTTTTCGATGGTTGCTTAATACAGGTTACCGTATCTATACCGTCTTCTTTTGCAAAAAAAATGTACGTCAGGTTTTGATGATGTCTTCCTCGTGTCCATTTGTGACAACTTTTATGACATGCTCGTTATCTTGATTTCAATAGAATCAAGTTTTCAACGTTTCACATTCGTCGAGTTAATCAATAAAGCCTGGTTTGTAATTGTGGATTCTGTACATTGTGATCATTTTAGACTTGAAAAGCTGAGAAATATTTGCAACAGATAGAACTGAGATAGAGAGAGAGAGAGAGTGTGTGTGTGTGTGAAAGAGAGAGAGAGAGAGACAGACAGACAGAGACAGACAGACAGAGACAGAAAGAGACAGACATACAGACAGACAGACACACGCAGAGGTAGAGCAACAGACAGATAGATAGACAGACATATACAGAAAGATACAGAGATTGAGACAGACAGACCGCGAAATAGCGAAACAGAAGGAAAGAGAAATGAGAGAGAGACATAGGGAGAGAGAATGGCATTATGTTAAACATTGCAACTAAGCTATTAGAAAATATCAGACTAGTTGGCATTTGCAAACAGTGTAGACCACAGTTCCTAGAATAGCCCGCTGAGCAGGAACTGCACTATTTGTCATTTCAAATAATTCAAACTGTTTGATCAAGTTTAACCCTCAGCTTGCTATTCACGTCAATATACCTACCTGTAAATAGTGAAGCTGTCCCATCAGTGTCTGCACTATTTACAAGTTGATTGTGCAACCAATGCACTCCACAGCGGTGATTGCACAGCGATATACTTGTACACAGTGAAGAAATATGTAATTATACAACAGGACATGGGTAAAGGAGAAATGTATTTTAAAATTTCAGCAAGAGAAGGTTTAAACTTTAAAGCGTTAATATGTTAGCCTTTCTCTCAGATAAACGCTTTTTCATACGCTCTGCTTATTAGATAACGATAAATCTAAATCTACAGTTTCTACTAATAACAAAACATGTTGTGTACATTTGCGATTCTAAACATTCAACTAATGCATAGTCATGATGCCATTATTTCTTACATGAAAATTCAACAGGGAAGTGGTTAGATACTAGACAACAGAGTTCGCAACTGAAATGCTTAAATTATTTTAGGAGTAGTATACTCACGTAGGCTTGTTAACATTCAAACTACTCGTTCCACAAATATCACGTTCCTGTATCCAGGTATACCGAAATATGTTCAAACGATAATGTCGACGATTGTTTTAATGTCAAAAATTAGCATGTTCCACTGCACACCACTGCACATGAAAATAAATCTAGTGTATCATGATTCATTTACACAGGCTACAACATTCTTTAGACATAGTCGCTATTTTACAATCGAGTTTGGGGTGTTTCATGCAGCACGATGTTACAACATTTTGGATCTTGTCTATTTATACAGTCGAATCTTGATACAGTAAACCTCGATTTTGGAAGACTCAGAAACGTATCGGTATTGATAATTAAGACAGGTGACAGCTAAATACACTGTGAAAGTCATGCAGAAAGCTCCTCAAAGAGATTTCTGCATGACTTTCACCCTGCATTAAACAGCCACCTGCCTATAAAGTAAAAACAGTAAAAACTCGATTATTCGAACAATCAAGATGCACTTTATATGAGAGGTAAGTTTGAAATACGATTTTGTTAACAAACGACAATTGCTTAACATGCAAAAAGTTAACTCTTGCACTACCTCATATTGTCATCTGCCAAAAACCCAAAATGCTGCCTGTTGCGATATTACTTGTTTAATTGTTTCCTTTTTCTTTCAGTTTTAGGATCCTGTTGAGATTCAGAGTTACTCGGCTTCTCATTTGGATCCAAACTGTTTGCATATGTTGCAGCGAAAGAGTGAAATATAAAACAGCACGCAACCTACTTATTTGAACCCTTCGCTTGCTATTCACGTCAATATACCTACCTATAAATAGTGAAGACCCAGATGAGACAGCTCCTGCAAGAGCTGTCTCATCAGGGTCTGCACTATTTACAAGTTGATTGTGCAACCAGTGCACTCCACAGCAGTGGCTGCACAGCACAATACTTGTACACAGTGAAGATATATGTAATAATACAACAGGGCATGGGTAAAGAAGGAGAAATGTATTTTAAAATTCAGCAAGAGAAGGATTAAAGTGAACTGTAAGTCAATTCTGTGGCACACGACACGTTGTAGCGAATACAAAATACTCTTTATCGAACTCTCTCTAAACCGAACACTTTCTAAACCGTGCGCTCTAATATAAAACTAACACTCGAATAAATATAAATACCGTTTACTCGAATATGCCGTTTAAGGTCCCGTTCTATTTCAGTATCACTTTTCTTTGTGAACATTTTAAAAGATCGAGTTTTTGTCAAAAGCTAGTTTTAATACACTTGCAAACAAGTATCGATGCTTGAAAACTGTTTATTATCTAATAAATGAACGGGATTTACCATGAGATCCCATATTTGACCAATAAATGCAACTTGTAACATGATCGTCACGTGACGTCTGTTTTCTGACAAAAAAGGAAAACAATAATAGCGACTGACGGCTGAGTCCGCATTCAATGAAGATATCAGGGGAGAAAAGAAAATAACTTCAGAGACAGTGGTCCCAGCTGAGACGCATCACACACTTAATCCAAACCAAGACATGTGGGGAATAGGGAACCAGTTACTTAATCCAAACCAAGACATGTGGGGAATAGGGAACCAGTTACTTAATCCAAACCAAGACATGTGGGGAATATGGAACCAGTTACTTGATCCAAACCAAGACATGTGGGGAATATGGAACCAGTTACTTAATCCAAACCAAGACATGTGGGGAATATTGAACCAGTTACTTAATCCAAACCAAGACATGTGGGGAATATGAACGCAAGACGTGTGGGGAACATGGAACCAGTTACTTAATCCAAACCAAGACATGTGGGGAATATGGAACCAGTTACTTAATCCAAACCAAGACATGTGGGGAATAGGGAACAGTTACTTAATCCAAACCAAGACATGTAGGGAATATGGAACCAGTTACTTAATCCAAACCAAGACATGTGGGGAATATGGAACCAGTTACTTAATCCAAACCAAGACATGTGGGGAATATGGAACCAGTTACTTAATCCAAACCAAGAAATGTGGGGAATATGGAACCAGTTACTTAATCCAAACCAAGAAATGTGGGGAATATGGAACCCAAGACATGTGGGGAATATGGAACCAGTTACTTAATCCAAACCAAGACATGTGGGGAATATGGAACCAGTTACTTAATCCAAACCAAGACATGTGAGGAATATGGAACCAGTTACTTAATCCAAACCAAGACATGTGGGGAATATGGAACCAGTTACTTAATCCAAACCAAGACATGTGGGGAATAGGGAACCAGTTACTTAATCCAAACCAAGACATGTGGGGAATATGGAACCAGTTACTAAATCCAAACCAAGACATGTGGGGAACATGGAACCAGTTACTTAATCCAAACCAAGACATGTGGGGAATATGGAACTAGTTACTTAATCCAAACCAAGACATGTGGGGAATATGGAACCAGTTACTTAATCCAAACCAAGAAATGTGGGGAATATGGAACCAGTTACTTAATCCAAACCAAGACATGTGGGGAATATAGAACCAGTTACTTAATCCAAACCAAGACATGTGGGGAATAGGGAACCAGTTACTTAATCCAAACCAAGACATGTGGGGAATATGGAACCAGTTACTAAATCCAAACCAAGACATGTGGGGAACATGGAACCAGTTACTTAATCCAAACCAAGACATGTGGGGAATATGGAACTAGTTACTTAATCCAAACCAAGACATGTGGGGAATATGGTACCAGTTACTTAAAGGGGATGTCCCTACATTTGACGCGTTTCATAAACACTTAAAATGTACAAAACTCATTTGTTTATATGCTGAAAAGTAGTATATCGCAAAATGCCCCATCCAATTACCGTTTATAATGACAAAACATCCATGTGTTTCATATCGACGATCCCGGTTTTACTCCCCGATGGTTCAGTTTTATTCGGGTTGGGTTTTAGTTTCGTAACTGTTCGCCCTATTCGCGATTCTCCGACCACTTCCGAGAAAGCTATTACGTAAACAATGGAGAGATCGGGTGATCATCGGCAAAACGCGGAAGAATTTAACGGAAAAGGCCGATAATATTGTGTTGTAGAACAAAAATTATCAGTATTGATGAAATCGGTTTATTTGTATCACAGGGGCATTTTTCGATATAAGTTCAAATTGGGAACCTTCATAATAATGATAGAGCATAACAAATATCAAGTTTTATGATATTATTGAAAATATGCGATCAATGTAGGGACCTCTTTAATCCAAACCAAGACATGTGGGGAATATGGAACCAGTTACTTAATCCAAACCAAGACATGTGGGGAATATGGAACCAGTTACTTAATCCAAACCAAGACATGTGGTGAACAAGTTGGCTTCCTTCTAAATGGAAGCCAAGGAGAGACCTGTAGCAGTCTTTTTTTATCGAAAATTTGCTATATACAGGAGCCGTTTGACAATGTTTTGGCATCGGATCGTAAATAGGTTTCTATAAATAACTATTGTGCATATCAAGTAGTACGTGCGTTATAATTAGAACGAAAACGGTGACTATTAAGAGCCGCTGCTTATGAGATATATAATGCTTTAATCGTTGCAAGTACATGTAGTTCTTTGAAAAAAATAATCTTTGAATTGGAATTTATCCAGTCAGCAAGCTTCTCTAGTGACGTAATAAAGGGGTGCGGATAAACTTAAGTTTCTTAGAATAGAATATATATTAGAACAGGTTTTATTTACCAACCATGGACCCTCTCGGGTAACAAATGAATGCATACTAAAACATTTGTGATTAGCATAATTGACATGAAACTAAAGAACGTGTATCATATCTTAGGCACATATTGGTAAATAACATATAAACAACAATACATTTTATTCATCTTGCTTCCTCGTGAAGTTCTAAGGCACATGGACACACCAGTCAAAACATTGGTTTATGCATCTAGCAAGCACTTCCAAGTTAGCTAGATCCTCCTATTATTTTTCTTCCGGTAGTATCTAGAGGCGTGAGCAGTATTGCACTTTCAATTACTGTTCATGAACAGACTCAATAAAACCGAGTCTGCAATTTTCTCTTTTTCTTTTGTGTTGCAATTTTTGCTCTCGGGGGATCGTCTCCTTTCAGAATTTATAATCTTCACAACAGCAGGTGTTAAGTGCTTGTGTGGCGGCCGTAAAACGTCGCCCCGTACTTCATTCTCAGTGTTGTTATACCTTCTGATCCTTCGAGATCATGAATTTCAGTACTTCTTGTTCTGAAAATTGAATACCGCTTAAGCCGGTTCTAGGGGGCGTGAGCAGTGTTGCACTTTCAATTACTGTTCATGAACAGACTCAATAAAACCGAGTCTGCAATTTTCTCTTTTTGTGTTGCAATTTTTGCTCTCGGGGGATCACCTGCCTTCAGAATTTATTAGGTTAGTGATAATACTAGCCGTTTCCAAGGCATAATGATCCTTAACAATGTAAGTACATGTATTTCAATTTTCTGTAAATAAGCATATGTTGATGGAATAACGAAAAAATCACCACTAGAATTATACAAATAAGAAAGAAAAACAAGGAGAAAAAAATTGTGGGGGTTATAGTTGGATTCGAACCCACGCCAGGTCATTCAGAACGTAAACTGAAACACTTTTTTCCCAACAGCTTAGCTCGCTCGGCCACTTCGCCATCGATAGTAAACATCGCTGATTTATCAGTTTTATTAACTTAATCCACCGCTGGAGAAACGCGGTTTAATAAGAATCAAGTCGGAAAGCAAAGATTAATAGATAAAAGTACATGTTTCCATTCTATTCGCATGCTAATTGGATTAAGAAGCTCTTAAAGGGACGGGAAATGGCATAGACCTAAATAATATGTTCAGCTCCATCGAGGTCAATCTAAAAATAGAAACTGAGCCGACCGTTACTCGAATTTTATACGGAATGCAAAAATGATTGCACTTTGTTCTGGGATAAAATAATCATGTCTATTTGAATTAGAATATCGACAATCTGTGTTCAAATTCAATCCCGTTTTCTATAAATAATTCAATATTCAAACTCTTCATTGGTTAGTGATAGTTTGACTGCGTATTTTCTATATAACCAAATCTCGCGCATGCGAATAGTCACAACTCGTCCCGTCCGGTAGACGGCGATATTTACTATCCCAATTAAAAACTCCTTGAGATATATTGTAAACCATCCCAGAATACGCCGACATCCAATTCCAACACTGAGGAGAGACTGAGAGGTCTCTCCGATATGGAACCAGTTACTTAATGCAAATCAAGAAATGTGGGGAATATGGAACCAGTTACTTAATTCATACCAAGAAATGTGGGGAACATGGAACCAGTTACTTAATCCATACCAAGAAATGTGGGAAACATGGAACCAGTTACTTAATCCATACCAAGAAATGTGGGGAACATGGAACCAGTTACTTAATCCATACCAAGAAATGTGGGGAACATGGAACCAGTTACTTAATCCATACCAAGAAAGGTGGTGAACATGGAACCAGTTACTTAATCAAAACCAAGAAATGTGGGGAACATGGAATCCGTTACTTGCATTTCCCCTTTGTTGTTAGATTTAAAAATAGAACAGAATTTCTATATAAATTACAGTCTATGTTCACGTGATGCACTGACACGTCATAGGCGATAAAGTTAGATACGAATTTACTGGCTTTGTGATATACTTAAGCTGATCATTGCAGTTCAGTTAACTCATGTTTTGACTTCGTGTTAATAAAGTCACACATGGCCAGCTTATGGAAATACCATATGCAGACTACATTTGAATGTTTTCTCACAGTGTCTCAATCAAAAATGTCCGCAAAACTCAAATTATGTTTACTTACACGGTCCACCGAGGAAGTAAACGCTTCAAATTAACAATGTAAAGAAAGAACATACAGGGGTCCAAGTAAGATGAGTGAATTAAAACAATTTCAAGAATAACTTTTTTTATTTCTCAACCAAACCCTTTGTTGTGACCACTCTTTCGTGTCTAAGAGATGATAAATGCTGTATTCTGTATGAACTGATTTGAAAATGTTTCAAATAGCATCATGTTATATATAATAGGCAACAAGCGAATTCAATGTGAAGCCAAACAGCATCATGTAATATAATAGGCAATGAGATAATTGAATGCATAGACAAACATCATCATATAATATAAAAGGCAATGAGATACGTAGGCTAAATGAATAGCCAAACATCATCGTATTATATAATAGGCAATGGATGAATTCATGTAACAGAGTTGAAACGAAATAATACATTATATAGCGACATATTAATCAACCAGTCGGTTCATGACTGATCACAGACACACTGACAGGTTAGTAATTCGATGTACGTATGGTAAATATTACATATCTAGCATTGCAATTTATGTTTTAAAATTACTGGTAGAAAGACCAACCAATGTTTGTGCTTTCTGATCCATTCAAAATCACGTATGTAAATAATTGTGGGTGCCTTGTTCTCGGTTTGGTGCAACCGAAATAGCAGCGAAGACGACACAAAAGTATTCGCAATCACTTTTCTAATCCTCCGACACACGATTTCACACATTCCTTGTCATCATATAATGAATACGTTGATTGCAGAATAATATTCTAAAATATACTTTGCAAACTTCCATCTGCAACATCAGTCAGCCACACGATAGAAATCGTCAACAGAAAATCAAAGGTTTAGATACAGATTAGACAAACTCCATAAGAGACCTTCACATCTGAATGTACACTGCTGGGTAACATAAATCATACACGTTCAACTTATTGAACTCATAATCTCCAAATGCTTGCTCTCGTGTAAATATCTCCAATCATACAATACTCAGTCTGGTATACTATAGAATTGTTTTGCTTTGGCTAAAAGCATTATGTTAATGTTTAATACCAATAAAATCTTGACTTGACTTGACTTGATTGCAGAATACGAGCGAAACTGACTTTAAATTTGATAAAAGAAAAGTAGGATGTGTGTACAGCAACCAGGTAAATGTATTATGAAGACTATGGCAAATATCTTCTGAGGTGTACGGCGTATAGTAATAGGTTTGCTGTTATGAAGACTGTACGGCAAATAGCTTCCGAGATTATACGGCGTATGGTAATAGTTTCTGCTATTATGAAGACTGTACGGCAAATAGCTTGCGTGAGGTGCGGCATTTTCTTGTAAATTCGGTAACCATTATTATCATATACCAATTTTGTATGTAATTACAAAAATTATAACGTCTTCTATTATAGCGCCGATAGCGCGTGAACGACCCCACGCCGTAATTTCCAAGGAAGTTTACATTGATTGCCAGGCCTCGTAAAAGAACTACCGATATAAATTATGATGCAATAGAAATAAATAAAGATGCACGAGTTGCACAACACGTACGAAAATTATGAATATGTGTGCGTATCAATGCAATGAATGCAATACCGCTTCCATGCTGTTTCGAGAACTTCTGAGGGCGAACACGCCGCGCACAATAAAATCTGACGAAATCGAGAGATTCCTTGGGCCATCGTATTTAATCGTGCAAAGCAAAACATCGGAGACGCCTCAATAAGTGTATCTGAGAAGTATGGACTTATGAAAATGTAGATTTCTCTTTGATTAAAGTAAAAAATAGCGGAACAATTTGTTTACCTTGTTTCGCTTCAAAGAACAAACCGGAAAGGGAGTGACCTGTACTTTTTATGTGTTTGTAAGAATTACTAAAACTCGGACGTTACTACAGAGAGACAGAGTAGATAATTGCCCCCAAAACAACATGTGCTATTCTTATTAATAGCACTCCTTGTATTGCGACATATCCCTTTAAATCTATTGATTTTACAATTATACGAAAATACCCAGCGTATTAAAGAAATACCTTTTGGTAATTAAATGGAAAAGTAGTAAAGTCAAGCAGGCAAAGCCACATGCAAGACGCAACCACCACCAAAACACCGATAGACAGCATGACACACACACACACACAACCACACACCCACACACACGAAATGAACACAGAAAACACCAAAAGACACACAAGAACCAGGGACAAACGTTCCACACATGAACAAATCACAAGCACAAAGACGCAAGGTAAACAAAAGGAAGGGTGACAAAGAGAGTACCGCCTTGGCACGGTCAGTAGCAAAAACACCACTGGGGGTTTAAACCGGTTTACGGACGTCCTAACCTCACACTTCTCTCAAAGTCACCCTAGCTTTACAAATATTGTAAATAAAGGTATCCCCGCTGGACTTACCCACAACATAGACGACGGTGAACACAGGACAACATGTAAAACATAGCATAATAACTGTGACAATCCGTCAAATATGTACTCAATGACTTTGCTGAAGTCAGAGCACCTGCAGGTAAGCCGTTAATGGCACGACAGGGAAAAAGTAATACATGAGTCTGGTAAGCTCATCCTGTATCCAAGTTTAAGAGTATACCACCATAGAGTACTACCCTCGGCCTGTCATCGCGCAAGCAAAGAGGGAAGCGTAGCTACCGACTGTAAAAGGGTCGATAACCAAACATGCAGTGCGTTGCAATATAATAGGATCATAACCTTTCTTTTTAAATGTTTTAATGCGTTTAATAAACAAATCATGAAAATGGATATGACCCCGAATTTTCCTAAGTTTGTAGATAACATCCCCATAAAATTCTGGTTGAGAAATGCCTTGTCGCAGTAACGTCCGTAGATTGCAATTATATTTACTAATGAGAGGTAAATTTCGATAATAAAATTTAGAAAAAGTTTTCCGAAGTTTGTGATATCTGTAACCTTGCTTAAGAAGTTTATCAGTTATAACTAAATTACGTCTGTTAAAATCTTCAAGCAAAGAACAGGCTCGGGCAAACCTAATAAGTTGAGAAATATAAACCCCATAAGATGTAGAACGTGGCACATCCCCATCTAGAAAAGGATAATTAACAATTTTAAAATTAAAATCTTCTCTTTTATCGTATACTTTGGACGAAACTTTATCATTTGTAATTGAAAGATTCAAATCTAAAAATGAAGCATTAACGTCAGATTGATTAGCTTTGTTTAAAAACAGTTCTTTTGGGTAAATTGAAGAAACCATAGTATCAAAATAAGGATTATCTAAATTCAAAATATCGTCTAAATACCTTGAAGTTTTATTAAAAGCATTAACAATATCGGTCTGTGTATCAGGTTTTAAGCTAAGCATAAAATCCCTCTCGTAGCAATACAAAAACAAATCTGCAACAAGAGGGGCACAATTTGTACCCATGGGTATACCAACAACTTGACGATATATGGTATCCCCATAACGCACAAATATATTATCTAAAAGAAAGGTAAGAGATCTACAAACATCAAGGCAAGTCCACATTGTGTAATGTTCAACTTCTGAATTCGAAAAGAATGAACGTTGAACATTACAAGCAATGAACATTTTGTTTTCTCTGGCAAAGGTTTTTTCTATTAATTTAATAAGTTTATCCTTTATAAGATGGTGAGGTAGAGTAGTATAGAGTGTAGAGAAATCATAAGAGCTCAGTAAAGAAATGTTATACTGTTCATTTTCAAGCTTTGTTAAAACATCATTTGAATTTTTTATGGACCAAAAAAACATTAATACCAGAATTTTTATATATTTTATCACAGTAGCGTTTAACATGTTCTTTGATCGTAGTAAGACAGGACGTCAAAAGTATAGATAATTTAGTAGTGGTACAACAGCTAGAGTTGGCAATAAAACGCGCCTTATAAGGGTTTTTATGTAGTTTCGGAATCCAGTACAAAGTAGAAAGTTTATGTTGTTTTATGTTAGGACCAGACTTAAAATTATTGCACATTTTTACATGTTCTGAGACTATATCTTTTTCAGGTGTTTGAACTGTTATATAAGTTTTTGAATCAGTTAGCTCCTTCTTTAAAACATCAACATAATATAATCTTCAAATAATGATTACATTGTTTGATGCCTTGTCAGCAGGAACAAGAACATAATTTGAATGAAAATTAGAAATGTTTTTCTTCAAGTAGCGAAATGTAACTCTAGGTCGAGGTGGTAAAAGATGGTAATTTGATTTGTAAAAAGTTATTCGCGTATCAATAATATCGAAAATACATTTCTTCCAATCCGAAAGGGCATTAACATCAGCATGTTCTCGTCGACACCATTTAATGCAGAATTCTTGAATAGCTTCCGCAATATGAGTTCGACAAGCGTCAAAATCAATAAGGGAAGGTAATCTATATTTAGGTCCTTTAGTTAGGAGGGTCCTGAGACGTTTATCCTTAATGATATCAAAATTACCAGTAATGACATGACCGACTGGTTTATAGCAAACGCTAGAAATGTTACAATCTCAAGAAATAGGGGTATTAACATCAATATTTAAGTCAGAGACAATTTTATTGTAGTTAAAAATAACATTTCTAATAGGTTTATTATATTAATAACAGATGATAGGTGATTCAGAGTTGATGAAATATTTGGGAATAGCATCGATTACATTCTTATCACGAAATATACTTTGAATATCAATAAAATCGATACCTTTATTTAGGAACTGAAGTTTCAGAAAATGTCTTTTATGTTCAGACTCTTTATCAATACGTGGACGAAGAACATGCTGTGTGTAACTTTGTATAAGTGAGGCAGTATTAATTAACGGATCTGTACGCATATAGATTTTATCAGCCTCTTCGTCTATAGTATCATTAGAAATAGAACGTATGCAATACAATAGATGAAAAATATGTCCTAAATTATTAATACTACACATTCTTTTGGAGAAAATACGTAACAAGGACTTTCGCTCCAAAAATTAGAACTTATCCTCGTGATATTATAACAGTCTAGCCATTTCGCAAACCTTTCATTTTCAGGGCCAATTCATTGGATTAGTTCGTTATATTTATGTTATAGAATCATTCTTCTAAATTTTGAAAAAAATAATATTTAAAACTTGACACAGATCTTGACAGTTGAACTTTCATATGGGTTCTGTCTGATCTGGGTCTTCACTGTTAACAAAGGGGATGTTGGCTGTCAATAAGAGTGGAAATTGGCTTATTAAGGTATTTCCAGCAGTGGCCCTTTGTTTACTTCATTTCAATTTGACCTTCATATTAAAAATTGATTAAATTTAGTACGTTTAACAATTTTCAGCAATTCGTTTGATTATAAAGTAAATGTCTTAGTGTAGTTCGTAAATGTTAAAGAACGCTATTTAAGAGTTAAATAACAACAAAACCCTGAAAACATGTATAAAGAAGTGTCAACATGTGTAAACAGGTGTCATATAACTCACTTTTCCATTTTTTTAAATTTCATTTTCAAAAGGATCCTTTCAAATATCTTCTTTAGTCCGGTTGGTGTATTAATAAGTCCTTATTATATGATAAATGTTCCAATTTCACTTTTTCCCCAACACCACTATTGTCAATCAGAGCAAATTGTCCAATAAAAAGCACATGATCAGTATGTAACAGGTCACATTGTTTACCTGCAGCAGACATACCTTAAAGTTTGGGATGAAATAAGTAATTAGTCATCTGACAGATGGAGTAAAAGATACATATACTACTGGAAGAAGAATTGAAATGAAAGCTGAAAGCGTATAAAATTCATCTCTTTGACGTACACTCAGTTGATGACGTCATGACGTCACTAATTACATTTTTAATCAGGGACCATCTAATGAATGATCGTAACACCAGGTATAATAAAATCGAACACTGAAATACGTATTATTATCGATCTTTAAGACAGGTGGCAGCTTAATGCACGGTGAAAGGCACCGAGTGTAAACTTATTTAACCTGATGAGACGTTGAGTTATTCGACATCTCATTTGGATCCAAACTGTATGCACAGTGTTTATGAAAGACGAATGGAATGGAATGAATGAAAGACCTGGGAGTAACTCAATTTATCTATCAGCTTATCTTCCCTAGGTCCTCAAAACATTCCAAACAAAACATAATAACACACTATGAAGGTTTAGCTTAATATCTGATTTCAATTTGAATTGATATGGTATATATTCTCAATAAAAGCGGAGACTCAAATAAGAGAAGTGTAGATGTAACTCAATGATCTTCATCTGCACAGTGTGTCATGTTTTTCTGGAAAAGATATTCAGAGTTCAGAATAAAGAAATGGTATGGTCTATTATTTCCGATATTGCAGACATCCAGATGAATATATTTATAGAGGATCTTACATGAGTGTTCTTGATTATTTGATTTATTAAATGAGTCTTTTTAAAACGATAAAAAACGAGCTTTAGCGAGTTTTTTTTATCGTTTTAAAAAGACGAATTTAATAATTCCAATAATCATGAACACGAATGCAAGATCCTATTTATAACATAACAAACACAGGTGTTTTTTGCAGCCAATATTTCAGCAGTAACGTTGATTGTTATAAATTCTCCTTACATATAGAAATGATGAATGAAAGGTGTTATTAGGTTCGCTAGGTAAACTGGGACAAAGTAGGTCCAAAATTTCCAACTGTTTTTTGACTTACTGTCATATCAACCAGGATCTAATTTAGACCTCTCTGGTATTCAATTTAACTGTGATAGTTTATGATACAAAAACCTACAGAAACACGTCAAAATAATTTTTGATCTCCATCATCAAGTTCAGTGAAAAAGTTTATTGAAATCAAAGGTGCCCGACGCATGCTTGGACTCACCCATAGACCCCCCCCCCCCCCCCAAAAAAAAAAAAAAATGTGATCGAAGTATGTTCAACTAGCTTAAAACTATCTACTTGAACCCTAAACCACTCCGAAAAACAAGAAAAACACGACCCGGAAAAAAATTTCCTTTCGGGTCTATATATGTATTGAAAGGTACCTAACTACGTCAGATCAACGGCGGAAAATACAACAGTCATGTTTTTCAAAGTCTTACAGCAAAGCCAATTCAACACCTATTTCAATCATTTTGGTCTTGATCCGTTCCAAATTCCATATATTAAGCGGCACAGTTAGTGCTTCCCTTAAATATTGCTCCGTCTTGTCGCTGCAAGACCGCGAATTTGAAAAAACGCTAGAGCGAAACGATGTGACTCCCGCCTGGATGCATAGACGTATATAGGGGGGTCTGTATTAGTTAATCTTTTCAACAAAAACAGGAATTATGGTGAAACACTATCGAAAAACATTAAACTCACCGCAATTAAAACGGCGCTTACTATTTCCAGTCTGCTACGAGGAGCCAGTTTTCTTTCCCCAACTTTCTTTTTGAACGGATGCGACCATTTTGCTGTGACCCGGCTCATAAACTATTAGATATGCAAATTGACTACTACTTCCGGGCCACAGCGAAATGGCCATCTCCGTTCAAAACGAAAGTAGGAGAAAGAAAACTGGCGTCTCATAGCAGACTGGAAATAGCCAACATCGTTTTAACTGCGGTGAGTTGAATGTTTTTCGAATGTGTTTCAGCATAATTCGCGTTTTTGTTGAAAAGTTAAACGAATACAGATCCCCCTATATACTTCTATGCATCCTGGTGGGAGTCACATCGTTTCGCTCTAGCGTTTTTTCAAATTCGCGGTCTTGCAGCGACAAGACGGAGCAATATTTAAGGGAAGCACTAACTGTGCCGCTTAATATATGGAATTTGGAACGGATCAAGACCAAAATGATTGAAATCGGTGTTGAATTGGCTTTGCTGTAAGACTTTGAAAAACATGACTTGTATTTTCCGCCGTTGATCTGACGTAGTTAGGTACCTTTCAATACATATATAGACCCGAAAGGAAAACATTTTCCGGGTCGTGTTTTTCTTGTTTTTCGGAGTGGTTTAGGGTTCAAATAGATAGTTTTAGGCTAGTTGAACATACTTCGATCACATTTTTTTTGGGGTGGGGGTGGGGGGTTATGGGTGAGTCCAAGCATGCGTCGGGCATCTTTGATTGAAATGGACAAAACATTCAGTACGAACTGCTGCATAAAATGTGTTGGAACAGGAGGAAGATTTTTGCGATCAGCTGAGTATAGCATATTTGAAATATGGTTGTGCTGTGCTGGATTCAGATGACTATAGTTGTTGATTGACGAGATATGTTTATGAGTAGAAATCTGCATAAACAAAAGGACATGCGGTGAAGAAAATGTAAAGCTGTGGAGGCATCTTTTTAATGCAGAATGGATGGTTTGGGTCAGAGTAGCTGGTAGGTCTTGTTTGGCTTACATTTTGTAGATATTTACTGACAGCGATTACAATTTGTATTATTTTATCAAAATTAAGGCGCAAGTGCCAACAGTCCTTTGCCATCTATCGTGACTCAATCTTTGATAGGTAGGTCACCGTCCGCCAATTTGTTTGTTTTGACAGCGCGTATGAATACAGTTCGGTCGTTCGAATGTTATTCACTAGTGAATATATGCCCGTGAATATCAAAAAATAAATGATAGTGTTACGTTACGCTGAAGCCACGAGTTATGTTATAAAATGTGTTATTTAACTCTTTGTATGCCAGGTGATTCATGTTTTCTCTGTTGTCATCTACAACACCAGAGAAAATAATATTGTTTTCTGTATCCTCACATTTGAAATAATAAAGTATTTGTGGTAACCAGTGTGGATCTCAGATCAGACACGTGAAAACGTTCAACCTGGTCTGAATCCAAACTGTTGACTTATGTTTTCAATGGCAAGACAGTTGCGCCAGAAACAGGCGAGGCGAAGCGTTAAAAAACAAGAAAAGTATAAACAGTAATAACATATATACAAAGGATTATCACCTATAGCACAGAGACAATATTCCAAATCGTATAAAGACAATACATATTTGCAGAATAAATCATCTGCTAGATTAAATCTGATTCAAGTTCGAAGAAATATGCGCATCAGACAGTTTGAACTCAGGTCAGACGCAAACGTAACCATGCATCTTACATGGGTTTAAACCGGATATATATTAACCCTTGCAGCGCCGACTTTTCAAATGGACTATTCCAAAATTCGAACAGATCAGGCTTATGGTTAATATTTAGGGATTTCTCAAAAGAAAAGTGTATCATGAAAAAAACCCACCTCCAATATATACAGCAAGTATGGAAAATTGGCGAAGGAGCATCGTAAACTGAAACTAAACTGAAACTATATCAACTGAAACTAAATGAGACACATAATGCCGAGCCGCAATCCGGGTGGTTTCAAAGAGATTGGGCTATCCCTACCACCAAGAACCACTACCCAGCACAATGCGACACACATCAAGTCTAGATACATACCTTGAAATCATGTATATGGATCTATAAGTACAAGTAAAAACTTGCTGTAAATTTACAACAAAGGGAAGAAGGGCTGCGCCAGAAAAAAGCTGGTCATAATCTGAGTGGAAAGAAATTGGGAGATATAACAAACTAATGTGGAATGATATAAATGTTTTAATGTGTAATGACAAAATAGTATATACAGTAAAACCCCTATGTTAAGACCACTTAAACTGTAAATTACATGATAGAAATATTGGTGGCATTATAACAAACATTGTAATGAACAAAAGCGTATATACAGTAAAAACCCTCTGTTAAGACTACTTAACAAAGGCTAAGTAATTGTGAGAAAGAGACGTTTCAGCTTAAAGCAAGGAGTAAGTAAAACAGAAAGCTGCTGAAGGAGCTTTCCGGTTTTCTCTATGCTTGTTTTAAGCAGTCACCTTTCTTAAACATCCAATAATTAATGCAACTGAGTGGTCACATTAGAGTGTTTTAACTGTAAATTACATGATAGAAACATTGGTGGCATTATAACAAACATGGTAATGAACAAACGAGTATATACAGTAAAACCCTCTGTTAAGACCACTTAAACTGTAAATTACATGATAGAAACATTGGTGGCATTATAACAAACATATTAAAATAGCATACATGTGGGTGAAAGTTTGCCGGCTCTAAAACATTATGAGGTAGTAAGTTGTTCAATGGGGGGAGAAGGAGTAAGAAAAGTTACAATGACTCTAAAACGCTCACCTGAGTAGACCATGAGGAACAGTGAATCTGAGGGCATATGGAAAGATAGAAAGTGTTATTTTAAGTGGTAAAAACATTTGTCTGTGATAAATTTTAAGTAGTACTAAAACCGGTATGCTTTCATCACACCTTATGTTGTAACCATTCAATAGAAGCATAGTAAAGCAAAGGTTCTAATGAGTGGACACTACATAGGGTTTGATGGGAGCATTTTAAACACACGGCAGAAAAAATGTGTTTACACACTCTTATCTGGAGCTCTGTTGTTAGAACCGGACAGCAGTGGCAATCGTTGTTGTAAAGATGGTGCACTATAGTACAGAAAATAATAATACATGAGCAACAATATCTGTGATCGAGGAAGCACAGCAACAACTGAAATGCAGATGGAAGAGACTGTTACATCAGGTCGCAACCAAATGAATACTGGATGTAATGCAGAGAGAGATCAAAGGGTTTCTTTGCATTATATGAGACATGTACTGTCTTGCCACCTCTGATGAAGACCATGTGTGCATTACAGATGAGCGGTGTTAAATTGACACTAGTTTGAGAGACTCTCATCCAACTTACAGATCCAAATAACTGCACTACGCATCTTTTTTGGCAAAATGTATAAGTATTGCATGAGAAATGGACTTTGTAATGGAATGAGAGTCACTGTACATGAGAGTTAGCATGATATATAAAAATGTGGCTTTTTATTGAAAATAAATCTCGTTTTTAAATAAAACAATATTGAACTGAAATACTTTTAAAATATTACCTGTTCACTCGTCTTTATCGGTCGAAACTCATTATCGATACTCCTTTTGATTTTATGACACAATACGTAGTTTTAACCCAAAACAAATTATTCGCACCTTTGGCCGAACGTTCCGATTACGCTTCTATGAGCTCTAAAGCGGTTATTTCATCACGAACATGGATTTTGGGCTACAATTTCCCATAGTGCTTTGAAATAGTGATTGAGATTATAAAGATTTTGCGATCACTATCTTTACCCGTGAGGCTGTGCGGCAGTATGTATAGACGATTCCAGAAAAAAGTTTTTACCTTATTTTCTCCCCTTACTACTCTCCCCGTCCGCTATTACTGGACTGAACATATTTGGCAGATTTACCTCATCTCCGAAGGATTCATAACTATTTTAACTGCCTACGATAAAAATGTCGTCTAAACGGAGCGGGGGAAAGCAATCTGTAGCTGTTGGATGTGTTAACAGCCAGAAAAAAAATACGATCGGGAAAATTCATGTTGTTAACTACCTAAAATAGAACAAAAAGAACATAAAGAATGACCCTGTTTGATGCCGTTCAAGCTACATTACATGCCGGCAATGGCAGTAAAACGAAGAGTCTGGTTAAAAGCCTTGAATTGAAAAGACTTCAGTCCATCTTCACGAACTGTCGTAATTTATTAAGTTACATGTATCGTTTTAGTTTGTCGTTGTTTTGAAAGTTTTCTCCCTAAATCCGATCGAATGTCATTTCGTGTGTGGCTCTCCCTGTTTGACTATTTTTCCATATTTACAGGGTCAGGCATATTTGGGCCTATGCGTTTTGGAAAGACGGCAACGAAATGTATTAAATATCTACATTCTTAGCTGAATTCCTTTCCTACAGAAAAGTGGTTACTGGTTGGTTGTCAATTTTTCCCTGATGAATATTTATGTCAGAAAATATGACACAATTATTATTTATTAACTGATTTTTGGCCTGGGTTGGCTTGCCAAGCCAAAGGCCATAGTAGTCATACCATAATTTCAACCCCTGCCCAAACATTTCCGAAGAAAACCGAGTAAAAGTGCGATTTACCGCTTGCACAAAATGCCAATACGCTTAAGCAAATAGATCGGTGAAGTTCCAATTTGTTTTGGCTTCAACATTTAAAGTTTGTTAACATTTACTAATAAAACTTGGTAAAAATGCGATTCTTAGAGTGAAAAAACAATAAGTGGGAGTTTGGCATATAAATGAATTATTTCATACCTACATATTTCTACGCACAGCATAGTACACATATATAATGCGAAATTGTACGGAAATGTCCGATTACTTACGGAAAAGCTTGGTTGAATTGAACGGAAATGTATGGAGAGAAATAGATAACGCTAAATTCTATTCATTCCATCTATATATATTGTTGAGTACTTTTGTGGCTCTGTTGGGTACATTTAACTCATTCCCCCTAGACTATTTTTAGAGCCAACCTCTGTCAAGAAAACCTGTAGTATATCGCTAGGTAAGCGATTTGATGTATCTCTGTATACAGGATTATCTCCCTTTTTGACTGTTAGTAATAATTCGTTGTGTATCAAAGTTATTTCACTTCTAAACCTCCTTTTGTTTTATTTAATACCTTATGAAAATTAGTACTTTGTATATTTTTAAATGTGTGAGGCGGTTGGTCAATCGAACTAATTAATATGAATAAAAACTGCTAATATGCTAATTTGCTGAAATTACTCAGATTAATGGAAACAGGATATTTTTGACTGTTTGTAATAATTCGTTGTGTATCAAAGTTATTTCACGTTTAAACTTCATTTTGTTTATTTAATACCTTATAAAAATTAGTCCTTTGTATATATTCGAATGTGTGAAGCGGTTAGTCAATCGAAAACTGTTAATATGCTAATTTACTGAACTTACTCAGATTAATGAAAACTGTATACAAGTGCTTAGACTGGAGCATGCATCAACGATCACTGCTGGTTATGTTGAGGTATGAACCTATCCCTTGTAAGTAGGACATCGCCAAGCATCCTGACAACATTTTTGAATTAATCTATCGAAAATGAGCAGTAGCTATTGAAAAGCAGAATTTTAGAATTGTTCAAAAACGCGCCAGTAGGAGAGAATTAGTTAATTAAACCAAAGGAACTGCCCAACAAGTGTACATATGTTAGAACATCCGTCTGTCCGTCCGTCAGTCTGATTTTACGTTGTCCACGCGGTTTCTCCAAAACCTTTGGTCAGATTTTCATCGAAACTTTATAGGATTAATCAGCACCGTGCCTAGTTGTGCATATCTTATTCATGCCCCAGTTTGATTTTTTACATGAACAATGTTGTCCGCGCTGTTTCTGGAAAACGTTTGGTCATATTTACATGAAACTTCAAGATATTGATAAGCACCATACCTAGTTGTGTATATCTTTTTCCTGTCCCGGCTCGATGATTTTCTGCAGAGTTATGGGACTTTGATTTTTTTACATGGAAAATTTTGTCTCTGCGGTTTCTCCAAACTCTTTGATAGGATTTTCCTGAAGCTTCATAGGATTGATCAGTGCCATGCCTAGTTGTGTATATATTATTCCTGTCCCGGTTCAATGATATGCTGCAGAGTTATTGGACTTTGTATTGTTTACATGGAAAATCAAACCCCAAAACTTCTTGAACACACGATCAACTCTTCTTATGCCCAGGCCTACAGCGCCTGCGGCGCTTTGATTTGATAATGGTGTAGTTACACAAGACTTTTGTAGAGTAAGATCTGTTAAAAGTTTCATAAGCAAACAGACTGGGTCCTGATCTTTTGGCTCCAACAGGCGCCTTCAGATCTGGACCTTCTCTGTTTGCAAAAGGCGTTAAAACTGTATATGGTAATGGGATAAGCAAACAGAGCAGACCACCTGATCAAACAGCTTAAATTTGAGCAATCTGATCCGAGTCTGTTTGCAAATGCGTTTATATAGGGTTAAGCTAGGGTTTGAACACATTCCCTCATATAAACGTGTTCACGCATTAGCAAACAGAGCAGACCCAGAGCTGACGTCTGAAGTAGGATCATCCCAACTGATCAGGGTCTGCCCTGCACAGGTTTCTAGAATGGCTACAATGTACCACCATCCATATTTCATTATAACTTATGTTTTATGAATATTCAGTAAGTATTGAAATTTTGAATAAAAAAAGAACAGGGAAAGGGTTAAACAAATAAGCATATTTTATAAATTGTTTAACTATGAAAACTTTCTTTTTATTCTTTTGCGTTGTGATGATTAAACCTTTGAATGCTGAAATTTTAAAGTGAAATGGCCCATCATTGTTTAACTGTAGATTGCATGACTCATTATATAAGACTTAAAGTTGCTCGATGATTTTGAATACTAAACAGTGAAGACCCAGATCAGAGGGTTGCTTTTTTGGGTCTACACTGTTTTTAAATGTCAGTATACTTTTCTTTCCCGCATTCAAAGAATTAACAATACAATTTGTTTTGAATACATGAAAATAAATTGTGTTAGACAGTTTGAAACAATATTATAACATGACTTACTCAGCCTTAATACTGCTAAATTTCTAACTAGACATGGGGATCAAAGGTGTCAGATGGCCAGTAAATCCCATATGATCTCAACAGGGGACAATGGTCAGTGATTACATAACTGCCATCTATCACACTTTCTTATCAACAAAGTTATACAAAGTCTGTCCATAGCATTTTTTTTAAATCATGATCAAATGTCTGTCTGTTTGTCAAAGGCAAAACTTTAATCATATGTCTGTCTGCCTGTCTGTCAATGGCAAAAGTCTTTAGTCAGTCTATCAATGGCAAAAAACTTTAACCAAGATCACGTCTGCCAATGGAAAAAAGGCATGATCACATGTCCGTCTGTCTGTCTGTCAATGGCAAAAACCTTTAACCAAGATCACGCCTGCCAATGGAAAAAAGGCATGATCACATGTCCGTCTGTCTGTCTGTCAATGGCAAAAACCTTTAGCCTTGATCACAACTTTTGTGTTAGGGTGATTTGTACGAAGTCCATACATTGAAACATTGGTGATCATTCATCATGTATTAAGTCTCTGCACCTAAGCCCAGGTGTAAAAGGAGCCGATTTCCTATATTATAACATAAAATTATATATTGATAGAGTGATCCAGATAGCAGGAAATTGCACCATTCAATGCGGCATACCAAAAAAAATTCGGCTACCGGGAGGGGACACCCATCCCGTACCCTCCCCAACTCGGCCCCCCAGACAAACATTTCTGGGTACGGCCCTGCGGATAGTGCTTATACGTTCACCTTTAGGTTTTTACGGATAATATTTATACATTCACCTTTAGCTTATTACAAATAGTGTTTAAACATTGACTGTTAGCTAATTACTAGTACTGTTTATACATTGACCTTTAGCTTATACAGGTAGTTTTTATACATTGACTATTAGATTATTACGGATTGTGTTTATACGTTGACCATTAGTTTATTACAGGTAGTGTTTATACATTGACTATTAGTTTATTACAGGTAGTGTTTATACATTGACTATTAGCTTATTACAGGTAGTGTTTATTCATTGACAATTAGCTTATTACAGGTAGCGTTTATACATTGACAATTAGCTTATTACAGGCAGTGTTTATACATTGACAATTAGCTTATTACAGATAGGGTTTATACATTGATTATTAGCTTATAACGGTTGTGTTTATACATTGATCATTAGCTTATTACCGATAGTGTTTATACATTGATCATAAACTTATTACGGGTAGTTTTTACACATTGACTATTAGCTTATTACGGGTGGTATTTGTACATTGACCTTTAGCTTATTACGGGTGGTGTTTTGGCAATGGTAGAACTATAGAATCATATCTATATTATATCATAAGCAAACATGACAGACCCTGACCAGGCGGCTCCTACGCTGATTTGAGTCTGCAAATGCGTAGAAAGGCATCTTTATGGAGTAAATGGGTTACAATTAGGATCGCCAATATTGTAAAATGCATCACTAAGTCAGTTTAACCCTTCATCTGATAGAGACGTATAGTGTCAAGGCTGTTGTATCTGTAGAATTAGTTTGATAGAGACAGTTTTGCTAACAGAGTAGCCAATACCAATAAATCCTATGTTCATATGATACAAAATAATAACAATTCATGATGTTATTATGTTTTACACCATTCCGTCATACTGACACCTTTTCATGCCTGTAAAAGTCAGTTTTCCAACCATTGTAGTAATTTATCATAATGGTGTCAAAACAACACAATTCTAAAAAAATCAATTTGTTCTAGTAAATACTCTTTCTCGGTAGCTTTATTCAAAAGGGTTTAATCTAAAAATAGCCTATGAGGTAATGAGTGACTTGAATATTCATCACGTAAAAGGTTACCAGTTGTAAACATTGGCCATAACAATACAACAATGAGGATGGGTGTTAACTCCAGTCTTGCTCTGCCAATTGCTTTATTTTTAGTAGTCGCTGATGATTGAAATCCTCATCTTTTTTTGCCTGAAATTTATAGACATGCGGTGTGGAATTTTTACGGCCCCAGTGTGGCCCATTGGCATCCAGAACGGGCATCGCCTTGAACATGTTTCCGAATGTAGAATTCGACCTTACAAGATTTCTAAAAATGCTGTGTACCCAATAGTAACCCAGTTTCTTAACAGGCGTTGGCTGTTCCCTCCATGCATTGCGAACTTCCGATACCCACGCTTGTATCATGTCAGAGTTTTCCTTGGCAACTATAAACCACGAACAAATCCAGGGAGAAGTTTCGTTAGTCACTTCACTATCATTCCTTTGATAAACTAAGAACCCCTGCGAAAGTAAGCTTTCAGTCATCCAATTGGACAATGGTTCCATGCAGTATATAGTGGCATCCGCCCAAATTCCGCCATATTTAGCCAATATCTCTAAACGAATTACGTCTGATTTAGCTTGGATTTTCATTGAGTTCCATGCCCTATCAGAGTAATGTTTACTCCTTTCTATCAATTGTTCTGCTTCACTAAGGTTCAAAGGGCGCATTTTAAAATCTGTATTACGGTGTTGAAATGAATGTAAGCATGCTTTTTGCAAAGATGGCGCTTTGTCCCAGCCTTTGTCCCATAACATGTATATTACCTTAGGTAATTTCCCAATGGTAAATCCATTCCTCGTAGATCTATAGTTTTCAGTTTTGTTTTCTGTTGCCACTGTTTCTATCTTTTGCAACGTATTTGTGTTGAGTGTCGCACATATATTGATAGGCGCATGCGTGTTGAGTACAGCCACACCAGTAGATATGTATAAATAAAGGACACATGCTGCCACTATGAATGGTAGCAGAAAGATGACTTTCTTACACAGCTGATATACACTTATATATAGCATTATTTCCAGTGGGCTTTGAACCTTTAAATGTTGCGTTTTAAAGCTTGAATGGTCTGTCAGTGTTTCCCTATAGTGTTCATCCAGTGTAAAATGCTTAATTCTGTAGATGAGTCTGAACGGCCGATATGTCTTCTAGACGTCCTTTGATCTGGGTCTACACTGTTTGGAGTACGACAAGTGACAATACACTCATGTCCCCCGTTCAAATGGTTAATAACGTTTCCTTCTCGACCATTCACCTGAAAAAATACAAAATACAGATGCACTTCCTGTTACTTAATCCATTGCCTCTTAGGCTATCTTTAGACCAATTACTGCAACTGCATAGCGTTTACCCGCTATGCTCATTATCATACTGACCACTCGTAGTCTATGGTCACGATCAACTTATTGCTTGCATAAGGTTATCCGACTCGCACTTCTTTATTCATTGAGTAACTACATCTGGGAGTAAACTTTCATTATTATTATGGTCACGTGATTTCGTCATGTGACTGACATTTGTATATTCGCACTCCTTACACATTGCTATATTTTGTGGACCTTTTCGCACATACTACATCAAAGCTAACGTTACGATGCCTTGTGCCATGTTATTAAACTCCTTTCGTATCCAATGGATGCACGTAAATAAATTACACTTGACTGCCCTGCGGAATAGCAGATGTGAAGGTTAAGGACAAGATCAATGTGATAATACGACTACTTAGTATTCATTGCTTACGCAAATAAATACAAAGAGCAGAATTTAAATGAATTTGGGGCATAAATTAATGCGATGGTTATATGCATATTTTTAAACAGAGACAACATCAGAAAATGATTTTAACTGCAAATGAGAATAGGTTTAATGATACCAAACAAAAACCTCTGAATATATTAACTCAAATTTGTATCAGTTTGATACAGTTTTAACACATACAGTGTGGGACACGTCATTAATGTCTTTTACAAACAATGTAGGCCCAGAGGAGAGGGCTGATAGATGAGTACTCTCACCAGGTCTACAATGTTTGTCATGTTTGACGTTGTAAGGGTTTAGCAATGTTTGTACTCCTCTCTTTAAATAAAAAAAAGTTAGTCACAAGAAAGGGAGATTAAACATTTATAAGCAGAATCAGAGGGCAGAATCGTCAGAACGGATTATCAATCAACATTAACCACTACCATGCAACATTTTCAACTGGACTATTCCCAAATTCAAACTGGTCAAGCTTATGGTGAATATTTATGGAATTTTACCCCCTCTAAGGAAAAGAGTCCCCATTAGGGATAAAGACCTCTACGGGATAGATATTTCATAAGGGGTAGAAATCACCCTTTTACGCCTTTGTCAACAGACCCATATCAGAATCTCCTATAGCTTCCGCAATATTTAACCCTTTCGGTGCCAATGTCGCCTGCTGGCACCATTGAAAACAGTGCAGCCCCAGGTCAGATGCCGCCTTTTCAAGGCGGCATCTGACCTGGGGCTTCACTGTTTTCTGTAGTATTTTAGCCCAATCATACAGGTGTTTAAAAACAAATACTAACACAATAGTGTTGTGTGTGCCGTGTGGCGGCCGTAAAACGTCTCCCCGTACATACAATCGATATTGTTATTTCTCCCCTTACAGAGGGTGTTACTTACGTTATTTCATCATCATTTACTAATATTTCTTTATTCTTTAGTTGAGATTTATATTTAATATGAAATTATTATTGCAGACGACACTTTTGAATTTGGCGCCAAAAGAGTTAACCCTTGGCCTACTAAGCGCGACATTTGCAAACGACTTGGATCCTGCAGTAACTCGACGTCTCATCAGGATCCAAGCTGTTTGACACTCTGCCAATAGTTTCTCAAAAGCTTGATCGAATAGAAAGTCAGCAACAACGGTAGCAGATCAGAGTCTGAACACACATTATTTTTTCTTACATGTACAATGGCAGTGTGAAGAAATGACATTTTGTTTTTACCATCGCAGAAACTTTAGGAGCTGTTTGATACGAGCCTGTTCTGTTTCATTATAATATAATATAAATCAGATCCCGACGTTATTAGAAAATATCAGACTATTTAACCTATTTACAGATGCATGTAAATAGAGCATTTGCTCCTATAATGGTTTCACAAAGTGACTTTTACAGAGTCGTCAAAAGTCGTCAATATCAGGGAATGGGTTAACCCGGGATAAGACGTGCGCTAGCATTTGCAAACAGTGTAGATCCAGGTTCCTAGAAGAACCCTCTGATCAGGATCTGCACTGCTTGTCATTAAAAATAATTCAAACTTTTTGAGCAAGTTTAAGTATTTCATACTGATTGGCTATTCCACTCTAAACATTCTGGGTTGAAAGCGTAAATATGTTAACATTTCTCTTATATAAACTTGTTCACGCCTGTGCAAACAGAATAAACACAAATCAGCTCTCTTTGCTTATTAGATAACACTAGATATGAATCTACAGTGTCTACCAATACCAACACATGTGTACACTCGCGACTATACAAACTCAACTAATAACTATAAATTGTTGTAGTTGTAGTTGTAATAACTATTTACTATGGTGTCATTTATTCTTACATGGATATCCAACAGGGAAATGGTCAAATACTAGACAACAGATTTCCAAAATCTAATGCGTCAATTACTTTAGGAAAAATATACACACGCACGCTTGCCAGTCTTCATTCTCCGTCACACAGTGTACTGTTAACGTTCTTGTAGATAGCTGTCGATATGGTAATAGCTGTCGAACTATTTTTTAACAACATGTCCCAGTGGGTCGACGGTTCATCGGCAAATCACATTGCCAAGAGTGAAAAAGGGTGGAGCTGTTCATAAACAGCCCAATTTGTGTATATATACCATACTATTGTATTAGGCATGGTTGTATACTATGGTTTACAGTCATATATGATCGTTTCATGGAGGATGCATCTTACAACGATTTATACATTGTCTACATATACAGTAAAATATTGATACAGTAAACTCCCTCTAATGCGACGACTTAATGACCAAACATGGCTGTCTTTAGAAGCAGGTGGTTGCTTAATGCAGGACAAAGGTGATGCAGAAAGCTCCTCTAGGAGCTCTCTGCATTACTTTTGCCCTGCATTAGGCTACCACCTGTATCTAGCACCCAGAATTATACCTCTTGCAGGTGGTCGCATTAGCGGGATTTTACTGTACAGTAAAACCTCGATTATTCGAAGACTCGAACACGTAACAGTATTGATATTTAACACAGGTGGCAGCTTAATGTAGGGTGAAAGTCATGCAGAAAGCTCCTCTAGGAGCTTTCTGCATGACTTTCGCCGTCAATTAAGCAGCCACCTGCATATAAAGGAATCAATTTATACAGTAAAATATTGATACAGTAAAACTCGATTATTCGAACAATCAAGATTTTCTATGAGAAGTGCGAAATACGATTTTGTTTACAGACGATAATTGCTTAACATGTTAACGCTTGCACAGCCACCTTTGTCATCGGCAAAAAATAACATGTTGGCTGTTGCAATATTACTTGTTAACGCATTCTCTCCTGGGCTAATTTTAGACAAAACCTCTTTTGATAAAAAAAATCTACCGAACAGGAGCATTAACTATAGAAAAGGAGAGTTTAAGAACTGTGTATTCTTGAAACCATTGTGTTAAATAGAGCATTTGCTCCTTAGGCTCCTTAGGAGCAAATGCTCTATTCATCACAATGGTTTCAAAATGTGAATTTCATTGAGGTGCAAAAATGCGTCACTAGGAGGGAGTGTGTTAAGTTGTTTCGGGGTTTTTTTCGAATAGTTTTTGGATCCTGGTGAGATGCCGAGTTACTCGGCGTCATATTCGGGGAAAATAAAACAGCACGTAATATGATAATTTTAACTCTTTACTCCATAAATACGCCCTTCTATGCATTTGCAACAGAGCTGACCTAGTAGGAACCGTCTGGGCAGGGTTTGTTCTGATTGTTTACGATATAATAATATACCCCCTAGTTCTACATTTTCTGGCTTGACCAAAGCTTCCCGATTTTATACGTCAACATAAAAATACAGCTAATTACTATTCATGGTGTCAATATTTCTTTCATGAATATTCATGGAGTAAATGATTAAAGTGAACACTAAGACGACACATTGTAGTAAACGCATAAATAAAAAAAACTCTAAATCGAATTATCTCCCTCTTAACCCATTCCCTCATATTGACGACTTTTGACGACTCTGTAAAAGTCACTTTGTGAAACCATTGTGATAAATAGACCATTTGCTCCTATAGGAGCAAATGCTCTATTTATCACAATGGTTTCAAACTACAAAATTCTAACTATTTTCCTTTTTTCTAGTTAATGCTGCTTTTTGGTAAATTTATTCAAAGAGGTTGTATCTAAAAATAGCCAATGGGGTAATGGGTTAAACGTACACTTTCTAAACCGTACGCTCTAATACAACGAATACTCGTATACATATCAATATCGCTTTCTGGAATAAATATATAATTTATGTCTTAATGTTCCGTTATATTTCAGTATCACTTTTCTTTATGAAAAATTTAAAAGATCGAGTTTTTGTCAAAAGATGGTTTTAAATGGTTTTAAAACACTAGCAAATAAGTCGTGATGCTCAAAAACTGATTCATTTCGAAGAAATGGACGGGATTTACCATGAGAATCCATACTTGACCAGCTCGTCCACTATATACAAATGAGCTACAGTAAAACCTCTCTATAACGGTCACTAAATTAAAAACAGTAAAACCTCTCTATAACGGTATTAAAGATATTTTGTGTTAAATGCAGGTGGCTGCTTAAAGCAAGGTGAAAGAAAAACAAAACGCTCCTCTAGGAGCGTTCTGTTTACTTTCATCTTGCTTTAAGCAGCCACCTGCCCTAAATGCCAACTAATAACACAATTTAGTGGCCGTTATAGAGAGGTTTTACCCTACTGTAACATGATCGTCACGGGACGTCTGCTTTCTGACAAAAAGGAAAACAAACATGACGACTAACGGCAGAGTATGCTTTCAAAGCAGAAGTAGAGGGGAAAAGAAATTAACTAAGAGAATAAAGAGACAATGGTCCCAGTGGGAAGGCATCGTCCGCTTAAACCAAGAAATATGGGGAATATTGAACCACTTGCATGCCTGCATTTCCCTTTTGTTGTTTGGTCGCATTTATCGATAGATTTAACAATAGAATAGAATATTTCTATATACATTACAGTCCATGGTCACGTGATGCACCGACAATATCATAGCGCTAAATTTTGATGTGAATTTACTGGCCCTGTGAGATACTTAAGCTGATCATCGCAGTTTAATTAACTTGTTTAAACTTCGGGTTATTAAAGTCATACATTGTCAGCTTATGAAAATAGCTAAGCAGACGAAATGTTTGATCACAGTGTAGCATTCAAAACTGTCAGCCAAACTCAAATCATGTATACATGCATGGGTCAGCGAGGAAGTAAACGCTTCAAACAAACAATGTAAACAAAGACTGTACATATGTCCAGATAAGATGCGTGAATTAAAACAGGTTATTTCTCCACCAAACCCTGTGTTGTGACCACTCTATATAACCGTCATAACGACATAAATTTATCTCTGACAAACCATAGCCACCTCTACATAATGTCCCTTATGGTGTCCAGTGTAGTGAGGATGCACTGTCATGTACATTTCTTTCAATATTGGAAAGATTGTTCGCACAACTGAATCTATTAAAATATATTATTATTGATATTCTACACCTTGTCTTTAGAGTCGGTGGATTATCATATTAACCCTTTCGCTGCCAAATTCTGTCGTCTGCTAACTTTGTCGTCTGCTACAAATTTTCATTCTTTTGATTTTCTTCATTTATGTTTCAAAAACATAGTAACAGTAACAAACAGTTTGGATCCTGATGAGACGCCGAGTTACTCGGCGTCTCATCTGGATCCAAACTATCTGCATAGGTAATCACAGATCCGACATTGACAGCGAAAGGGTTAATAACCTTTGACCGTCGCTGAATGTTTCAGTTTTTTAATGCCATTAACCCTTTAAACGCTGAATTTTCAAATGGACTACAGTAAAACCACTAAATTACATACATTAAACCTCTCTATAACGGCCACTAAATTACATACAGAAAAACCTCTCTATAACGGCCACTAAATTACATCAAGTATTTTGTATTAAAGGCAGGTGGCTGCTTAATGCAAGGTGAAAGTAAAACAGAACGCTCCTATAGGAGCAGCCCCCTGCCCTAAATACCAACTAATTAACACAATTTAGTGGCCGTTATAGAGAGGTTTTACTGTGTTCATAAATTCCAAAATAGTATGGTGAATAATGACAAACAGTGCAGACTCTGATGAGAGGAGCCCTCTAGGAGACCTCTTATCTGGGTATACACTGTTAGCAAAGAACACTAGCGACTCGTGTCCCTCACTGCAATGGTTAAGATGGTTACAATTCCTGCTTATATGACTCGCAAATCAATGTTGTTTTAACCCTTTACTCCATATAAATACCTTTTTACGCCTTTGCCAACAAGATCCTGGAGGAGCCGTCTGATCTGCTCTCTTTGCTAATGGAAATACAGTTTTTATACTTTTTGCAATTGCCAAAAAATTCTGTTTTCATTTGCCATTATAAAAATCCGTGTAGTTAATATAGTCAAACAACTAGATCTGACGGGTCACGGGTTCGCCGAGTCCATGTATAAGGGAGATCAGCATAACTTATCGGATATACACGTGACATTTTTTAAAAGAAAATGTTTAGTTATAGACCGTACAAACAATAAGCGGATTAGTTTTCGGAAACATAGCACAGTGGATAAGTCGTAAGGTCATAAGGAAGTATATGATCAAAGAACATTTTATTAAGCACGGGTTCCAGTCTCGCATCAACCTAAAATATTTTATGGCTAAAAATAATAAGGATTCTATAATTACTTAGAATTATATTCTGATTTTGTACCCTTTTCTTTTGTTTTCAGGAGTTTTATTCTCTTATTTCCATATATGTTCATTGACTCGAACTCAAACAAAGGAACTCCTTCCCTAACATTGACGAACATGTGCATAAATTGTCAGTATATGAAGTGAAATAATGCTTTACTATTCATTCAAGATTAAAAAAAGAGTTTAAGGTCAACACGGGATTCGAACCCACGCTTTTAAAAATACTTCTATCGCAATGCCTTCTGCATACCTAGACTTCAGCTACTGCGCTAAACTGCTGACAATAATTCCGTTTTCATTGTTATCTAATATACCAAACTCGGCTGTTTAAAAAATGGTCCGAAAACATGCGGAATGCTGCCCTCCATTAAAAATGGACTCGGCTGACCTTTGACACGTCAGACCTATTTGATTGACTATAGTCATGTAGTCCGTATTTCTTATACTTACTTACTGACGTTCGCACCTCTATTATTTCTCATAGGGAACTGACTAATACTACAGTTGGACCGCCTAATGCACGCGCAATAATACAGTAAACCCTTCTAATGGGACCACCAAAATAAGGTATAGTAAAATATCGATTATTCAAACACTAAAATACGTATTATTATCGATCTTTAAGACAGGTGGCAGCTTAATGCACGGTGAAATGCATGCAGAAAGTTCCGCTATGACTTCGCCATGCATTAAGCAGCCATCTGCCTAAAAGGGTTTGAATTCTTCTATACTGTATACTGTATATCTCTATGTCACGAAGGCGGGTGATATCTTTATACAGGAGCTTTCTGTATTGCTTTCGTCATACGTTAAGCAACAACCTGCTTTTAAAAATACATTTTTATTATGAAATTACAGTAAAACCTCTGTATAACGGCCACTAAATTACATCAAATATTTTGTGTTAAAGGCAGGTGGCTGCTCACAGCAAGGTGAAATTAACACAGGAGCGTTCTATTTTACGTTCGCCTTGCTTTAAGCAGCCACCCGCCCTAAATACCAACTAATTAACACAATTTAGTGGCCGTTATAGAGAGGTTTTACTGTATCGCTTCGGAGGGGTTCCACTGTACAGTAGAATCTGGCATAAGCGGCCATCAAAAAGAGGTCAAATTATGGGTCTGTAAGGCAAGTGGTAGCTGAATGCAGGTCAAAAGTAATACAGAAATCTCCTGTAGGAGCTTTCTCCCTTACTGTTGCCCTGCATTTAGCAACCACCTGTTTTAAGACTTCTTTGTTCAATAAATAAATGACCGCTTAGGACAGGTTCTGCTGTATTACAAAACTATTTGAAACTGCACTCTTAACCCTTTCCCTCATATAAACGTGTTTTCACGCATTTGCAAACAGAGTAGACCCAGATCAGACGGCTCCTAGAGGAGCCGTCTGATCAGGGTCTACTCTGTTTGCTATTGGAATTTGATATATCTGTTTCTTAGCTTTCTAAAATAGCTACAATGATCCACCTTCCATATTTCATTATAACTATTTTGTCCATGAATATTCAGTAGGTATTGAAATTTGAAATAAACATAGAACAGGGTAAGTGTTAATTGGAAGTTTTGTTCTTATTTACTTTATCAAGGTAGCACATGTTCATAAATTCTGCATATCATGCATTGTTAATGTCAGATAGAACGTGAGTCCGAAAATTAGTGCGTTGTTCAAAACTATATATTTTATAATCTTGTTAATTTGACAAATAACACATGTTGTCATTATTGCAATAGTTGCGTTCTCTTTGTTTCGTTTGTGACAACATAACAATTTTGCAATATTGTTAATTTGACAAATAACACAAGTTGTCATTATGTAAACGTTCTTAACTCTTCGCTTGCTATTCGCGTCAATATACCTACCTGTAAATAGTGAAGACCCAGATGAGACAGCTCCTGCAGGAGCTGTCTCATCAGGGTCTGCACTATTTGCAAGTTGATTGTGCAACCAGTGCACTCTACAGCAGTGATTGCGCAGCGAAATACGTGTACACAGTGAAGATATATGTAATTATACAACAGGGCATGGGAAAAGAAGGAGAAATGTATTTTAAAATTCAGCAAGCGAAGGGTTAAACGTTCTTAATGTTTCTTATGTGACAACAGTAAGTAGAACTTCCTGCCATAACTATTGGAGAAGTCGCGTTCTTCGTCCTATTAGTTCACTTTTATCCTGTTAGGTAAAATGGTGTGTACACAGATTCCTTTCAAGACACACTGCGATACAATTTGCCTAAAATGCAATCAGAGTGTCAAACGGTTTAGATCCTGATTAGACGCCTTATTTATCACCGTCTCATCGGGATCCAAACTGTTAACAAAGGCAATCACTAATCCGTCCAAAGCAGATAAAAGGTTAAGCGCACTGTTCAAATGATCTGCAGATAGAAGTGACCCCCACCCCCACGAAGTAAAGACATAATCTAACTTCTAACCTTTAGCCTGTAATGGGTAATGTTTATATGTGATATTCAGCTTATTACGGGTTGTATTTATACACCTTTAGTTCATCATTACATCTTTATACGCCTTTGCAAACAGAGTAGACCCATATCAGGTGGTTTCTGAAAGAGCCGTCTGATCAGGGTATGCTATATTATAATATAGACCAGATTCTAAAAAGTTTGCATTGGCCGTTATAGAATTCTAGTGTTTATACATGTACATTGACCTTTATACTGCTACGGATAATGTTTATACATTGACCTTTAGCATGTTATAGGAAGTGTTTATATACATTGACCTTTATACATTGACCTGCTAAGGGTTGTGTTTATAAATTGACCTTAAGCCTATTATAGGAAGTGTTTATACATTGACATTTGCTTATTACGGGTAGTATTTATACATTGGCTTTTAGCCTGTTATGGGTAGTGTTTATACATTGACCTATAGCCTATTACGGGTAATGTTTATACATTGACCTTTAACATATTAAGGGTAGTGTTTATACATTGGCCGTAAATCATTACGGATAGTGTTTATACATTGACCTTAAATCATTACGGAGAGTGTTTATACATTGACCTTAAATCATTACGGATAGTGTTTCTACACTGACCGTTAGATCATTACGGGTAGTGTTTATAAATTGACCTTTAGATCATAACGGGTAGTGCCTATACATTGACCTTTAGACTGCTACGGGTGGTGTTTATACATTGGCATTTAGCCTGTTACCGGTAGTGTTTATACATTGACCTGTAGCTTATTACGGGTAGTGTTTAGACATTGACCTTTAGTCTGTTTCCGGTAGTGTTTATACATTGGTCCTTATCCTGTTACGGGTAGTGTTTATACATTGACCTTTAGATCATACGGGTAGTGCTTATACATTGACCTTTAGATCATTATGGGTAGTGCTTATACATTGGTCTTTAGACTGCTACAGGTATTGTTTATACATTGACCTTTAGACTGCTACGGGTGGTGTTTATACATTGACCTTTAGACTGCTACGGGTTGTGTTTATACATTGACCTTTAGACTGCTACAGGTAGTGTTTATACATTGACCTTTAGACTGCTACGGGTGGTGTTTATACATTGACCTTTAGACTGCTACGGGTTGTGTTTATACATTGACCTTTAGACTGCTACGGGTAGTGTTTATTCATTGACCTTTAGACTGCTACGGGTAGTGTTTATTCATTGACCTTTAGACTGCTACGGGTAGTCTTTATACATTGACCTTTAGACTGCTACGGGTGGTGTTTATACATTGACCTTTAGATTGCTACGGGTAGTGTTTATACATTGACCTTTAGACTGCTACGGGTGGTGTTGATACATTGGCCTTTAAATCATTACCGGTAGTGTTTATACATTGGCCTTTAGCCTATTAACTCCCTGTTAGCAGATGCGTGAAAACACGTTTGTATGAAGGAAAGAGTTAACACTTTTTCTATTGAATATTCAAGCAAGAAATAATGACATCATGATAGTTTATTAGCTGTTTTTTATAATGGCATATGTACACATGGCGCGTTTGCATTAGTAGAAACTATAGAGTCAGACCTTTTATGATTTCATAAGCAAACAGAGCAGATTCTGATCAGGCGGACCTACAAGAGTCATCTGATATGGGTCTAGTCTGACTGCGAATGCGTTTATAAGTTGGGGGGGGGGGGGGGGGTTGAAGGATTAATCCTATTCCCGCTATCCGCGACCCGATTCACATTTGCTTGGATGCAGATGAGACGGCGTGTAAATCATCAATTTAACCCATTCCCTGATATTGACGACTTTTGTCCCATTCCCTCATATTGACGACTTTTAACGACTCTGTATAAGTCACTTTGTGAAACCATTGTGATAAATAGAGCATCTAGAGGAGCAAATGCTCACAATGGTTTCAAACTACAAAATTCTAAAAGTTTCCTTTTCTCTAGTTAATGCTCCTTTTCGGTAGATTTATTCAAAGCGGTTGTATCTAAAAATAGCCTATGAGGTAATGGGTTAACCCGTTCCCTGTTCAAAATTCATGTAAGAAAAATTGACATCATGAATATTTATTAGCTGAAGTTTAACAATGACATATGTATTACAGGATATTTTGATATTGGCAGAAACTAAAGAGTCAGAATTATTGTACATTGTAATTCCATAAGCAAACAGAGTAATCCCTGATCAGACGCCTCCTATAGGAGCCGTCTGATCTGGATCTTCTCTGATTGCAAATGCGTGAAAAGACGTTTATATGAGGATAACAGTTAACCCATTCTCCCCTACTGACGCCTTTTTGTGCCTCTGTGAAACTCATTTTTTAAAACCATTGTGATAAATGCTCTGTTTATCACAATGATTGCATAACTAAACAATTCTAAAATTTTCCTTTACTATAGTTAAGGCTTCTTTTCGGTAGATTAATTCAAAGAGTTTGGATCTAAAATTAGTATAGGATGAAATAAGTTAAGAAGTTTACGCATCCAAATCGGGCGAACTTTCCTCCAGCATGCCGTGATCGAACATGTAACTGCATTTTCAAGCAGTTTTGATCCTGGTGAGAGTCATTCTCAATTTTCACAAATCTTCTATTTCGCTACAAAATCCAGTCATAGTTTAAACAGTTGTATTCCTGATGAAACGCAAAGTAAATGGGCATCTGGTCTGGATCTAAACTGCCAAGTTACTCGGCATCTGATCTGGATCTAACCTGTGAAGTTACTCGGCATATGATCTGGATCTTAACTGTCAAGTTTCTCGGCATCTGATCTGGATATCAATTGTTTGCACAAGTTTAACAATTCGTCCCTCCTTTATAGAATTAGGATTTAACCTCTCAAAATCAGATCACAATATCTATTGATCTATGAATATTGATGAGTTTGCTAAAAGCTTAAACAATACCTAATGACTGTCGACAATTATCTTTTTAACACGGAACAATCCTTATCGCAGTATTCGCCACGTGACACACATTTGCGACAACAATGGATCCAGATAAGACGCCGAGTTACTCGAAGTCTCATCAGGATCCAATCTGTTTGACACTCCGTCAATGGTATCTCAAAAGCTTGATCGAATTGGGAGTAGTAGAAACTGTGTTAATATTCCAAATTCAGCAGCCAATATTTTTGTCATAACGGTGTAAGGGCTTATTAGGCCATTGAACAATCCTAGGTTGCATTCTAAACTTCGTGCCAGTATGCAGCCGTGTACAATCCCCTCAGTACTTAACCCGTACAGTAAGGGATACGAGTCACTATTGTCCCTTTGCAAACAGTGTAGACCCAGATGAGAGGGCCCCTATAGGAGCCCTCTCATCAGGGTCTGCACTATTTGTCATGTTATACTTTTTTGTTTAGAAGAAGACTTACATATTCACCATGAGCTCGACCAATTTGAATTTTGCAATAGTCCATTTGGAATTCTAGCGTTGTGAAGGTTAAACACTGAAAGAAAAGACTGCTCAAACTCTGATCTGCTGATGTTCCATACTTAACCATTTCCCTTATATAAACGTGTTTTCACGCATTTGCAAGCAGAGTAGACCCAGATCAGACGGCTCCTAGAGGAGCCGTCTGGTCAGGGTCTGCTCTGTTTGCTAATGGAATTCGAAAAGATCTGTTTCTTTACTTTCTAAAATGTATGCAACGGTTTACCTTCCATGTTTCTTTAAAACTATCTTATTAATAAATATTCAGTAGGTATTGAACTTTGGACTAAATATAGAACAGGGAAGGGGTTAACTACTCGTTACTGTTTATGACAAACTACAGACCGGGTGTCAAACAGCTTGTATACTGATGAGACACAGGGTCACTCGGTGACGTGTCATATATGACTCCTAACTGTTTACAAGTGCCAGTCACTTTGTGTTTAGCAGGATAAAGATTTGACTCTTTGAACGCTATGTAAGGTTTTCGTCTGCAATAAATGTCGTCTGCTTCAATTCTTAAAATAAAAAATCTCTCGCACTTTTGCTGTGCGAAACTATGGTCAACGTGTCAAACAGTTTGGATCCTGGTGAGACGCCACACCATGCGGTAATCACGGGTTGGTAGCTATATAAAGAGTTCAAGCTACAGTATAATCTCGAACTTTGAATATAGATTTTTTTTTTTAAAAAATGACACTTTTAGGCAGGTGGCTGCTTAATGCATAGTGAACGTCATCCACAAAGCTACTCTAGGAGCTTTCTGCTTGACTTTTACCCTGTATTAAGGTGACACGTGTCTTAAAGATCGATACGTATTTTAGTGTTCGAATAATCGAGAATTTACTGTTTCAAGGTTAGGTGCAGTACGTTATGTAGGTATGGTATTTTGATCAAACAGATATGGTTTCATGTCATACTATCAAATCTTTAAATGGCAATAGGACCCATGCAAGTTAATACATTAAATAGTGCATGTCTGTCTATCTGTCTGCATGTCTGTCTGACTTGACTGTCCGTTGGTCAATCGGTCAATGTCTCTCTGTCCTTTGTTTCTCTCTTACATATTTCTGTCTCGTTCTCTGTCTCATTCTGTCTGTCTGTCTGTCTGTCTGTCTCATTCTGTTTGGCTGTCTGTCTGTCTGTCTGAGTCTGTCTGTCGGTCTGTCTCTCTCTCTGTCTCTCTCTCTGTCTCTCTCTCTGTCTCTGTCTGTCTCTCTGTCTCTGTCTCTGCCTATGTCTCCCTGTCTCTGTCTGTCTCTGTCTGTCTCTGTCTCTATGTCTCTCTGTCTCTCTGTCTCTCTATCTCTCTCTTCTCTCGCTGTATTTCTGTCTATCTCTTCTCATCACCCTTATCACTCTCTTCCCTTTCTATTCACTCTGTCTCAACCTCTCCTTTTCTGTTTGCCTGCCTGTGTCTATCCATATATCTATCTGTGTCTGCCTGTCTGTCCATATATCTGTCTGTGTCTGCCTGTCTGTCCATGTATCTGTCTGTGTCTTCCTGTATATATATATATATATATATATATATATATATATATATATATATATATATATATATATATATGTCTGTGTCTGCCTGTCTGTCCATATATCTGTTTGCTATGTACACCAGTGTTGGCCGTTTGAATGCGGGACACGCATTTCCTGACATTTGTAAAAGTGTAGACCCAGACTAGGAGGCTGTGCGTCATCATCTGGCAAGCATTTCATACCAAGTGTAGACCCAGACCAGGAGGATATGCGTCATCCTCTGGAAAGCATTTCATACCATGTGTAGACCCAGATCAGAAGGCTGTGCGTCATCCTCTAGCAAGCATTTCATACCAAGTGTAGGCCCAGATCAGGAGGCAGGGCGTCATCCTCTAGCAAGCATTTCATACCATGAGGATTCTGTAGTATAACACTACTGGGCTACTCCTCTCTGAACATTAAGCGCTGAAAGGTGTTTTAGGTATGTAGGAGCTTTCGGCATTACTTTGACCTGTATTAAGCCACTACCTGCTTCAAGACGCATATGTTAAATAAATGAATGTCCGCTTAGGACAGGTTCTGCTGTATGATGTCATTATATCTTACATGAATATTCATGAAGTAAATGTAAAGTAAATTTGAGAGCTAGATGATGTTGATAATGTGATTAACTCAGCTTTGCTTTCTTGATAAATAGCGACATCAACTGACAGCAGATCATATGTTTGGTCCCTACAAGTAATAGTCTATAATATAGACTGGTATAAGCCAAGCACTTTCCCAATTGACCTTGGTCCAAGGTTAAAAACTTCTGAATCTAAGTCAAAGATCATTATCAAGTATCTGATTGATCAGATTCTGAGCAAGCTCGGAATCTAACCAATCAAATGCTTGATAATGATCTCAGACTGAGGGCCCGGGTTATAAAACATTTCACTTGAGTTTGAGTTCATTTGGTCAGAATTGAGTAAACTCAATCTCTAGCCAGTCAAATACTTCAGATATAACTAAAACTCAGAAGATGCCTGGTGCTGGTCTTCCAATGTCTTGTAAAATCAGTCTGTTTTGGGGTGTGTTTTTTTTTAATTTAATTTGTCGTTAAAGTAAAACTGCGTCCATTTATTTGTATATAAGACAACTTTGAAGTTGAGAAGCTTTGTAAAGCAATAGATAGATTTTATAATCAACACATATACCAATTAATTTTAATTATGTAATCATGTACGATCGAGTACAAACATTCTTTGCAAACAAGCGGTGAATTAGTTATGATCTACACAAACAGTTTGAATCAAGACACAGTGTTTCATTAGAATCTAATCTACGGTAAAATCTCAATTATTCGATTTTTTGTATAGACGAGGTTAGACACTTTTAGGCTGGTGGCTGCTTAATGCATGGTAAAAGTCATGCAGAAAGTTCCTAGAGGAGCTTTCTGCATGACTTTAACCATGCATTAAGCTGCCATCTGTCTTAAATATCGATAATGATACGTATTTTAGTGTTCGAATACTCCATAATAATGCGCATTTTAGTGTTCGAATAATCGATAATGATACTTATTTCCAGTCATCATAAATTCTGGGAATGTGATTGGCTGAGACCCTCCACGTGAACGGGGTGTAAGAAACCGTACACCCCGTTTGATCCAAGGTGTACGGAATCAAGTATGTCACGTGACTGATCGGTTTTGTTTCATCATCGATTCGCGTAAACAAACTCAATTTCTGAGTTTATAAGGCGGTTATTTCCTTTGAAATAAACGGAATTAATCCATAAAAACTGTCTAGCATCCACACATATGTATAAAAACAACTTTTATATCAGTTATATGTTCGTATACTGCTTCTTTTGTTTCCCCAATTATCCCACCTGTCGTAACTACGGGAAACAAAATGGCGGAAGTAAACAACGGTGCAAAGTATCATCGTAATTGGCACTGGTTTAAAATAAGAAGTGAAACTAGATTAAAATGAATCTGAATCAATATTCTTCACAAAGTTACTTTTGATGGAAATTTAGCGACACCACAGAGAAATTTTCGTTTTTACCAAAAGTATTTAACTTTATAACCCATTAACCCTGCAGTAATCTGTCCGTCTGCAACACCCGTAAATGTAAACAATAGCAAAGAGGTTCGCTTCACACACAGATTCCGAAATCGAAGAAAAACGGTCAAACAATTTGCCGAAAAACACAAAGAAATCAAACGAAAAATGTGCCAAATTGCTGAAAACGTACCTACGAGAGAAAAAACAAAATGATGACTTTGAAAACCTATCAAAATCGGAACTGGATGAAATTCTAAGTCATTTCTACTTAGACGCCAGAAAAACAGACGGAACTATGTACAAAACATCAACACTTGAAAATACGAGACATGGGCTGAACAGGTATCTCAATGCACCCCCATTTAACAAAAACATTGACATTATCCGTGATGAGGCCTTCCTGAAAGCCAACCAAAGCTATAAAACAGCCATGTCTGAGCTTAAAGCTGCGGGCAGGGGGGAAACTGAACATTATCCGTGTATTGCAGACTCTGATTTGAAAACAATGTACGAGAGTATCCATATGAGCACAGATACGCCCACTGGTCTGATGAATAAAGTTCAGTTTGAAATTCGACTGTACTTTTGTAGGCGTGGGTCTGAAAATATCGCCGAAATGACCAAGAATACCTTTAAAATTTGCACCGACCCCGACACAGGCAGAAGATATATTAAAAAAGTGTGTGATGAACTTTCAAAAAACAGAAGAGAGCGTGAAAAGGAAGGATTCACAGGCATAATGCCAAGCGACGACTCACCTTTATGCCCTGTGGCCAGCTTCCAAAAGTATCTAAATAAGCTCAATCCCAATGAAGACCGTTTATGGCAACGCCCACTTGACTCCTTCGTCGATGATGGTCCAACATGGTACTGCAATCGTGCAATTGGCAAGGACACCCTGTCCAGATTCATGTCAGACATCAGCCTAAAATCCAGTCTCAGCCAGATATACACAAACCACTCAATCCGAGCTACCGGTGTAACAATTCTTACAAGGGGTCGCTTTTCTGCTGCACAGATTATGTCACTGACTGGCCACAAATCTGTCAACTCACTAGCCCTGTACCACAGGGTGTCTGACCAGGAGAAAGTCCAGATGGGTAAAGCCATTACCAGTGCTGTACGCGGAGGTGTCCCCTCGGCTTCCATTTCCGCCTTGCCATCTTCAACAGTATTTCCAGCAATCTGTGACAATCCCTCCACCAGCCAAAATCTTGAACTACATAAAGTTAGATCTGACAACCAGGCAGAATCATGTTTGAACGGCGTCGATATAAACGAATTATTCACGGAATTCTTCCCAGTTGATAACAACTTTAATATCTCGGCGCCAGCAGTAAATTTTGCAAATAAAACTCTCATCCCAAAAAATGCACCAATAACAATGTTCAGCGGTTGCAAAATTGGGTCAGTTCAAATCGTCATCAATCAGTCAAAACAGACAGATCCTGGCATGTAGTCGCTGACCTAAACTGCAGTACCTAGAATAACTGTTGACAATCTGTGTTCCTTCGTTCACACATGATTGTTATAATTCCGTTCACTTTTTACAAACGTTTGAATTCACCGTTATAAAGTTTTTCCTCATATCACTGAAAATCCCTCCTAAAATGACCCAAATAATTCATGAATTGAAGTTTATGACGTCAAAATTCCAATGTTATGTGTGTCGTAATACCAGTACTATATATAGTTGTCGTGGAAGATAAGGGAAACCCCACCGATGATTAATATTAATCAGTTAGAATACAAAAAAATCTTCAGGTTTCTCTTATCTTTCATGATGACTAATAATGCTTTTTCGAAATGGTGTTATAAATGCATTTGTACAGCATTTTCAGAGAATCTCTTCCAACCCGCGAATCCGCGCGTGAGTTTGAGTGACGTAATTTTTCAGTCGGTGCTTTATTCGCGCTGTATGTAAACAAGTTTTTAGGGATTAAAAACTACAAAACTGTGTAAGGTTATGCATTTATTCTTTCTTTCAATGGACCAAGACTGGAAATAAATTCGTTACACGGTGTTTCGGCGGGGTGTACGGGTTTGTATGACGGTTTTGGATTCCGTATTTCCTTCGCGCGAAGCGCGAAGGAAATACGGAATCCAAAACCGTCATACAAACCCGTACACCCCGCCGAAACACCGTGTAACTAATAGTATTTTAGTGTTCGAATAATCGAGATTTTACTGTATCAATTACTCTGATCATATGTGTAGAAGACTCAAGCAGTAGAAGTTGACGACTATATTGTGTGGAGAGTGTTACATACATTACGCCCTTTCCGGCAGAGCAGATTCAGAACAGATGGCTCTTATAGGAGGAGTAGGCTGATCAAGGTCTGCTATAATTGCTTGAGTGATATAGATCTGGTTCTGCAGTGTCTGTAATGACAAAAGCATCCCTTTGTTCATAGTATCATTATAGCATCAGTTAATTAACCCTTTCGCTGCCAAACTCTGTCGTCTGCTTACTTTGTCGTCTGCTATAAATTTTCATTTTTTTTTTATTTTCTTCATTTTTGTTTTAAAAACATAGTACCAATAACAAACAGTTTGGATCCTGATGAGACCCTAAGTATTCAACCAAATAAGTTTCTACTTACCGATGTTCGACTGCAAGGCCTGGTTTTCACAGATAGATCTTCTTGCTTGTTGTAGCACTGCTTGAATCAATATGGCGCCTGGAATCTTCTCAGTTCCCGCCGAAATCACCAGACTCCTCCGCAAGAGCGACTTCCGGTTGACGGGTTCTCGAGATATTAAGTAAGGTACGACGCGTCTGAGGACGAATGCATTCAGCCACTACACTCCTCCCCACTTTATTTAAGCAGCCCCGTACCTCCTTGGTCCATATCCAGCTTGATCTGTGCAGGGTCTGCTAGATTTCAGACCCTGGGTGCTAAACTGGGACAGTCGTTTAACTGACTCCAGCCTATCCTACAGCCAAGACGCACCAACTTGGCCGACTACACCATTCCGTCGTCTACACCATGGGCGGTTGCCTGTCCAGGTACAGACGTCGCGCATTCTGCAGGGTGACACCGAGAACATCCTTCCAGTCCTCCTGGCGTACGTCTGCCACCACTGCAGCCACCTGTCCTATGTTTGCAGGTGTAGACCTTTTCTGGGGTCTGAAGCTGAAGTAGGGTGCATCTGTTTCCAGAAGCAACCTACCCGGTGCCATCCTACGCAGACACTCATAAGTGGCTACGTTCACCTCCTCCGCCAGTTTGGTTAACACTCCCGTGTAGCCAAAGTATGTGTTGGGAAAGCAGTCCAACCAACGGTTCATCAGTTGAACAGACCCAACAAAACAATGACAGTGAATCAGCCGGTTAGGACCCACTTCAGGCACACTGCGCAACAGGTAGAGTAAGGTCAGCCATGCCTGATCAGCTAGCTGTCCTTCCTGTCCCCGGCAGTGCAAAACCAGGATATGATCCGCACCCAAGTGCTTCAGCTGACGCTCTAAGCGTTCAAGCTGACTCACCCAGGTGGACTCATCCTCCGTGAGATCGTAGCCCACTTCGCCAAATGCTACGACCTCCTTCATCGACACAAGGCTCTTGAAGGCCTCCCAGAATTCTGGTCTTTCAACCTTCTTTCTGGGATGCCACCCAATAGCCGGCACTACTCCTTGGCCCGCCCATTTACGGATTTCATCGGGCGAAGGGTAACTCTCAGGGTCACAAAATACCCCTACAACATTATTCACCACCACCCTATATTCCTGTGGTGGTGACTGTACTCCAAGAATGGTTTTCAGGGATCGTTCCTGAAGACCAAACTTCTCCATAGTCCTGTCCAGGTGACAGTGACTGTCAAACGCCTCGGGTTTTGAGGGCAAACACAACTTCTCCTCGGCAGAAGGCTCAAACAGGCTCTTAAATTGTTCCTGTTTATCACTAGGCAACAGTGACACTAGGGCAAGAAGTCTCTTCCAGTGAAGCAGAGACTCCACCCCATTGCCGACTGGCCTCAACAGAATTTCCCTGGGAATTGGGTCCTGCCTTTGTTCCAGCAGTTCCCTCATCCCAGTGTCCAACTGTCTATCTGGTCTTTCTGTGCTTTCTGAATAGCACACACTTTCAGCCATGCTAACTAGGTCCTTCAAGGTTTTATGCAGACCCACTAGCATCCTTTGTAGAAAAGTTAGCGCCGTCAGTCTGCGGCTCGCTACTTCCTTACCATTAAGGGCTGGATGAAACAGCAAGGGGAGATGAGCGAGAAACGAATGTTCCTCGTCCAACCCTTCACTGCACCCTTCCACCAAACAACGAGACACTGTCGCAGTCCTTTTTTCGGCCTGCCTTGCCCCCTGCCCCTTTGCAACTCTAGGCCCAGATACCCTGGCCTGGTACCTGGGACGGTCCTCCCTCCTTTCCCTCCTAAATTCCGGATGGCCCCCAGGATATCTCTCTCGTGAAGAGTGAGGTGTCCTAGGACCCCCCCGTCTAACACCATACCCCACAAACTTAGTTCCCGGAGGGTATTGATGATATTGAACGGCCTGACTGTACGTCTTTGACCTTGCCGACGTTGATTCTATGGGAGCTTGGATTCTCCCATGATCCTCCTGGCGAGATCTATGCCGAGGACGTTCCTCCCGCGTTGGAGAGATTCTCTCTTGTTTACGAGAGCCCTCCGCTGTGGGTTTTACCTGTTTTTCGGCAACTCTCTCTGGCTTGTGAGAGACCTCCTTTGGCGGTATAGCCGGTGCTGCCTGCTCTGTCTCTTGGTTACGAGACACAGGCTTCACCGGGCTCACTGGTTTCACCCGTGGTGGTGTCGATGGTGGTGTTTTCACCATCTCCGCCCACTCTCTTGTTGGCTGAAGAAGCTGATCGACAGCTGCTGCATCAACTTCCATGTCCTCCTCTTCACCCTTACCACTGGGACTACGCAACAGCTTGTCCTCATCCAAGGCATCCAACAACTCAAGGTGTTCCCTTGAGCGCTGAATGGATGGATCCGTCTTCAGCCGGATGTCGGCACACGAACCAGTTGGAGATTTTGCCTCCGCCTTCTTTGGTTTGCGGATGTCGCAAACGTTCTCACACAGCCACTTGTGCTCCTGGAAGTTGAGTGTTAGCAACTTCTCTGCGCACGCTTTCAACCAAGTATTTTGCTTGGTCTTCCTGGCTACTTTTACTTGTCCAAGTAAAAGTTCCTCTGCCATGTCCCTATGATTGGTAGGGTGCAGAGACAGCAATTTGGACAGCTCATCTGTTCGAATAAGCTTGCCCGCCTGTGTTTGGGTTTTAGCCTGTTCGGCATCTTTTACCCACTTCTTCACTGCTTCTTCCATGACCCTGAAAATGACAGATAAGAATTAATTTCTCCTAGCCCTGGTCTTGCACTCTCCGCATTTAAACCTAACTATATCGAGGGCATCTGTTGGTGTGACATTCACACAGGCACCGTGGTACCATTCCGAGCAAAAGTCACATTGGATCATAAACCTGCCTTGCCACTGTTTACGACAAAAGCAGTAGACCCTGTCATCACCTCGCACTGTATGCTCAGATCCAGGATTACTCTTCCAGTGTTTGATCCACTGTGGGAGTTCCCGGTCTTTGCATGGCTTAATGCGGTCATGGTTAACCACAAAAACTGCGTTTCTAAGCTTAACCCTGAAAAGAAAAGACGACAACTTGGAGACGATTACTCCTGGCCCCTTCCAAGGTGGGCACAGCTTCTTACACTTACCTTTCAGGACAGCTGTATCCAGAAGGTATACCGCATCGCCTACCTCGTAGTTTCTTTCCAACAATCTCAGATCATAATCTCGTTTCATACGTCGAGTGGTCGTTTGTAACCTCTGACGTGCAGTCTCATGCGCCTTCTGCATTTCTGTAGCTAACTTACCAGCATATACTTCTTGACTAGTAAACTTACCTGTCGCTTGAGGGAACATCAAGTGAGCTGGTGTATTGACCTCCCGACCGAGCATCAGCCTGTTAGCGGAATACCCGGTCATCCGGTTCACTGATGCACGCAGTGCACCTGCTATCTGCTGTAGATGGAGATCCCATTCATTCTGAGACTTACCTATGAAGCAGCGGACAGCATCCATGAGCGTCCTGTTGTACCGCTCAACCTGGCCATTACTGGAAGGCCTGTACGGCGTTGTTCGGGCCTTATGGATTTCCAAGACCTTACATACCTCCGTGAAGAGATTAGAGTCAAAGTTACGACCCTGATCTGAATACAGCTGGAACGGCATGCCAAATCTTGAAAAGAACTGGTTAACGGCTGCTCTGGCAGTTTCTTCTGCAGTCTGTGATGGAAGAGGGATACATTCTACCCATTTGGTAAACTGGTCAACCATCATCAGAACATGCTCGTTGCCTCTCGGCGTCTTGGGAAGAGGTCCCAAGAAGTCGATGTGGACACGCTCCATCGGTGCACCCGCATGATGTTCAGTTAAGGCGCACCGACCATGCTTGTCAGACTTTTTACTCTGATTACACATTTCGCAACCCGAAACATACTTCAGAACATCCTGTTTCATCCCATACCAGTGATATTTCTCTTTAAGACGCTCTCTGGTACGAGATGCACCCTGATGTCCTGCAGACGGAAGGTTGTGGTTTAAACCCATTGCCGTCTCCTGCATACCTTTAGGTAGCACTAACTTCTTATCGTCTGTGTCTGGATCATTACGATACAGAACACCATCAATTAGAAGAAAGAGCTCGCGATTCAGCCAATAGTTCTTAGCAGCTGGACTTGCCCTAAACAACTTTGAGGGATCTGGATCCTCAACATCCTCTATCCAATCAATGATCACCTTAAGATCATCATCTTCTGACTGAGCTCGTTTAAGCTCATCTAGCGAGACACCCCAACTGGACGGAGATCCTGCTTTGTAGGAACTCTGGCCATTGATAATTGGCTCACTATCTGATTTCTCTGGACTTGAGGCTTCTTTTGCCTCCTCTCTTTTCTGTCTACGGGTGGCAACAACGTTTATGCTGACCACCTCCGCATCACCAACAGATGTTGTCAACTCCCAAGGGATCTGCAACAGAGCCTCTTCCAGGATCTGAGCATCCTCGTCGCACTGACTTGAGTGTGACCAGTGGAGTTGTTCACTCGCACTGGCACCTCCAGCTTCCCTTGGACCGAAGATAACTTCTTCACTACAATTGGTTGGTTCAACCATAGCGGCATGATCCGTCTTGCCATTGTCGCAGCAATGACCTAAAGAGAATTCACCCGGGCCCCCGTGGATGGAATTCCCGGCCCCCTGACTGTCCAATACACTGGCCGCAGCCACTCGGGCTTCAGACAGAGCATTGTTGGCCAATGGCACAACATCATCCACATCCTCTGTGAAAGCGACCCAGTTCTTATGAGCCCTAGCACAGTATTCACAGCCCCCACAAGGTAACTCCCCGAGCCGCGCACATGCACCATATGCTCCACACTCCCCAGAACTTGCCGGCTTTCTGGACAGTGCATCTGCATTGATGTGCTCACGACCCGCCCGGTGCTTCAGCACCATGTTGTACTGAGACAGCTCCTCAAGCCATCTCGCCAACTGACCTTGTGGCTCCTTGAATCTCATAAGCCATCTTAAACTTGAATGGTCGGTTCTAACCACAAACGGTTTCCCTAACAAGTAGTGTCTGAACTGCCTAGTGAAGCGAACCACTGCAAGTAGCTCCTTCCTAGTAGTACAGTACCTGCGCTGTTCCTTCGTCAGCGCATAACTACCATAAGCAATCACCCTCTCGGTACCATCTTGTACCTGCAGTAACTCTGCTCCTACAGCAAAATCACTGGCATCTGTATCTAAAATAAACTCATCCTTCAGGTTTGGCAATGCCAAAACTGGAGGTGACGAAAGGGATTGCTTCAATATTTCGAATGCACTAGACTGTTTTTCTGTCCATTCGAACTTTTTCTGACCCGTCACTGCATAAAGAGGTTCTGACAATTTAGAGAAGTCCTTGACAAAGGCCCTGTGATAATTGGCCAATCCCATGAAACTCTCCACCTCTTTTGCCTTGGTTGGCACAGGCCAGTCTCTGACCACTTGAATATCATGTTCTGACATTTCAAGGCTATCCCCGGTAATATTTCTACCAAGGAACTCTACTTCCTTCTGAAAGAAGATACACTTCTTGGGTTTTAGTTTCAACCCATACTGTCTAAACCTTGCTAGAGCATCCCGCAGGTTCTGCAAGTGCTCTGTACAGCTCGAACCTAGTACCAAAATATCATCCAGGAATGCCAAGATTGTTTTCCATGACATGCCCCTGAAAACTAAGTTCATTATTCTAGCATATGTTGCTGGTGCTCCACACAGGCCAAATCCCATACGTACATGCTCAAACAAACCGTACTTTGTTATAAAGGCCGTTTTCTTTCGGTCTTCTTCTCGTATAGGGACTTGCCAATAGGCCGAATTAGCATCTAGTTTAGAAAACCAGACACTGCCTGCTAGGGTGTCGAGACAATCATCCACCAATGGTAAAGGAAATACATCCTTAGTGGTAACAGAGTTTAAGGCGCGATAATCTATGCACCACCTAACTGTTCCATCCCGTTTACGGATGAGAACAGGTGCTGATGCCCAGTCTGATGTAGACTCTTGAATCACACCTGCTTTCAGCATCTTCTCCAAGTGAACTTCCTCTTCCCCCGCAAAGCAAGCAGGAGTTCGTCTCATGCGTTGCTTTATGGGCCTTGCATCTCCAGTATCAATTGTATGTTCAATTGTACTGAAACCTCCCAGGTCGAATTCGTTTTTGGCGAAAACGTCCTGGTTTTCTACTAGGAGTTGTGCAAGTTGTTCACTCTGTTCTTTATCTAAATGTTTGCATGATTCAACAAACACTGATTGGAGATGTTCTGGAACTTGATCACACTGAGGATCGGTTAACCTCGGTGTGGGACTGTTGGTCTCTTCGACATGCCTAACATGTATAGATTTCCCAGAATCTGCCGGTTCGGCAGAACCTGGGGCCTCATCCTGCAAATATTCATGTACGGGATAAGCCCTACCTATTTCTACACCCTTGGCTACAAGCTTATATCTGTCACTTGGGTTGACGACACACATTACAGGCATTTCATCTCCTTCCCTAACCACTCTAGGAATCAGAAGCTTGCCCCTATACTTACCAATAGGTTCTACTACATAATCAGCAAGGGTTCTGTCCATCTTACACTGTATTTGTGCTACAGAGTTAGGGGGAATCACTCTTCTCTTAGCCACGGTGACCCGTGCCACCTGTGGGTCGCTGATGCTTGCATCACCATCTAATGTAATGCTCATGCCATCAAAGTACAGGATACCTTTAGCCAAGTCCAATATGGCCTTGCCTACACCATGTAGTACATCAAAACCTAACAACATATCCTGTTCTATGGGGGCTACATACACATTTTCTGTGTACCATTTCGAACCAATCCTAAGTTTGATAGGACCAGCTACGAAACCAGACATTCCCATATCTCTACCTGCAGCCAAAAGCTTCACAGTTCTAAGCTTACTGGGCCTATTTCTGAGCGAGTTGTACACGCGATCAGAAATAATTGTTACCTGTGCTGCAGTGTCAACGACAGCTTTGACCGATTTATCCCCTACTTGCACACCAATGGCATACTGGGAGATCGATCTCATCTGACACACAAGTACCTCCTCTGGTTCTGCCTTACCGCCCTTAACATGTTCTGAAAGGGAAGCAGCTTGCTGTTGTGGTACCTGTAGTTTTTCAGTAGACAATTGTTCATTGTCAACCGAAACCTCACCTTTCTGGCCTATGAATTTCTGGGTCCAGGGCCGGCCGCCTTCCCTGACCCTTGACCTTTTACCTGTGGGTTGCCATACCTTAGTTTAGGACACTCTCTTTTAAAATGCCCTATTTCGCCACAGAAGAAACACGCCTTAGATGATGGTCTAAACCGTGGTTTAGGTTGATGACCACCACTGTCTACCTTCTCTCTAATTGTTTTCTGGAGACGGTGCTCCAGATCCTGCAGAGCTTGCATAAAGTCAGGAGTAGAAGCCTGTTCGGCCGCTTCCGACTTTACCTGGTTCACCGCTTGATAAGGGTCGTCGAAGCCTGGTTTACGGCTCGCCCCCTTTGACCTACCAAACATTGCAGAATGCACCTGCTGGTACTTTCGTACCAGCTGAATTGCAGACTGCACACTCTTTGGGCTCTGCATACATACATGATGGCCAGCCTCCCTATCCAGCATTCCTTGACAGAAGCGGTTTACTGCCTGTTCGGCCGTAAACTTCTCTGGTAACCCCTTATATGCCCTACCCGACAGGGTTAGGACACGGTCTGCCCAGTCCTCTAAAGACTCACCTGTGTTTTGGATGGCCTGTTGAAATCGTGCCTGCGCTGTCGCTGGCACCTCCTGCTCACCAAACCGATCCTCCAGTTTCTGCAGCAAACTACTGTAAGTTAGCTGTTCGCTACCATCAGTAATTACTGCATAATAATCTAGAGCCTTACCTTTCAGACTCCAACACAGGCAGTTGAGGCAGTCTTCTTCTGTCCATCCGCATGTCGTTGCATAACGGATGAACTGCAACTTGAAAGCCTTCCAGTTGCCCTTTCCATCATAGGTCAGCTGCTTTGGGATAGTAGCAAGCAGTTCTTTTGCCTGCAACTTCCTACTAACGTTTGCTGGTGCTGGTGCTGGTAGACCAAACGGACTCCTATAACTGCTGGTAGGTGCTGGCAGTTGAGACACCATACCAGTAGTTCTTACTGGCGACTCCACCCTTACATGCTTGGGCGAGGATCTAACAAAGGAACTAGGTTGTTGGTTAAACCTACTTACCGGTGTGGAAGTGAACACTGGTTGTGGTATGTGTACCGCCGGTGTGTCCGGAAGCACCTCAGCCACAGTGTCCACAAACTCCTCGTCCGACGTCTCAGAAGTAGTGACTGGCTTACTTACCTTTGGGTTGCTTGGTTTTGCAACCACGTGCTGGGGTACGTCAGGGAGCAGATCAAACATGGAATTGAGGTCTGCCCTCTGTTGACGAAGACGGCTACTCTTAAACTTACCCTGAGACCTTGGCTCCCGTTTAACAGCCACAGGTTGAGGCATGGATGGTAGCCATTTTTTGGCTGATGTATACAGGTTGCTAAACCAACCTGCCACCGCATTCACTGCATCAGCTGTCCGATTAGCAGCTGGTATTTCTTCTTCCGACGAAGACGACGAATCTATTTCCGATTCGACCTGGCAGTTGTCGTTAGGTGAAAAATCGACTAACTGTAATTCTTCCTCAGAAAATACACGCCGTGATATCGTGCTTAAGATATCAGGCGTAATATTTCCTGAGCTGCGCCTCACTGCTACAATGGCATTAGCCAGTTTACGGCCAATGCCAGGAATGGCTGCCAGCTCTCCCGCTGAAGCAAAGTTTATTGCGACAGCGTTCATTGCTGCGTCAGGTGCCTGTGCGATGTCTGCTTCAGCCATTTTTTATTTTTTTTCAAAAATAATCAAAAGCAGAATATACCAAAGTTACATTCAATACACAACTAAGGCAACACTCGTGGCAGTTATCGATAATAATTAATACTATCAATAACAAAATTGATTGATGCTATAAGAAATATCGGTTAAATTTCTCGCAGCGTAATCAATGTAAAAACCGTTGGCACTTACAGTCGACGGCAAGTATTTCAAGCCCAAATACTGCAAAACCAACGTGCAAAATACCGTATCTGTTCGATAGGTAGTATTTGTACAAAGGTCCTTCGTTTATGGACTACTTATTCAACACTGAACAGGTTCGAGTGCAATGGCAATTTTGGCCAAAAACAATTTCAAACCCGATGTAGCGTTCAGTCAAATAAATCCGGAATGAATTCGATCCGGAACCGCTGCCACCAATATTGAACCTCAGGAGACCCTAAGTATTCAACCAAATAAGTTTCTACTTACCGATGTTCGACTGCAAGGCCTGGTTTTCACAGATAGATCTTCTTGCTTGTTGTAGCACTGCTTGAATCAATATGGCGCCTGGAATCTTCTCAGTTCCCGCCGAAATCACCAGACTCCTCCGCAAGAGCGACTTCCGGTTGACGGGTTCTCGAGATATTAAGTAAGGTACGACGCGTCTGAGGACGAATGCATTCAGCCACTACAATTTTTGTTTTAAAAACATAGTACCAATAACAAACAGTTTGGATCCTGATGAGACACCGAGTTACTCGGCGTCTCATCTGGATCCAAACTGTTAGCATTTGATATCATAGACCCGTCATTGTGGCACGGAAGGGGTTAATAGTTCGTACATAAATATCCAGTAAAAGGCTAAACGTGTACTCCAAGAACAATTATAAAAGAAATAATGACGTCATAAATATTAATTGGATTATTTTTTATTATGGCCCATTGCCACTGGAATTTTTGGCAATGGCAGCAACTGTAGAATTCTATCTATTTTATTTCGTAAGCAAACAGATAGTCTCTGATCAGACGGATCCTACAGGAGCCGTCTGACCTGCATGGGTTTTGGTCTACTCTAACCAAAGGCGTAGAAAGGCGTGTCTATGGAGTATAGGGCTAACCCTTTCCTTCATATAAACGTGTTTTCATGCATTTGCAAAAGAGAGAAGACCCAGATCAAACGGCTCCTATAGGAGACGTCCGATCAGGGTCTGCTCTATTTGCTGATTGGATTTAAAAGAAATGCTTCTTGACTTTCTAAAATGGTTACAATGTTCCAAATTCCATATTTCGTTGTAACTATGAAAATTCAGTAGGTGTTGAAATTTGGAATAAACATAGAACAGAGAAAGGGTAAAACATAGTCACGCACGCGTGCTTAGACCGTGTTACAGGTGTTTCTGCGCTGCTGGCTTACAAACTGGTTCGTTCGTTCTACCTATACATCAAATCTTATAGCCTTTAACTAGGAAACATGCGTATACTGCTAAAAGGTTTCCTCTGCTAAAACTGCAAAAACAAATAAACCACTCCATGCTTACAAAAGGCGACCTATTTCAGACATTGGTCGGAAATCGAGTTTATATTTATGGTGACTAATCAGGATAAAAACTGATGAAATATTAAATAAACATATACCATTTGACGAAAGGAGAAGGGATGTGCCATACATACTCTTAAATAAACATCCCCACCCAGTGTAAGATTCCACGAACCTCGAAAGTATATCATGCGATAGCCTGATAAGCCCGATAGGCTGCAGGTAAGATTTGGGATGGGTATATACGTCATTTATAGGTAAACACGTAGGCGTATATATGTATGTATGGCAGCTTTATGTATATTGTCTAGGTGGGTAATGAGGTGAGTTCTGGAACTCTCGGATACTGTTGGAGAAACCGGATAACAATCAGGAATACAACAGTATGTATATGCCATCAAACTAGTAAATGTATATCAGCAAACTAGTTTATATAACACTTAGAGAAATACTCGTTACTTACTGATTATATGATAAATTTGTCCTTCAAATAACCTACAATTTGAGAGTGGCTTGTGGTGCTTATTTTCTTAGTACTGAAACCGCTCGGCATCCGGATTGTACATGTCGGCGTGGCAGAGTGCGATATACATGTCTGACCACGCTACAGTACCTACATGTCCGTAGACCATACAACATTGTCAGAAAAACAAACAATATAAGAAAAACTCATTATTAATATTGCTATTATTATTATTATAACACTAGTCTTCATTATTATTATTATTATTATAACACTAGTCTTCATTCTTAGACTTCAAAACGTGTTAAAAATTTACCTGTTGGATTTTCATGTTAGATATGACATACATCATGGCCATTTATTAGCTGAATGTTTTATAATGACAGATGGAAACATTGTGTTACCTTGGCAGACACTATACAATCACATCTTTATAATTCCATAAGCAAACACGACAGACTCTGATCAGACAGCTCCTTGATTTGGGTCTACCTTTTTTAAAAAGCGAATATAGACGTTTATATCAGGTAAAAATTAAACCTTTTGCTCCATGATTATCATGATAGATCCGTCTAATTAGGGTTTACTCTATTTGCTTATGAATAATAAATAATGTCATGGTCAAAACATTTTGTATTCATATAATATTATAAAGTGTTATCTAATTAATGTTTTCCCTGTTTAATATTCATGTAATGAATAATGACATCACGGATATTTATTAGCTGAATTTTTATGGATGGCATATGAACTGATATTTTTGTCCAAGAAGAAGCTGTAGAATCAGATCTATATTAGACCATAAGCAAACAGTGCAGTTCCGACCAGACAGCTCCTACAGGAGCCGTCTGATCTGGGTATACCCTGTTTGCAAATGCTTGAAAATGGGTTTATATTAAGGAAAGGGTTTATTCTTAGATCTTTTAACGCAACAAGTTTTGTTTTACAAAATAGCCCACGTGCTGAATATCCTAAAATAACCTATAGGTCACGAGCTGAATATCCTAAAATAACCCATATGACACGAGCTGAATATCCTAAAATAGCCTATAGGTTACGACCTGAATATCCTAAAATAACCCATAAGTCACGAGCTGAATATCCTAAAATAACCCATAAGTCACGAGCTGAATATCCTAAAATAACCCGTAGGTCACGAGCTGAATATCCTAAAAATAACCCGTAGGTCACGAGCTGAATATCCTAAAATAACACATAAGTCACGAGCTGAATATCCTTAAATAACCCGTAGGTCAAGAGTTGAAAGCACTGTTATTCAAGATAGCAGACACTGCGTACACATCCATCGTACGTTGTAGAAAGCTCTTCGCGTTTTCCCCCATCTCAACCCATGAAACATATTAATCAAATTGATCATTTTACTAAGCTATACAATAGGGACATTCATTGGCACCATTGCCATATCAGAAGAAAATCAGATATTTAACACTTAACAGCCAATATAGCACACCCTTCTCAAACAGTTCATATACAAGCTGTCTAATCTGGATCTACTCTGTTTGCAAAACCTTAAAAGACGGTATTATCTAGTATAGGATTAATAAATGTTTAATCATGAATTTTGTACATGTTGGTTACATTTTCTACAGCAGTAGATGAGAAGCGTATTCCAGTTGACATTGTTTAAGGTTTTATTTCATTAACCCATTCCCTCATATTGACAACTTTTGACGACTCTATAAAAGTCACTTTGTGAAACCATAGTGATAAATAGAGCATTTGCTCCTATAGGAGCAAATGCTCTATTTAGCACTATGGTTTCAGACTACCAAATTCTAAAAATTCCTTTTCTCTAATTAATGCTCCTTTTCGGTAGATTTATTCAAAGAGGTTGTATCTAAAAATAGCATATGAGGTAATGGACTATAGGTAGTGTCGTTCTACGCATTTACAAACAGAGCATGCCTAGGGTCTGCTCTGTTTGCTTATAAATGAAATCTACAGTTTCTGCCATGGCCAACATTTGCGTTCATGCGTCTATACAAAGATTAAACTAATTGATTATTCATGATGTCATTATTTCTTACATGAATATTCATGGAGAAAATGGTTAAATGTTCGTGCTGCAACTTAGTAGAATCGACTCTCCAAAGCGTTTCTTATAAGTTACAACAAGGCAGGAGTTGTCTAAGAATTAACACTTTCTTTCTTAAAAAACGTGTTTTCACGCATTTGCAAACAGAGTAGACCAATACCAGACGGCTCTTATCAGGGTCTGCTCTGTTTGCTGATGGAATTTGAAAGACCTGTTTCTTTACTTTCTAAAATGGCTACAATGTTCTACCTTCAATATTTCGTTGTAACTATTTTGTCCATAAATACTCAGTCGATTTTGAAATTAAGAATAAACGTAGAACAGGGAGAGGGTTAAGAGGGTCTGTTAGATCAGTATTGATTTTATCTACATCCCTGTTTTGTACTGATTTGCAGAGGATATACGGGAAACTATGAGTGAGAACAAGACTCTAAAGTCAAAGGGCGAGGTCGCCGAGAGGGCTGCCATATTCCTCGCCCCAAAAGAGACGCCAAATTTACGGAAGGTAAAGTCAGATAGCTCTATGATAAAACGTGAATGTGGTGGGAGTTCTGTGATGCAGAAGAACCGTGAGATTTTCAAACAACGGATTGAAAATCATGAGATCGATCGATTAATAAACCCTTTCAGTGAGTTTTGGGGGCAATCTAAAGACGACTACCTGGACAAATTAGAAAACGCAAAGGCCGTGTGGAAAGGTGCTGACAAGCGCACACAACTGACGAAGATGGATGATAAGTACGGACGACCTGTGGAAGGGACGTTGACAGAATATCGGGGCAACAAAGCCAGAGACTTTATCGCAAATAATATTATAGAATGCTGTGAGACGATCAAAAACCACGGGGAACAACTATCAGATGGATCATATCAAGTGAAGTTTGGGGTTCTTTTCAAGATTTATGAGAGGATTAATGACAAATTGGTCGGGTTGCTGGTTCGAGCCCGGCGTCATGGCCTACTTGAGTTTCCGGGAGAGATGCTGTACCAGCGACAGGATGACGATGTTCTCATTAAGCTTCAGAAAGTGCCAACATTCGAGGATCTACATATGAAATACATTAATTTCAAAGCAGAAAGTGAACCGCCAAACGACACACCCTCAGCACAATAACAGAGACAACTTCGTGTGAATGAATCCAGGTACGATCAGCTAATACCGGAAGTACTGCACTGTGTAAACTTATCGATGAGCTGGCACCGCCGTAAAACCTTTCTGCGCCAAATTTCTAATTGTCGTCTGCAATCCGATTTTTGTTCAATTATTCGGTACAATAAGGAAATGAGATAAATACATGCACATTTCAAAGGAATAAAGCACAAGTATCGGAATAGATATCAAGACAAAATTGAAAAGGCGGCACTATTTATCGTGGTGCATTTATGCGACATCGGCGGTGAAAGGGTTAAACCTTCACTTCATGGAAACTCATGCAAGAAATAATGACATCCTGGATATTTGCTGAAAATTGAAATACAATGTAGGAAGGTTTGACAATGACATAAGCTGTTCGGTCATATCTATATAGTTCCATAAGCAAACAGAGCAGACCCTGATCAAACGGCGCGTTAAGGAGACATTTGATATGGGTCTTCGTACTTATGGAGTAAACGGTTAACTTTCAGCATATTGAACAAACGCGAGCTCGCCAGTGAGTGCCTATACTCCTGCCCGCGGGGTTATACATTCTCTGTCCGAGTCTGTATACATTCTTAACCCTTTACTCCATGAATATTCTTGTAAGAAATAATAACATCATGAATATTAATCAGATTAAATGCAATACTAGCGCATAGACATAATAATTTTGACCATATCAGAAACTGTAGAATCATATAGACCTATATTATATCATAAGTAAACAGAGCAGACCCTGATCAGACGGCTGCTTTTGGAACCGTCTGATCTGGGTCTACTCTGTTTGCAAAGGCGTATAAAAGGGCGTGTTTTGCAGTAAAAGGTTAATGTACTTAACGCAAATGATGCTCAAACTAAATTGGGGGTTTCCTCGATGTTAATTTGGTATGTGTGAAGATTTCCATTTTCAGCCGAATTAAAATTACTGAAAGTTGTTTACTCTAATAATGACGTGTTTCTTCAGGTGATAAAATGCAACATCAGACAAAACAAAGACGGAAATTTGTTGTGTCTGTTTGGAACAGAATGAAGATACGGAACAGAATTGGTACATTTCCATGGGCATGCCTCATAACTGATCTGTGGAAACTTCAAACATCTCGGGAGTGCACGGAAGATTGGATACGTGATATGTGTCGATGGTACATTGTATAATATTAACTCTTTACTCCATGAATATTCATGTGAATTTGTGAATTAAAATAATTAGCTGAATGTTTATTGTGACATACAAACAAGATTTGCTTTACCATAGAATCTGAACTATATCATTTCATAAGCAAACAGAGCAGACCCTTATCAGACGACTCCTTCAGGGGTCGTCTAATCTGGTTCTACTCTGTTTTCAAAGGCGTAGAAAGGTGAATCTGTGGAGTAAAGGGTTAGTTCTATGCACGCTATCGGCGACTCTGACATTACAACACAACATTATCAGTGTCAAGCAGTTAGGATCCAGATAAGATGCCGAGTTACTCGGCATCACTATTGTGTCCAAACTTTTTGCGAAGGTCATCACAGATACGACTAGAACGGCGAAAGGTTGAATAAAAATATGCTTCCACGAGTTTGAATCTGTTTTACTAGCAAATAAATACGAGTATTAGAAAAGTTACTATCCTTACAATAAAATTTCTATCATTTCTTTGTTAAAATATGGTCAAAGTGTCAAACAGTTTGGATCCAGATGAGACGCCGCATTATGCGGCGTCTCATCTGGATCCAAACTGTTTGCATTGGTAATCACGGTGTCGCCGCCAGCGTGCAGCGTTATCGTGCGGTAGCAGTTGTACTCAGTTTACATGAGGGAGTGGTTGTGCTTTTTTCAACCCACGTGGGCTTTCAAGTTTTATTTATTCTTAATCAGTTCGAATAACACCTGTCTTAAGCGACCATTTCTGCGTGTCTATTGCATTTCATCAAGCAATTACCTGCCTTTGACCCTTTACTCCATAAATACACCACACTTCTGCAAACAAAATAGATCCAAATCGTGTAGGAGCCGTCTGATCAATATATGCTCTGTTTGCGTATGATATTATACCGGTATACAAATGTAGATATGATTATATAGCTTCTGCCATGGCAAAAGCAAAACAAAATACAAGGACAGACAAAACAAAGACGGAAATATGGTATGCCTTTATGGAAAAAGAATGAAGATATGGAACGGAATTTGTATATTTCCGAGGACATGCCTCATAATTGATCTGTGTCCATGTGTTTTTATAACAATGACTGTCATGTCACTGGAGTATAGGGTTAATGATTCTTATGTTTAATCAATCTATGGTCGTTTTAAACAGGGTTTATTGTCTTAAATTGTTGCCACTTAAATGTTGCAAAAAACGATAACCCATTTATTCCAAGCATACATTAACAAAGACATCGACAAACAGTGTAGACCCAGATCAGGGTCCATGCTTATAAAGCTTTTTAGTTGAGTCTGAGTTGGTTCTCAAGCTTTTGATTGGTCATATTTGAGTTCTCAAGCTTTTGATTGATCAGATTTGAGCCAAAGGCATGGACCCTGGTGATTCCACGAGGGAACTCTGTGACAAGAGTCTGCACAGTTTGCTTCAAACAGTATTTTAAAGCTGCACATATGTATTACTAATGCTTCATCCCCAATTCCAATAGCAAACAGAGCAGACCCTGATCAGACGGCTCCTCTAGGCGCCATCTAATCTAGATCTATTCTGTTTGCAAAGGCACAGAAATGTGTATTTATGGAGTTAAGCGTTAAATACAAAACTTTTGGCAGTTCTAGTCTGAAATGTAGGTATAGGTGGGTTAAAATGCAGCGTGTATGCTGAACTTGAGTGTGTAGTGCATGTCTACCTGAGGAAAATGTATTTCCCACATGTGATATACCTATGTATTGTATAACCATGTACCCAGCACTCTGGTTACTGAACAAAGTGGAATGCAGTAAACCCTCTCTATAACGGCCCCTAAATTGGGTTAATTAGTATTTAGAGCAGGTAGCTGCTTAAAGCAAGGTGAAAGTAAAACAGAACGCTCCTATAGGAGCGTTCTGTTTTTATTTCACCTTGCTTTAAGCAGCCACATGCCTTTAACACAAAATACTGAATGTAATTTAGTGGCCGTTATAGAGAGGTTTTACTGTACATCCCATTATTGTTTAAAAATCTGGTACGAAAGCCTTCAATTTGCTTGAAGATTAGGAATGAAAAACAGTGCAGATCCTGGTCAGACAGCTCCTCTAGGATTCCTCTGATCTGGTTCTGTACTGTTTGCATATTCAAGTACACTCTTTTCTTGTATTCAAAGGGTCATGTAACATACTGTAACGCAACTTATCCCCAAGAAACTAACATTTTGAGTGTATATCGTGTTTCATCTGGTCTCTGAACTAGTACCGTACATTTATTTACAGATAAGATCTGGAACAGTTAGGGTCCAGATACGTGTCTTGATTAGTTTCTGTTTACAGTTAGGATCCAGATACAAGTATTTGGATAGTCTGTTTACAGTTATGATCCAGATACGAGTATTTGAACGGTCTGTTTACAGTTAAGATCCTAATAGGAATCTTATGAATGCCTGATTTGGTTTTGAAACAGTAACTTTAGGAATTATACATGTTCCCCCGTGACTCCAGATAACTTTTACTTTAAACCTATCCCCTTTTACTGGCGCCTTTTGAACCCTTTTTGAAACCATTGTGATAAATACAGCATTTGCTCCATAGGAGCAAATGCTGTATTTATCACAATGGTTTCGAAAACTAAATAATTCTACTGTTATCCTTTTCTCCAATAAATGCTCTCTTTCGGTGGATTTATTCAAAGAGGTTGGCTCTTAGATACCATGGTATGAACGCCTAGCCTAGGCGTCTAGGAAGACGGTCAGCCTTTACACATTAAGTTCATTAAACCTTTGTCCTGCTATGCGCTACCTCACTATTATTAGCAAACCATTTGAACTTCCATATAGATAAGACTCCGATTATCTCAGGATCCATCCCGTTAAACATTATGATCGATTTCTTTATGAATGAAAATGAGACAGAAAAAATAATAATTGAAAATATGCTACGACGTGTTTTCTGCAAGCAGAAAATAACCTTTTGATTAGGATTAATCAGCATCTAATTAGTATTTAATCATGTACAATCTGGCAAACATTGTGGCTGATCTTGATCACATACACGCAGTACATCTGGTAAATTTATCTAGCTTACCGGGCCATGCAGTCATAGATAAAGGAGAGTGTTTCAAACAACGAACTCGTCATTTCTCCACCAGAACCTATGTTGCGACCACGCTTTAGAATCGTCTCTTTGAGACGATTCTAAAGAGAGGTCGTAACATAGGGTTTAGTGGAGAAATAAAGAAGTTATTTCAGTAATGTACGCATATTATCTACGTTCTGGTTATTCCCTTGCGTCCCGACTCTACTGCCACATTCTCTATATGATCGTCTTCCTGAAATCTATGAATGGCTGTATTTTAATAATAACTAACACTCACTCGGCGTCTCATCTGGAGCTACTCTGATTTGTCAAACCCATACCACATGTAATTGTTAGCGCATTCTTCACGAATTTTTTCAAGCGTCTGGTGATGATGATGTTTTTGTCTTATCTTTTCTCGGTTAATTATAGTACGTTACTATCTTCTGCTATGCTCGTCTGGTACACACGGACGAGATCTCACGCTATGATATCCGACAAAGTACAGTAAAACCTCTCTAAACAGGAACAATAAAATACAGTACAACCCCTCTAAGGCGACCACCAAATCAGTTCTAATTCTAGGGTTTTAAAGGCAGGTGTAGCTTAATGCAGAACAAAAGTTATGCAGAGAGCTCCTTCAGGAGCTTTCTGCATTACTTTCCTTCTGCATTAAGCAAAACCCCTACTTTAAAAGACATCTATTTATTCATATAGGGGCCATTTAGAGGGATTTTACTGTAGTACCAATGTTGATATTTTAATAGGTGGTACCCTAACCCTTTACTCCATAGATAATTATAGAAAGCTCCTGTATCTGATCAGGTTGTTTTGTTTGCTGATAGAATAACATAGCCCTGTTTTTACACGTTCTGCCACTGTTACAATTGCCATTGTTTGTATGCCGTTATATACAAAACAGCTATTAAGCTTCAATTCATAAATTAACTGTTTCTTACATTAATGTTCATCAAAAGAAAGGGTTATTTTAACCACGAATATTTTATCAGCTGAGTGTTCGTTTAACCTTTTCCCTGTTCTATATCTAGTCCGAATCTCAATACCGACTGAATATTCATGGACAAAAAATAGTAATAACGAAATACGAAAAGTAATAAATTGTAGTCGTTTTAGAAAGTAAAGGAACATATCTTTTAAATTCCATTAGCAAAGAGAGAAGACCCTGATCAGACGGCTCCTATAGGAGGCGTCTGATCTGGGTCTTCTCTGTTTGCAAATGCGTGAAAAGGCGTTTATATATGAAGGAAATGGTTATCCCTTTATCTGATACAGACACAGTCTATTAATAAATAAGGTAGACCCAGATCAGACATCAGGTACTGTCTGGTCAGGTTTGCTCTATTTGCGTCTGATATAATATAGACCTGGTTACATATTACACTGTGTGTGCATTGTCTAAAAAATACCTGTGTTCATATAGGAATGCAAGGGACAATACTTCGAAAAGCAGTGACAGATAGAGCGAGTACAGGTTACGAACGTTAATGAAGGGCTATAGGAGCATTACTGCATTACTTTTTTCCAGTATTAAGCTACCAGCTGCCCTACAGAGCCATTATTAGTGATCCTCTTTTTGATAGCCGTTTAAGATAGGCTCTTTTGGAAATTCTTCTTTATTTGTCGAAATTTGTTAAGATTTAGAAATATATTTCTCTTTGATTATACTTAGATCTTTATATTTGCAGGTATATTTGTAAGATTTAGATTACATTGCTGTCACATATATAATTTCTTATACAATCAATTGTATCGTGTAACAAGAAACATGTAAATGTTTACGTTACTAATAAAGTGTTTTGAATCTTGAATTAAACACCCAGTTTAGAGGGGGCTACTGTACATAATACGTTTGGTCCAGTTAGAGGATGATCTAATTGAACAGGTACAGCAGTGCCTTGTCAGCCATTTACCTGGTGAATATACATGAAAGAATCTACCAATCATGAATATTGATTACACGTACACAATTCTTCTTCAGTAAACACACCTCTAAACCGGACGTTAAATTTATTAGAAATATCGGTCTTGTAGACAGGTGGCAACTTATTGCAGGGTGACAGTCGTGCAGAACGCACCTCTAGGACTTTCAACCTGCATTAAGCAGCCACCTGCATAAACGTATTTAAATTCTTCTCTACTAGAAGTCTGGTTTAGAGGTTTTTTTAATGTGAACTGTAAATATAAAAAAAAACATTGCTTTGACAAATATCTTAAAATCAGTTCTATGATATTCTATAAGCAAACAGAGTAGATCATGAACAGACGACTCCCAACAAGAACCGTCTGATCTGGGTCTACTCTGTTTGCAAATGTGTCAGTAGGCGTTTTTATCAGGTAAAGGATTTTAAAAACGACAACCCATCGTATAAAAAATAGTCTTGCATCATGAACTTGATTAGCATTCATTAAAGATATTAATTAATCTATGAATTTTAATTAGAAATTTTAGCCATTGAAGAATTAAACCTTTTCTATTTCATTAGCGAACAGAGAAACCTGACCAGACAGCTCCTGTCGGACCGTTACTGTCTGAGCTTGGTCATCTCTGCGTGTATATGCGTAACTATACATGTACGTCCTTGATACATTTGCAGACAGTTTGGATCCAGATGAGACATCGGGTACCTCACTGCATTGGTGTAAGAACATTGAATATACCTTGCATTTCTAAATTGTAGTTGGCGAATTGTTGTGCAAATTAAAAATGCGAAGGATGCTAAACGTAAAAGTCTTAATCTCATTACGGTATGCATTGGACACTGACAAATAGTGTAGACCCACTGGGTCCATGCTTATCAAGCTGTTTAGTTGAGTCTGAGTTTGTTCTCAATTTGAGAACGAACTCAGACTCAACTAAAAAGTTTAATAAGCATGGATACAGATCTCTGTTTGCACTATTTGCTATACCAATCACTGCCAAAACGATTTCACCAGCGTTATTATTTCTATTGTGCAGGAATCCCACACTAGATAAATGGATGGGTTCCAATCTTCAGTTTGAATGAGATCAAATATGGAGGTCAAAGATTAAATATAATTTTAGTGTCAGTAGTTGATCTCATTGTGTTTGTAATAAACAGTAGACTGTTTTTTTTCACGTCTTTGAAATTGTTTTAATTAGTCTTTTATTTTTCATCCATATATTATCATATTTATTGTGAAACGTTACCTTATTTTTCCACGTTTAGTCTGCCGGTCAGATAACACCTGCTCAACCCTTTACCAGATAGAGCCACCTTTTAACGCCTTTGAAAACAGAGTAGATCCAGATCTAAAGGTTGAAATAGCTGATCAGTCTTTTTCTACTTGATTTTAAAGAAGTGCTGATTGTCGATACAGTCAAGCCCTCTAAACCGTTTACTCTATAAATAAGTTTCTCTACGTCTCTGCAATCAGAGTAGACCCAGATTAGACGACTTAAATGTTATGCCTATTATACCTTTGCCCTATGAATATTTATGTAACCAGGGTCTGCTCCGTTTGCACATGATGTCATTATGTCTTACATAAATATTCAAAGGGCAAAGGTATAATAGGCCAAATGAAGATAACGGCCACTAAATTACATCAAGTATTTTGTGTTAAAGGCAAGTGGATGCTTAAAGCAAGGTGAAAGTAAAACAGAACGCTCTTATAGGAGCGCTCTGTTTTACTTTCACCTTGCTTTAAGCAACCACCTGCCCAAAATACCAAATAATTAACACAATTTAGTGGTCGTTATAGAGAGGTTTTATTGTATAAGATCCTATTAGTCACGTGACTGCTTAGGCTGCAGCAGCATGAAATGCATGCAGAAACTCCATCCAAGTTTTTGACTTTTACCCTGTTTTCAAATATGTATCTGACTTAAAGACCGGCATTGATACTACAAGAGAATCCCTCTAAATAAGCACTAGATAAATAAACATGGGTTTATTTAAAAGCATGTGGCTCCTTAACACTGACGTATTTTGACGCTTATGTAAAAGGCATTTTTGAACCCATCGTGATAAATAGAGCAAATGCTCTATTTATCACGTTGGTTTCAAACTATTTAATCCTTAAATGTTTCTTTTTTTCTAGTAAATATTCATTTTTGCAGTAGATTTATTCAAAGAGGTTGGATATAAAAAAGTCTAGTAGGGAATGAGTTAATGCAGGGCGAAGGTAAATCAGAAATCTCTTACTGGTGTTTCTGGATAACTTTCGTCTTGCATTAAGCTACTACGAGATATATAAGATATAAGTTGATGGTCGGATTAGAGGGGGTTTACTGTTACTTTAACGTCAAGATGAATAGTTTATACTGTGTATACTTTGTTTTAGGTTATTTATAACTCTGTCTATAGTGATGTAATGAAACTGTGTGAAGTATTGCAATGGCGTCTTCACTTCTTACTTTGGCTACTCCCCTGTCAACAACCCTTTAACTCATACACATGTAAATGTCTTTTGATACCTTTACAGGGTAGAACCTATTCGGTAGATTCATTCAAAGAGGTTGGGTCTAAAACAATTCACGAACTATCTTTCTGCAATAGGCGATCCCTTTTTTCAATATTTTACTCCATGAAAATTGAAGTAAGGAGTAATGTCATCATGTATATATCAATTACCTGTATTTAAAATTTAAGGTAACATATGAAGACAGGGGTATTTCTTAAAAAGTCACATATGAAGATATTAATATTTAACCGAAGATATGAATACAGCAACATGTATTTAACCGAGACTAAAGTAGTATAATCATCTATTTTGTGTCATAAGCAAACATTGCAGACCGTGATCAGATGAATTCTAGAGGAGCCGTCTGATCTGGGTCTGCTCTGTTTGTCAAGTTGTAAAGAGGCGTGCGTGTATCTATATGGAGTAAAGGGTTAATAAAGTTTTATTTACTAAGTTGTCGCTTTAATCCGTCCCTTCATATAATAGTTTTTTCATGCATTTGCAAGCAGAGTAGACCCTCATCAGACGGCTCCTATAGGAGCCGTCTGATCAGGGTCTACTCTGTTTGCTAATGGAATTAGCAGATTTGTGTCTTTACTTTCTAAAATGGTTACAACGTTGGACCTTCAATATATCATTATAACTATTTTGTCAATGAATATTCAGTATGTATTGAACTTCGGAATAAACATAGAACAGGGAAAGGGTGAACCCTTTCCTTCATAAACATGGTTATCAGTGTCTGTTCTGTTATTGGATTATGACAGATTTGTGTCTTTATTTTCTAAAATAGCTACAAGGTTCCCCCTTCCACATTTCAGTATAACTATTTTGTCCAAGAATGCTCAGTAGGTATTGCAATTTGGAATAAACATAGAACAGGGAAAGGGTTAACTCATTCGTTTCCAATGGTAGATCTGTGATCCCCAACGCAAACAATTTAAATCAAGGTTAGGCACTAGTTAAATAATTCCACGTCTCCTCAGTATCCAAACTGTGTGATTCTGTAATGGTGCTTTTGGGAAAAAATGAAAGAAAACTAAGCAGAAACTATAGCATCGAGTTTATATACTTCCATAAGTAAACATCATACCCTGATTAGGTGGCTTCTGCAGGAACCGTCTGATCTGGGTCTACTATGTTTCAAAGGCATAAAAAGACGTACATGTATATTTGAGGTAAAGGACCACCAATAACGTGTTTAATACTCGATCTCGTTATGTTTATAACTTTATAGGTATCAGGTTATATAAGAGATGCGTTTGGCACATCCCTGATGTATCGGATGCAATGATTTAACTATTCCCTCATACTAACGCATTTTGACGCCCCTGTAAATTTTTGAAACTATTGTGATGAATAGAGCATTTACGTTCTATTCATCAAAATGGTTTAATTAATGTACACTTTTAATTGTTTCCCTTTTTCTAGTAAATGCCCATTATTTAAAAAATATCAATTGAGGGAATGTGTCCTAACCCTTTCCTCCATTAATACGCCTTCCTACGCCTCTGTAATAACCACTTCTTGAAACAATTGTGATAAATAGAGCATTTGCCCCTAGGAGCAAATGCTCTATTTATCACAAATGCTTCAAACTACAAAATTCTTAAATTTTACTTCTCTCTAGTAAATGCTGCTTTTGGGTAGTTTCATTCAAAGAGGTTGGGTCTAAAATAGCTTATGCAGAAATGGGTTAAACTAGCATATGAAGTAAAGGATCACCATATATTTTATTCAATACAGGAAATGCACTCCCGACCTCATAGTTTTACCTATTATAGACATTCTGTTATTAGAATTATTATTAGAAATATGTATTTGTTTGTGTATATGAGTTGTGCGCATTAAAAGCCTCTTAAAATAAGGCATTTCAAACAGTGTGGGTGTAGAATCAGACTAAAAACGGGAATTTCAATATCGTTGAATGTTCTTAAAACCATATTTTTAGGGTTAACCCACTGCCTCATCGGCTATTTTTAGATCCTACCTCTTGGAATAAATCTACCGAAAAGAAACATTTAGTAGAGAAAGTGAAAAGTATAGAGTTGTGTAGTTTTGAAACCACTGTGGTAAATAGAGCATTTACTCCTATGGGGCATATTCTTTCTTTATCACAATGGTTTCATAAAGTGACTTTTTTCTAGAGGAGTCGAAAGGCGTCAATATGCGTTAACACCGGCCAGAACTGTTTGACATGTGTTTTTAGTGTTTCCAAGACACTTCTAAAACATACCAACACTGTAGCGTTTGGCTGGGAAATGAGAGATTTATATATACGAGCAAAAATCCTCTTCTCTACAGTTATTTTGACCCTTTACTTGATGAATATCCATGTACGAAATAATGGCATCATGCATAATAAGCAGATAAATTGTTATAATTGTACATGGACACATGAAGTTTTGGTCATGGCAGAAACTGTAGATTTATATCTATATTATGTCGTAAACAAACAGCAGACCCGGATCAGGCAGCTCCTATAGGAGCCGTCTGATCTGGGACTACTCCGTTTGCAAATGCATAGAAAAAGCTTATTTATGTAGTAAAGGGTTAAATTCATTGATTTCAGTTTTTTTTTATTTATGTATGTACAGTTTATATTTTGAACAATAAACAATTGCTGCAACATTGTATCATTGTTCGTTGACTCCCAAACCTCATATAACCTGTTAACCCTTCGCCTGCTATTCAAGTCAATATGCCTACCTGTAAAAAGTGAAGACCCAGATGAGACAGCTCCTGCAGGAGCTGTCTCATCAGGGTCTGTACTATTCACAAGTTGGTTGTGCAACCAATGCACTCCACAGCAGTGATTGCACAGCGAAATACTTGTACACAGTGAAGATATATGTAATTATACAACAGGGCATGGGTAAAGGAGAAATGTATTTTAAAATTCAGCAAGAGAAGGGTTAACTCGCTCACATTTATGGACCAGTTCTTGTTTTTGTTTGTTTGTTTGCTTCTTTATTTAAACTCATTCTCTCACTGGTTATTTTAGGCCCTACCCTTTTGAACAAATCTACCGAAAAGGAGCATTTACTAATGAAAAGGAACATGAATTTTAGAACTGTGTAGTTTTTAAATTATTGTGACAAATAGAGCATTTGCCCATATGGAACAAAAAGCTCTGTTTATCACAATGGTTTCAAAAATGACCTTTACAGATGTGTCAAATGGCGTCAATATGAGGAAGTATGTTAAACAGTTTGGATCTAGATTAGTCATTCACCGTCTAACGACTTATAAAGTGTTGGATACTCTGTTTTAGAAGATTGGGGAAAAATGAAGATGTAATTTTAGAATTAAAACAGAGAAGTTTTGCAGTAAGTTAGTTAGTGTCGAAAGGGTTAACGCCATACTTCATAGATATTCATGTTTGGATATCCTTTCCTGAGAGGGTTAGATTTCAAAAGGCGGTTTTTCAACTTCCGGTTAAATGGCGGATATACGGATGTTTTGCTAACGGAGTGAAAAAATGTGATTTTTTCTAACTTTCTGCTATCTGGGGGCATTAATAGTATAATGAAAATGTCATTTTCAAGTTGAGGTTGATGGACTTGATAGTGAAAGTAAGCAAAGTGGATGATTTTGAAGACTATTATTGATTGATTTCGAAACATTATATATGCAATATATGCTTTGTTGTTTGCATTGAGCACGATCGTCACGTTTTGCACGATTTTCTCTTAAGTCCAAAAACTGTGTCCATAAGGGGTGTCGCTGTCGCATTTTTTTGTGACTATACTGTCCATAAAAAGTTACGCACACGTATTATGAGCGCAACCCCAGAAGTAACTGTAAAGGCTGACAAGACCTCAAAGAAACGTTTTTTGTCATCGCCCGAGTTTGAAGCCCAGCTAAAGAAGAACAAAATATCTGATCTTGAGGAGACTCTCGAGACTCCCGAAACGGGCATAGATATGGCAAACATGGAAGTTAATGATCCTGGATCCCATACTTATTCGCTTAGCACAGACGACATTAACCGAATTGCAGATATTGTGCGGGAGTCACACCGTCATGAGCTGAGAGGAATGATTGGCGAGATCACTGAGGTTCTGGTTAAAGACGTCACGTCAGGCGTTATTAGTGGTCTTAAAACAGAGGTCGCTGAGTTACGTGCTGAGAATGCGTCCCTTAAAACCAAAATTGCACAGTTGGAAGGTACCGCAGACACCGCTGAGCAATATAGCCGTCGCAACAGCCTACGGATCTCTGGTTTCGAAGAGTCGGAATCTGAATCGACTGACACGGTTGTCCTGGAAATGGCACGTGAATTAGACGTAGAGTTGTCCTTGGAGGAGATTGACCGTTCGCATCGCGTTGGTAAAAAGTCCCCAGGCAAGCCGCGTGACGTCATCGTGAAATTCTCTACCTACCGTTCGCGAAACAGATTTTACAGAGCCCGTGTCCGTGCAAAAGGAAAACCTGCGCTTGCGCGCGTATACGTAAACGAGGATTTGACACGTAAACGGAACCACCTCCTGTATGAATGCAGATTACTTATGAAAGCGAAAAGCGTATCAGGTGCCTGGTCGAGTGATGGAACGATCCTAGTCAAGGATAACTCTGGCGATGTACACAGGGTCGGTAGTGTTGACGACCTTGACGTATTTCGCTAACTTTTCGCGAGCAGTATAGCAGCATGTGTTTAACAGTATAACCTCAATAAAGAGCACGGGAATTGTTCTCCGATATACTGTTGTGCTAGAATCGTAAATGTGTATATAAAAATCTATGTGTGTATAAACTCCATCATTACTTATGTAACCAATAGTACAATTTAACAACCGAATGCTTTGGTTTGGTTCCAGACAAGAACACACAACTTTCGTTTAGTTTTTCCATGTATCACAACTGTGGTCCCAATTGAACTGTATTAACCCTTATCCTGCTGTAATGTCGTCTGCCTTGAATTAAGTTGTTGTATGCAATTGAAGAAACATAAAGACGAATGATAAACGGTTTGGATCCAGATCGGATGCCGCCTTACGTGGCGTCTAACCTGGGTCAAAACTTTCTGCAAATTTCGGTCAAGTCGTGGTCCTAATTGAACTGTATTAACCCTTGTCCTGCTGTAATGACGCCTGCTTTGAAGTTGTTGTATGCAATTGAAGAAACATAAAGACGAATGATAAACGGTTTGGATCCATATTGGACGCCGCCTTATGTGGCGTCTAACCTGGGTCCAAACTTTCTGCAAATTTTAGTCAAGTCGTGGTCAGCAGGCTTGAGGATTAAAACATATATAACACGTGTTGCCCAAGCAGACTATTTGCTGATTGGCGACACAGTTTGGACCCAGATCGGCCGATACCATTTATTGTTGGCGGCTCGTCTGGGGCTTGCCGTCTGAATCTACTTAACGTTATTTGAAGTATACAAACCATTATGATGTATTCAGTGATTTATTAGTTAGGTAATTATGCTCTATTTGTTGTAACGGTGTTGATCCAGAGCAGCTGACACCATTTATCGGTAATTATGCTCTCTTTGTTGTAACGGTGTTGATCCAGAGCAGCTGACACTATTTATCGGTAAGCCGCTCATTTGAACTAGTATATGTAGTTATATGTCTGTTTTGTACATATTCAATGTTCCTTGAATATACTTGAATATACAGCTAAAGTCATTTAATTAATGATTTATCAGATCGGTAATTATGTTGATGTGTTGCAAGCAGTGTGGACCCAGATTAGCCGACACCATTTACTGATGGCGACTCATCTGGGATCTGGCTGTTTGTATTTATTTTATGCCCTTTGAGATTACTGTTCATGTGATGTAGTAAATGATTTATCCATCGGTATATTTGTTGATGGTTTGCAAACAGTGAGGATCCGGATCGGCCGGTGCCATTTATGTGGTGGCGGCTCGTCTTGAAACTGGCTGTTTATATCTGTTTTTTATCGCTGCAATATACAGTACATGTGATTCAATAAATGCTTTATCCAGTCAGTCACTATATCCATTGGTTGCAAACAGTTTGGATCCAGATTGGTTGCGGTTTTCCTGGGAACTGGCTGTTTGTATCTGTTTAGTACTAATTGAAATGTACAATTCATGTGAGGCAGTAAATGATTTATCCGATTAGTATTTTATGCAAATGAGTGGTAATCAGAGACCCGGATCAACTGACACCATTTATTGTTTGTATCTACTTAATGTGAGCAGTGTCGATACAGATCAGTTGACCATTTATGTGGTGTCGGCTCGTCTGGTTCATCTTTGTATTTGCTTTATGCTCTTTTAAATATATAACTCATTTGATACAGTAAATGTTCCTTTGAATCAGCATTTCGTTTATGGGTTGTTAACAATGTAAACCCAGATCATCCGACACCATTTGTTGATGGCGGCTCATCTGGGATGGGACTGTGCGTATATGTTTAATGCTGTTTGAAAATATACAATGGAAGTGATGAAGTTAATGGTGTATCCGATCGGTAATTACGTTAATACGTTGTAAACAGTGTGGGACCAGATCGGCCGACACCATCTATGTGGGCGGCTCACCTGAAAACTGGCTGTTTATATCTGTTATATGTTCCTTGAAATTTTCAATTCATGTAATGTAGTAAATTAATTATATGATCGGTATTTCATGCTGATGGGCTGTTAATAGAGAAGACCCAGATCATCTGGGAGCCTGCTTTTTGTATCTGTACTATGCTCCTTGAAATATGCAGTTCATGTAATGAAGGAAAATGACTTATTGGATCAGCAACTTTGTTGTTGTCTTGTAAACAGTGTAGGTCCAGATCAACTGACACTATTTTATTGGTGGCGGCTGATCTTGGAACTGGCTGTTTGTATTTAGTTTTATGCTTTTTGAAATATGCATTTCATACAATGCAGTAGATGATATACCCAGTCATTAATTGTGTTAATGGTTTGCAAACGGTGTGGACCCGGATCGGCTGACACCATTTGCTGGTGGCGGCTTGTTTTTGGTCTTGCTGCTTGTTGCTTGAAGTATACAAATCATGTGATGCAGTAATGATTTATCAGGTCGGCAATCATCTTGTTGGCTTGTAAACAGTGTGGACCCGGATCAGCCGCCATCATTTATTGGTGACGACTCGTCCGGGTCACAGCCGTTTGTATTCAGTTTGATGCTTATTGAAATATACAGTTCATGCAATGCAGTAAATTATCTATCCAAACAATAATCATTTGGATTGGTTGTAAACAGTGTGGATCCAGATTGGCCGATGCCATTTGGTTGGTTTCGGTTTGCCTAGGGACTGGTTGTTTGTATCTGTTTTACACTCTTTGAAATATATAATTCATGTGATGCACTAAATTATTTATCCAATCAGTCACCATGTTGATGGTTTGCAAACACTGTGGATCCGGAGTGGCCGATACCATTTACTTGGTTGTTTGTATCTGTTTTACGCTCTCTGAAATATACAATTCATGTGATGCACTAAATTATTTATCTAATCAGTCATCATGTTGATAGTTTGCAAACAGTGTGGATCCGGATTGGCCGATACCATTTACTTGGTTGCGGCTCACCTGGGAACTGACTTTGTATATGTTTCATGCTTCTTGAAATGTGCAACTCATGCGATGTAGTAGGTAAATGTTTTTTTTCCGATCAGTATTTTATGTTGATGGGTTTACTCAGAGTAGACCCAGATCACCTGCATGACACTATTTATTGGTGACAGCACATCTAGGAGCCTGCTGTTTGTATCTGTATTATGCCCTTTGAAAAGCACAGTTCACGCAAGGTAGAAAATATACTTATTGTATCGGTATATTTGTTGTCGTCTTGTAAACAGTGAATGCCCAGATCGGCCGACACCATTTATTGGCGGCGGTTTATCTGGGATCTGGCTGTTTGTAGTGAATTGTGTGCTTTTTTGAGGTATAGTTTCATGTGATGCAGTAAATGAATTGTCCATTATGCTGATGGTTTGCAGACAGGGTGGACCCGAATCAGCTGATGGTACTTGTTGGTGACGGCTCATCTGTGAGCCTGCTGTTTGTATCTGCTTTCTTATTTATTTTTGAAATATGCAGTTCATGTGATGCAGTAAATGTTTTATCAAATCGGCAATTGTATCCATGGGCTGTAGACAGTGTTGACCCGGATCAGCCGTCACCACTTGTTGGTGAAGGCTCATCCGGGACATAGCTGTTTGTACTTAGTTTTATGCTCTTTGAAATACATGTATACGGATTATGTGGTACAGTGAATAATTCACCATCTTGATGTGTTGTAAGCAGTACAGACCCGGATCAGCTGTCACCATTTATTGGTGGCTCCTTATCCGGGAACAGGCTGTTAGAATCTTTCATGCTCATAATTCGGTATACTACTTAGCCGATATATCTCCTTACAAACTGTGCTGGCCCAGATTACGAAATGAACAGTTTGCCGCGATTCATTGATTTCAATAATGACGTTTTGATTTTTCTACAGAGATGTAATTGACAATAGCCCTTAGATTGTTGGTCTAAACCTTCTGATATGCCTGATATGAGTATCATTTTTTTCATTTCTGTTTTTCATATAGCACTGTTTTCATCTTCAACGTTTGGATCATTGGCTGATTTGAGCGAGTTCTTCTCTGGCAACATGCTCATGATATTATTTTGCAGGTATGGCTGTGTGGTGGCGGAGGCGCGTTTCCTTATATTCCTCCTCAGAATTTCATGAAATATAAAACTCGCACTGCCGCCGCCGCACAGGCTTATTGCTGTCGTATGAAGTTCTCGATGCTCCTGCACTTTTTATGTCTGTACTGGATCCTTAGTTCAAAGGTTTACTCTTTATCTGTGCTTCTTCGCCTGAAAGATGCTGTTGGATTACACTTTAACTCTCAACAAAGGGTACGTTGCAGATCTCGACTTTTGTATGTCAATTCAGTCTTCTGTGTTAAGCTATTGCTGTTTCATTTTATTGCTACTTTTTCCTTATGGTTGATAAGCATTCTGTTGTGTTGTGGTGACATTCATCCAAATCCAGGACCTGGTAACCCTGATAATATATCAAATCAATCAATAAGTTCCTCATTTTCTAGCTCATTTGCATCAACAATTGACCCCTCCAAAAACCTATCTATAGTACATTATAATGTTCAAAGTATCCTTGCAAAATTAGACAGTTTGACTGCTGAACTTCACTGTTTTGATATCCTTGCATTTTCTGAAACATGGTTAAGAAATTCTATCTCCAATGAAGATCTAAAGATTCCATCATTTAACTTACCAGAAAGAAAAGATCGTAATTTTGATAATCATGGAGGGGTAATGGTATATGTTAGGGAAAACATTAAGTATAATCGACGTCGCGACCTTGAACTTATCGATCTCGAATGTGTCTGGGTAGAATTATGTCTTCATCAGAGACACTTACTTATATGTGTTCTTTATCGACCGCCTAATGCAACTGCTGGTTATTACACTATGATTGAAGACTCACTTCATCTAGCTGTTGACACTGGTATTAACGACATAATTATTACAGGTGACTTAAATTTTAACATGTTAAATTCATCTACGTCGAAAAAGATTGATTCGCTTTGTCAAAAAATGGGTTTAACTCAAATTATTAACGAACCGACGCACTTTACAGAGCATTCACGATCACTCATCGATGTAATTCTTGTCAAGAATAATACAATGGTTGTTTCTTCTGGGGTAGGAGATCCTTTTCTTCAACAAGAACAAAGATATCATTGCCCAGTATATGTACTAATACGTTACAATAAACATAAATTCAAATCCTTCACACGTAAAATTTACAAGTATGACCAGGGAGACTACGATTTACTAAGACAGAAAGCAAATGAGACTGACTTGACAGGAACTAAACATAATGACATCAATATATATGCAAGACAAATTACAGAACAAATTATTAATGTGACCGATGAATGTGTACCAAACAAAATTATCCGGACTAGACAATATGAACCACCATGGATCAATTCTTTGATTAAAAGTAAAATTAGATCAAGAAAAAGGGCATACAGAAGAGCTAAAACAAAAACATCTGATCACTATTGGGAACGCTTCAAACATCTCCGTAACCAAACTATCAATCTTATTAGAAAATCTAAACAAGAATATTATAATAATCTCTCAAACAGATTAACTGATTCTAGTCATTCCTCAAAAGGCTGGTGGAACACACTTAAATCTTTCATATCAACAACTGGAAATAATGCTTTACCAACATTAGAAAATAATGGAATGCATGCATTTAACGATAATGATAAAGCTAATCTCTTAAACGATTATTTCGCAGCCCAAACAATACTTGATGAACTCAACGTCAATGTACCTGCTACTTTGACATCAGATAGTACTATGCCTTTCTTTCTTATTTCTCCTGAAGAAGTGGAATCAACTCTAGCAAGTCTTCCGACTGGTAAGGCCTCTGGTCCAGACGGAATCAATAACAGAATCCTCCGTGAAGCAGCTAAGGAATTATGCAATCCCCTGTGCGACCTCTTTAACCAATCTCTCGATTCTGGCATCATACCAGAATGTTGGAAGGAAGCTCATGTATCTGCTATTTTCAAGAAAGGTGACCCCTCCTTAGTGAGCAACTATAGACCTATCTCACTTCTAAGCAATTTAGATAAAATATTTGAGCGCATAGTATTTAAACATTTTTATAATTACCTGCACGATATCAAGTACCTTTCATGTTTTCAATCTGGCTTTATTCAAGGTGATTCCACTGTGAACCAGCTGACCTTTTTATACAATACATTCTGTAAGGCACTAGACGAAGGCAAGGAAGTAAGAGTAGTCTTCTTTGATATTAGCAAGGCCTTTGATCGTGTATGGCATACTGGTCTGTTAGCTAAATTGAAATCAACTGGTATATCAATTAAACTTCTCAGCTGGTTTTCTAATTATCTCTCGAATAGACGTCAGCGGGTAGTAATACCTGGGACAAAGTCAAAGTGGGCACCAATCAAGGCTGGTGTTCCACAGGGTTCTATTCTTGGTCCTCTCTTATTCTTAATCTACATCAATGACATAGTCTCAGATATTCAATCTAATATTCGCCTGTTTGCAGATGACACAAGCCTCTTTCTTATTGTTGAACATGCTGATCTAACGGCCAACACACTTAACTCAGATATCTCTAAAATCACCGAATGGGCTAATTTGTGGCTTGTAACATTTAATCCCACAAAGACGGAGTCACTTCTAATATCACGTAAAGTAAATCATCCTTACCACCCCCAACTCACAATGCTTAACACAGATATTATAGAAGTTGAGTCTCATAAACATTTAGGAGTTCATCTTTCTAATGATGGTAGCTGGCATACTCACATAGACTATATCAAATCAAAAGCATGGTTGCGAATAAATATAATGAGAAAACTTAAATATGTTTTAGATCGAAAATCTCTTGAAACCATCTACTTGACCTTCATAAGACCACTTTTAGAATACGCTGATGTTATTTGGGATAATTGTTCTAATGCTGATAAACTAGAACTTGATAAAATTCAACATGAGGCAGCCAGAATTGCCACTGGTGCAACAAAACTAATTTCTATAGCCAATTTAGTAAAAGAAATAGGGTGGGAATCTCTAAATGAAAGAAGACGAAAGCATAAGCTTTTACTACTTTATAAAATGACACAAAACATCACCCCTGAGTATTTATCGTCCTTGGTACCCCCTCTGGTGAAAATTGAATCTAGATATCACTTGCGAAATGCCGAAAACATTCAGATGCCACATGCAAGAACAGCACTGTACTCGAACTCCTTTTTACCTTCAGCCATTCGTGAATGGAATTTACTTCCATTAGATTTGAGAAACGCGGTCTCTTTGTCATCTTTTAAACGGTCCCTAAATTCCAGCTATTCTACCACAGTTCCTTCTCATTACTACGTTGGAAGTAGGAAAGCACAAATATTCCTCACTCGGCTGCGCACTAATTGTAGCTCATTAAATTTAACATTATTTCAAAAAAACATAATTGACTCTCCACTATGCCACTGTGGGGATGTTGAAAGTATCTGCCATTACCTTTTTACCTGTAAATCCTATCAACACGCGCGCATATCCCTCTTGAACACTATAAATCCGATTCGCACTCCAACCGTCAGACTTCTCTTGTATGGTGACCCAGTACTTGGTCATGAGTCTAACTGCACTATATTTCGAGCAGTCTTGAAATATATAATGCAAACTAAACGTTTCTCTTGAGCAAATTAGGGACAGAGCGGGCCCTCTCTTCTCATTTCAGCCAATGATTCCATTTTCTGTCTTATTTCTTTTTCTCCACTTCGTGATTGTAACATTTTTTTCCCCTTTCTTTTCCACAGCTTTTTGCTTTTTTCCAAATATATGCTTATGTCATAGGAAATGTACATTACTCAAGATATGAACATTCTATATCCGTAGTGTAACTAACTGTTGTCAGGAGAAGATCTCAAATAAGCTTTAGTTAGCTTTCGATCCAATCCTTTATGTATTATATATGCCGTGAATGTAAATGTAAATTATCAATAAAATATGTTTAAACTAAAAGGCGGTTTTATTATACACAATTTTCAGCCGTCAGTCTCCCGAATACCTAAACGATTTGTTTAAGTTTACCTCAAATGTCCATAATCGAACTCTGCGATCTTCATCTCAGTTTCAGCTTTATTCTCCAAGGCCTAATACTGGGATCTTTAGAAAATCATTCGTCTATTCTGGTACACTTATTTGGAACAGTCTACCAATTACTATAAGAAATGCCATTTCTGTTAATCAGTTCAAACTATTTTATCTGCAGTGGATTCGACAGAAAAAATAACCAATTAGTCCATAATTATACATTTTGACAACATATATCCTTTATCTGTACATAACGTATTTCTCAATACCGGTATACAATGTAAATAGTTTTTGTTGTAGCAGTTTTTGTTGTAGCAGAACTGTTCTAATGATGTATAATTATGCTGATTTCATTTTTCATTATTGAAATGGTTTAATAGCGTAATTACTGCACTGGACACATGTTCCGTGATTGTTATCTTTGCTCATAAATGTATGAAATGTACCGATTAAGAGGACATCGGGGTAGATTAGCCATTTGGCTAACCGAGCAACCCTTATTAATAAGGTTTACGGACGTTTCGCTACACAGCGTTTCGCTACCTTGACCATTTCGCTACCCTGACCATTTCGCTACAGTCATTTCGCACCCTTACGGGAAGTCATTTCGCTACCCTGTCACTCAATTAATTATAATTATTCACAGATTTATTCTCAGATTGAATTGATTTGGACGATAACAGTTTAACAGATGAAAAAGATACCTTTACCAATTTGAAATACCGAGTGTAGCAGCATAGGCAAACAGTTTGGATCCGAATGAAACATTCACATTTTGACAAAATCGATATAATGAAATGGACGAAACATTGTAGCCATTTCAAATAGAAAAGAATCAGAACTTATTATATCAGCAAACAGAGCAGACGCTGATCCTATATAGGAGCCGTCTGATCTGGATATTCTCTGTTGGTAAATGAGTTAAAACCTGTTTGTATGTGGGAAAGGGTTAAAAAGTAAATTGTATTTTCATTTGATCGTAATGCAAGTGTCATATTATATATCAATGGAACAAGAGCAAAACTGCAATAAGCAAAAAATGAATGTAGCACGTGTCCATGTTAATTCAATCAGTGTCACATACCGATACACATATCTAATCGGCTTATAGGCGGTACCTGTGATCTCGGAGTGGACAATATTGTCACGTGGACCTGCTAAACAATGGCCAAACAACGGTGTCATAAGTACGTGTTTGTAATTAATGATTGTTTATTTGACAAACAATACATCGGTATAATCGATGTAGTTAATTATAATAATTTTAAGTCATTATTTATATTACATTTATACAGGGTCTGTATTTCTAAAATTAAGACACATCATTCGTCCTCTGACATAACACTTTATTTTCCAATATTCCTATAATTCGTTTTGGTATCTGAATATAGATATTTATTATATGTTAATAAATTCGAGTCTCAAATCACTAACCACCCCCGCAACAATATTGGTTTTCCTATTAAATTCGATAGGTAGCGAAACGTACAGGTAGCGAAATGATCAGGGTAGCGAAATGACTTCTCGGTGGGTAGCGAAATGACTGTAGCGAAATGGTATGGGTAGCGAAACGTCTGACAACCATTAATAAAGGTATTTTATTCATTCATTCAATTCGTCAAAAACCTTCTGCATACAGTTTCGATCCAGATGAGACATTGAATAACTGAACGTCTCATCAGGTTCAATTAGTTTAACTCTAACTAGATTTTTTTTAATTTGAAGCAGAGGAGCTAAAATATTTTCTCGTATTTATAATAATGACAGCGTGGGTAAATGGCGTCACAAATATGTGATTTTGATAGCACGTGCATTCATCCACCTGAATCGGGGTCAGATGTCATTTATGCATTTCATTTTTTTGTGTGTGTGTGCACCACTTTATATTTTATAGCTTTAAATTATTAACTATTTGGATGCTAGTGGCAAATCAAATTTATGATAACATAATTGGATCCAGATTAGACGCCAAGTTACTCGGAGTTTTAGCAGGATCCAACTGCGTGTCCTTAAAGAATAAATCTACAAATTGAAGCAGACAACAATTATTAATTATCCAGACGCAAAAAATAGGGGGCCTACTGAATTTCTGAACATTGCTTTCGAGTGCATATAGATCTGTGTTTTACTGTTTTGTATATTGTATGAAATGCTTTTGTTCTAGGGCTTCAGTGTAGGTTAGTCATTATGACTAATTGAGCTACCCTCGTTAAATAAAGTATTTAAGCCACTAGCGCTCCCCTTACCAAGCAGGACATGGGTTTGGAGCTCCGCGAAAAATCATGTAAAAAATGCAGAATTAAAGACAAAATCGACAATTTATTTGGACAAATATTGAGTTAAATGACTGTTATTCATGCCACCGAAGGAAATTTCAACAAAACCGAAGAAGAAACGTCGAAGCAAGAGAAAAACTATATCGCCTTTGTTTCCAGACAGTACACAGGTTAGTGAGCACACAGGAAAAACCGGTTTTGGTGATTTTTCGGGTGGGTCTACTGAGCTTGGAACTGTGAATTACAACAACCCAGTGAAACGATTTCATTCTTCTGAACCAGATTATTTCCTTTTTGATAATATAAACATGAGTTATCCTCAACAAAATTACTCGGGTCAAATGCTACAGTCACCACAGGGTCAGTTTACGCCTCAGTATATGCCAGGGACCCCCACCCAGATGCAAAACCTAACGACCCCACCCCCATGGGCTGTCAGCTTAATGGATGATGTCAAAAGTATCAAGCAAAAGGTAGAGAAAATTGAAACCGTTGAAAAAGCTGTTAACAACATTACGTTGAAATTGAACCAAATGGAAATAAAAGTTGACCATATTGACAAGAGGGTAATCGATGTAGAAAAGAACTGTTCATTCATGAGTGAAAAATTTGATGATCATTCCACTGAATTGAAGTCTGCGAAAGATGAAATTAAACATTTACACAAATCCTGCAATACTCTGAAAGAAAACGTTAAGGAATTAGAAAACAGCCGTGACCAATTAACGAGCAAAATTCAGAACGCTGAATATAGATCTATGAGAGAAAACCTCATATTTTACGGTATCCCGGAGAGCCCCTCAACCGATTCTCCAGGAAATTGTGAAAGTCTGGTAAAAGACTTTATACAGACTCATTTGAAAATAGATCCGACTGCCACTGTTCTGGATCGCGTACACAGATTAGGATCCACCGTGAAACCTGGTAAGCCACGCCCAGTAATCGCGAAATTCCATTACTATCAGGAACGCGAGAAAGTGAGATCGACCGCACTGGCACTTAAAGAATACCTCAAGACTGCTAATGTCGGTGTCGGGGTTCAGATCCCCAAAGAATGGCGCGAGTGCAAGAGGACTTTGGGTCCTGTATACGATGCCGAGAAAAAGAAAGGCAATACCGTGAAATTTGTTGGTGACAAACTATTTGTGAATGGCGAACAGTACAAACCCCCACCTACCAGTGACAGTTAGAGATGTCGTGAGGAGCCATTAGACATTACTTCTTGGAATGTGAATGGTTTAGTAAGGAAATTGACAGATACCCATTTTTTAGACATAATTAAAAGTCATGATATTGCAATTTTACAAGAAACTTGGCTTTCTTCAAATTCTCATTTTAATTTAAATATTCAACATTATGATGCAGAACATTTATACGGAAATAAGTCTATTAATACCAGAAAGGGCCGATATAGTGGTGGTATATCAGTATATTTTAAGTCTGAACTGAAAAGTAAGATTCAAGTTTTGGAAAAGAAACAATGTGGTATCATGTGGATAAAATTATGTAAAACTTTGTTTCCATTTAATAATGATGTGTATATATGTAGTTCATATATAAAGCCACGTGACTCGAGAGTTATTTTAACGGACGATATTGATATGTTTGAACAGATAGAATCTGATGTTGAAAAATACAAATTGTTAGGAAAGGTTTTGATTACAGGTGATCTAAACAGTAGAACATCCAGTGAGCCTGATTTCTTACACTTTGATAGCTATTTAGATAATAATATAGAATTGGAACTGAATGCGCATATTATGCAAAGGGTTAGTAAAGACAAAACCTTGGATGATTATGGCAAACGTCTGCTGCAATTATGTAAATCGACTAATTTATTAATTGGCAATGGTCGATTGTGCAGTGATAAACGCACAGGAGAATTTACTTTTACCAATTTGAATGGTAGTAGTGTTGTAGATTATTTATTGTTGAATCACAGAGACTTTAGTATAATCAATCATTTTGAAATCCAAACATTGAATGAGTTCTCTGATCATTGCGCAATATCATTTACTATTGAGCGTAAACCCCCCAGGGTTGAATCACGTGACACCACAGCTACCAATGAACAGTACATTGCATGGGACGAGTCACGGATAGGGGCGTTCCGCCAGTTGCTATTAGATAAACATAACACGCTACTACAACTGACCACAGATTTAAATAACAATAGCATAAACCAGTCTATCAATGCCTTTACTTCATATATCCAACAACACGCACTTAGCATATTTGGTAGAGACAAAAGACCAAGCTCAATAAAGCATACAGGAAATAAATGGTTTAATAAAGAGTGTTATGACGCACGAAAGAATTATAACAAATGCAGGAATACTTTTATCCGTAACAAAAATAGTGAAAATAAAACAGCTTTCTTAAAAAGCAAAAGTGAATATAATAAAATTAAAAAGAAGTGTAAAAAACAAAATAAAAGGGATGAAGGCGTGCGGATTTCAAAACTGGCAAAATCTGATCCAAAATCTTTCTGGAAAAATGTCAAAACGCAATACAAAAATAATGTAACCAATCCTGATATTCCTATAGAGGATATGTATAACCATTTTAACATATTATATGGAACTCGACCACAAAACCCCGAGGAAAACATTAATACACTAGAAAATATATTAGACATTGATTTAGACTCCAATTTTACACAGGATGAATTAAAACTTGCGGTCTTCGCACAAAACAATTCAAAAAGTCCGGGGGAAGACCTCTTGATAGCAGAAATATTCAAATCAACTTTCGATATCATATCTCCTTTTTTATTAAACTTTTATAATAAAATATTCAATAACGGTACGTATCCCGAAATATGGGGACATGGGATAATTGTACCATTATTTAAAGGGGGAGCCCCTGAACCAAAAAATTTCAGAGGCATAACTTTGAATAATATTATGTCAAAAATTTATTCTAAACTACTTGTGACTAGATTAACTAAGTGGGCTGAAATACACGAAAAGATTACCGATAACCAATTTGGGTTTCAAAAGGGTAAGTCAACAATAGACTGTATATTTATTCTGCATTCTCTTATAAGTAAAACATTGTCTGAGAAGAAAAAACTTTATGTTGCATTTCTCGATTGGGAAAAAATGTTCGATAGAATCGATAGAGTATATTTATGGCAGAAGCTATTGAGTGAAAATGTTAGTACAAAGTTTATGAATGCAGTTAGATCTATGTACTCTGCCGTTAAAGCAGTAGTACAGTATAACCGTACAAAATCAGACCCTATAACATCATATATTGGGGTCAAGCAGGGGGACCCGGCCAGTAGTATATTATGTCTATTTTTTCTTAATGATATTTTAAGCAGTATAAATAGTAACTTAAACGGTATTATGAATGTCGATGACTTGCATGTATTCCTAATGTGTTTTGCTGATGATGCTGTAGTATTTACACAGGACCCAGTATCTTTACAATGTATATTAAATGACTTGGAGAACTATTGTAATATGTGGAATCTAAAAATCAATGTCGCTAAAACAAAAATTATGATATTTGAAAATGGGAGACATACAACATTTGATTTTTTTATTTATAATTCGCGTATTGAAATTGTAGATTCTTTTAAATATCTTGGTGTGTTTTTTTACAAAAATGGAAATTGGAGTCGTACTCAGCAAAGGATTGCCCAGCATGCCTCCTTTTCACTTCACAATATTTTCATAGTATGCAATCAGCTAGAACTGCCAGTCTCTCAGAAATGTAAATTGTTTGATGCACTCGTCTCTCCAACACTGAATTATGCAGCAGAAGTCTGGGGCTATCATAAAGGTCCAAATATCGAAATTATACACACCAAGTTTTGCAGAAAAGTTCTCGGTGTAAAAAGGTCCACAAACTTAAATGCACTGTATGGTGAATTAGGTAGAATGCCTATGTATATATATAGAAAGCTGGTGATGATTAAATATTGGATAAAAATTCTAACGAGTAGAAATAATTCTCTACTGTTTAAAACTTACAATATGCTTAAAAATGATTTAGATAACGGGTCAAATTATAAAAAAGCAAATTGGGTCTACCACATAAAATGCATTCTAGAAGAATGTGGTCTGTTTTTTATTTGGCAGAATCAGTTTGACATGCATATAAACTATAACTTGGTGAAACAACGAATAGTAGATATTTATCATCAAACTTGGTATACTGAAATTAATAATTCAAGACGCCTAGAAACTTATGCACTGTTTAAACATTCCTTTGATTTTGAAAAGTATCTTGATTTTGTGAAAGAACCTAGGTATCGTATAGCTTTAACTAGATTCAGGACGTCATCTCATGATCTTGCTATTGAGAAAGGAAGATATGTTAATGTACCTAGAGAAGATAGAACATGCAATAACTGCAATTCAAAGTTGGTGGAAAATGAATTTCACTTCCTGATGACATGTACAAAACATTCGGAAAAAAGATCTAAATATATAAAAAGGTATTACTATACATGGCCGACATTACAGAAATTTACCTATCTAATGAAAGAAACCTCTAAACTAAAAATAATAAATTTATCAAAATGTATATATTACGCAAATTTACAGAGGCTGTGATTTGAGTGTAATAGAGAACCACTATCTCAAAACAGTTTGGGCAGAGATAATTAGGTACCATTGTATATACAGAACCAAACTGCTTGGAGAAAATGGACACAGTCTTAAATTCTGGCCATTTAGAGTAAAACTGTTTTGAACTGTACTTATCATGCATGTTAGATGTACTTACTTAATGGATAGTGTAATCCAATCAAAACAGCAGCAGCAAACGTCATCATCCTAATCACAGTAATCCGTGGGAATTCCTACATAACTTACTTTATTTGAGTACACACTCGCTAATTCTGATCAATGGGTAACACGTGATTTTCCACACCTGATCGGGATAAACGTGCAAGACGGGCTGTTTTGATTGGCTACATTCATTCATGGATAAACTTACATAGTTTCATAGTTTATTCAAATTCGCTAACGTGAAATAATGTTGATTCAAATGTCTGGTACTTTCTATGTTTCATTAGCAATTATCCGACCTTTGAATACAGACTAGCGAAGAAGTTTAATTGAGAATTAATAAATTAACCATATTTCAAATAAATTATATAACCCGCAGTAATTTACCATTCATGTTACCGTAGCTCTTCTGTAAATTCATGTTTTTGCTTGTGTATGTTTATGTAATCTTGCTCTAAGCATACAAATGTATGTTTTACGCAATAAAGAATTGAATTGAAAATTGAAATTCATTCATTTCATTCGCTTAGTTTTATTGTTACTCATTTTTAGCTCACCAGAGCACTTTTGTGTTCAGGGTGAGCTTTTGTGATCGCCAGATGTCCGTCGTCCCGGGTCAACAATTTGGACCTTCAAAAATCTTCTCCTCTGAATCTACAGGGTTCTCAGCTTTCATCTTTGGTACATAGCATCATCTGTAGGTCCTCTACAAAAGTTATATGAATTATGCCCCTGGGGTCAAAATTGGCCCCGCCCCAGGGGGTTTCAGTTTTCAATAGAAACATATAGTGAAAACTTTGAACATCTTCTCAAAAACTAGAAGGTTCTCAGCTTTCATATTTGGCACATAGCTTCAACGTCAGGTCTTCTACAAAAGGTATATAAATTATGCCCCTAGGGTCAAAATTGGTCCCACCCCAGGGATTGCCAGTTTTTTGTAGCTGACTGCTTAAACAGCCCATGGGATCACTAGTTATGCATAGGAAAAACATTAAAAATCTTCTTGTCAGGAACTACATGTCCCAGAGCTTAGATATTTGGTGTATAGATTTACGTAGCATACCTTTATGATTTTTTTAAGTATCATAGTTCTGGGATTAAAATTGGCCCTGCCCTGTGTGTATAGACTTCTTCACATCAGAAACGACATTCTAAAGGTTTCCCCCTTAATCCTTACAACACTGAATTTTCAAGTGGATTATTCCAAATGTCAAACAGATCAAGCTTATGGTGAGTATTTAGAATTGTTTCTAAAGAAATGTGTAACATAATAAACAGTGCACACCCTTATGAGAGTGCTCCTCTAGGATTCCTCTCATCTGGATCTACACTGCTTGCAAAGGGCATTAGTGACTCGTGTCCCGCACTGTAAGGGTTAACTAGCCAGTGAGAGCATTATGTAATCACCTCATAATTTTTATGCTCTAGCATTCTTTGTACTGTACAACATATCTGCTTCAGAATTGTTGTCTGCTTGTTTTACCCCTGCAAATGAAATTTTAGAGGGGGTTTATAGGAGTCAGTGTGCTGGTGGGTCTGACTGACTGTCTGTCTGTGTCTGCCTTGTCTGTCTGTCTGTCTGTCTGTCCGTGGCACAACCTGGTTAAGTCCACTTATTTACATAAAACTTTGAGATAGAGCTTTGAAACTTTACACATTTGCCTACCATCACAAGCTTCATCTGTAGTGCAAGTGTCATGCATTTTTGACAGAATTATGGCCCTTTTTAGCTCACCAGACCCACACTTTTTAACCCAAACCGAAATCGCAAGCTCATTTTGGCTAGGATTAAGTTTGCAACAAGCTTGCAGTTGCAGGCCAAATTAAGGGAGACTGGCATATCTCTAGATAAACATTTACTGGTGTCTATTTTTAGCATACATTTAAATGTAGGTTATCTCCCTTTTTGATAACAACTGGATTGCCTCCCTTGTTGGTAGTAAATCTGCAGTAATGCAGACCCAAACAAAGAAAATTGTTATAGTTAGATCTCGCCTGTTGCACATTAATTAGGACAATTTACCCTTTACTCCATAAATAGGCCTTTCTACGCCTTTGCAAACAGAGTAGACCCCGATTAAATGACTTATGTAGTAGCCATCTGATCAATCTGCTGTTTGCTTATGATATGATATAGTGCAAATTGCATTACATTATTTTCATCTATAGAAACACATAGTGAAAGCTTTGAAAATATTCTCCTCTGATTGTCTGGTGAGCGATGTCAGGGCCTTTCAGGCCCTCTTGTTTAGTTTGCTCTTGAATGTTTGTTATCGTTTGTATGCTAGACATTATTTGTCTCCATTAATACAGAAAATCAGAGTGAATCAACCAGCTTTAATCTGGATGAGACGCCAATTGCTTTGGTGCTTCATCTTAAAAGCAACTGTTTGTAAATAACACCTAACGTTTTTAAATAGCCTTTCATTTCGATTCCATGCACATGTACAATAGCTGATGAATATACGTTACCACACAGCGTCTGATCGTGGTTGGACCCAATGTCATTGCGATATGTGGCCAACTTTGCGCTGACGTTCTGTGGGATCTGGGTAAAATCTTGAAATATTATACATGTAGACCCTATGCTAACCATTAAGTAAAACTTTCATTCTACCAGTAACCATATAAGATTTGTTTATATATATATATGTATCTTTAAAGATGTATGTAGATTCACTAGATTGTTTTTAATGTGCTTGTATATATGTTACTGTTGAGGGCCTCATGGAAGAGTGAGTTCTCTCGTTAAATAAAGTCTTTATTATTATTATTAAAATGGATGTGTTTTATAACTGCATGTCAACACGTGGGAATTTGAGCTCAGACAGAAACTGTTTATGACAGGTTATTTTGTATATACAGTACAACTTGTCTATAACGACCACTAAATTGTGTTAATTAGTGGGTATTTGGGCAGGTGGTTTCTTAAAGCAAGGTGAAAGTAAAACAGAGCGCTCCTATGTGAGCGTTCTGTTTTACGTTCACCTTGCTTTAAGCAGCCACCTGCCTTTAACACAAAATACGTTGTAATTTAGTGGTCGTTATAGAGAAGCTTTACTGTATCTGGATCATGAAGACATGTGACCGATTAATGCATCAAAATGTTATGAGGAAGCTTTCTGCATTAAATCTGTGCTCTTGTGCTATTACAACAAATAATCCATATTCATATGCATGGCCCAAGGGCCCATAATCTCCCTTTAACAAGCCAAAACTGTAGTTTGCTGAAACCCGTACGGATCCCGGTATGTCCTATAGGGTGCACAATGTTGGCACAAGTAGGCGTACATGTGTATAGCTGAGTACCACGGAACTCTAGTACATTTTTGGGTACATTTCAAGTGCTCTTTGTGAACCATGGGGCCCATAACCTCCCTTTAACAGGCCAAAACGGTAGTTTGCTGAAACCCGTACAGATCCCGGTATGTCCTTTTGTCCTATAGGGTATCCCGGTATGTCCTATAGGGTGCACAATGTTGGCACAAGTAGACGTATATGTGTACAGCTGAGTACCACGGTACTCTAGTACACTTTTAGGAACATTTCAAGTGCACTTTGTGAACCAAGGGGCCCATTACCTCCCTTTAACAGGCCAAAATGGTAGTTTACTGACACCCGTATGGATTCCGGTATGTCCTATAGGGTGCACAATGTTGGCACAAATAGGCGTACATGTGTACAGCTGAGTACCACGGAACTCTAGTACACTTTTGGGTACATTTCAAGTGCACTTTGTGAACCATGGGGACCATTACCTCCCGTTAATAGGCCAAAACGGTAGTTTGCTGAAACCCGTATGGATCCTGGTATGTCCCTATATAGGGTGCACAATGTTGGCACTAGTAGGCGTACATGTGTACAGCTGAGTACCACGGTACTCTAGTACACTTTTGGGTACATTTCAAGTGCACTTCGTGAACAAAGGGGCCAATTACCTCTCTTTAACAGGCCAAAACGGTAGTTTGCTGAAACCCGTATGGATCCCGGTATGTCATTAAGTGCATATCTGTTTAGGCATGGTTTCTTTTTACACTTCCCTAATGAATCTCGTTTTGGAATGAATTGATCAATACAGTAAAACCTCTCTTAACCGGAATTCTAGAAGAGAAGAATTTAGATATTTTAGACAGGTGACTGCTTAATACAGGGTAAATGACTTCCACCCTGCATTAAGCTGTCACCTGTCTCCAAGACTGATATTTATACTAAATTTAACGTCCGGTTAAGAGAGGTTTTACTGTACTTTGTGTCACCTTCCCAGTAAGTAATTCCCATGATTATTGTACGTCTAGCTCTTCCATGTTATGCCAGTCAATAGAATTGAAAAAAAGTCTCTCATTGTCGGGTAATCCCCTTTATGAAACACAGGTCTGGGAGTGCTGCGCACCGTTTTGTCTGTGTAGCAGACTATTTTGAACATCAGGCATGAATGACCACTAGCATCAAACAGCGATAGATAGTCAAGATCAGAGATCATATTAAATTCGTTAGAAATAAAAGAAAATATGTCCTTGAGACACGGATACCCCCGCCAGGTTTTTTTTTAAATTGCATTAAAACTTGCTGACTTAAGGTTTGCATGTTTGCCTCGTGCAGATTTATTTCTATCAATTAATATGATTAAATAAATAAAAAAAATAATCTCCATACTAATGATCTGTGTCAAATATCAGGAAGCTGGCTTGTGCGGTTTCTGAGAAAATGTGACAGAAATTATTTTGAGATGACGACGGTGCAAGATGGATAGTGATCGATATATGTTACCTAAGCGAAACGCAGGTAACGCAAAAATTTACTGTACCAAATATCAAATCATTCCAGCTTACACAAGAGAAAAAATATTTCACGAAGTGTTTTGTGATTAAACAATCACCAGAATTCAATCAAGGTGTTGGCAAACAGGAAGTAGATGAACGACATACCTGAAAAGGGGAGACACGGTACAACTCACTATGATTATGCTTCAGACCAAATATAAAATAATTCCAGCTTACACCAGGAAAGAAATGTTTCTGGAATTTTTTTTATAATTAAACAATCGCAAAAAAAGCAATCAAAGTGTCGACAAATAGGAAGTAGATGAATAACAGACCTGAAAATACGGTACAACTTACTATGATAATGCTTCAGACCAAATATCAAATAATTCTGGGACAGCTTACAACAAGCCAAGAAATCCTTGACGAAATTTTCGGACGTACACACGTACATGTGTAGTTGGGTACGTACGGACAAGGGTAAAAACTTAATGCCCCGTCGCCTAAAGGCGGGGCATAAAAACCAAATCTAATCACGAGTGTGTCTGTCCTATTCTAAACGTGGTATGTAAATTGCTCAACGTGTTGAAAAAGGAAAAGGTCTTTGAATGAATCTAGCGAAACTAGGTGATTAAAGGTGATTCTTACCCCCAGTAGAGTCTTGTCACAAGAGGCAAATGTGTTATAATTATTAGGATAAAGTTCATGTGTGTACTGCACAAGTGCACATGAAAAATGAAACACCTTGGTTGCTCCAAAGACCTGCCAGTTATGATCCGGACAAGCCAGATTTTGACAAAAAAATTACCAAAGCGCAATATATAACTCCTAAAAACTGCAGACAGCGTTATGGACCTTGTACACTGCACATGCAGTCAATGTGGTCTATCTATATATGAAGTTTGAAGTAAATAGCTTTTATACTGTGGAAGTACGTTATGATCCGGACAAGCCAGATTTTGACAAAATTAAGAAAGAGCAATAACTCCATAAATACTGTAGACATAGTTATGAACCTTGTGCACTGCAATGTGGTCTATCTGTATATGAAGTTTGAAGTCAATAGCTTTTAAACTTTGAAAGTTATGATCTGGACAAGCCAGATTTCGAGAAAAATAACAAAAGGCAATAACTCAAAAATATTGCAGACAGAGTTGTGGGCCTTGGGATTAATGTGATCTACATTAATTTTGTATCTGTAGATCTATATGAAGTTTGAAGTCATTACTAAAGAAAGGGAACGTTTTAGAATTGTGTAGTTTTGAAACCATTGTGATAAATAAAGCATTTGCTCCTATTGCTTTAACAGATACGTCTAAAGGGGTGCTGGAGAAATCGCCTAGTGACGAAATCGCCTACAATTAGATATATAGTAAACCAATTGGAGAAATCGCCTAGAAAGCAATTATATAGTGATTGTATTTCGCACCTATGGTACAGGTAGTGATGACATGAGAGAAAGATACAGAGTTTACTGGATCCAGATCATATTACAGTGATTAAGACTCATGAAATTTTCACTCTGCAAATTTGCTGTAACTATTGATATCGTTATCGCTCTGTTTACCATTTTCTGTCAAAGTTATTGTAGTGATCAGGGATCGGATCCAGATCATCTGACTAGACATAAGACTCATACAATAACCTGTTCCGTGCGTATGACAATCTTACTTTCTGCATAAATATTATAATTATCGCTCCTTATATATAAATATCTTCTGTCTAATTAATTCTATGTAGTGATCAGGGCCTACACTGATCGTCAATCTTGGTCAATCTTGATCTGGAAAATAATAACACATAACAAATTAATCTTGTTACAAACATTCTTTAAAGTTCTGTCATGTTATAGGTCCTGTACCATAGGTGCGAAATACAAACACTATATAATTGCTTTCTAGGCGATTTCTCCAATTGGTTTACTATATATCTAATTGTAGGCGATTTCGTCACTAGGCGATTTCTCCGTAAACCCGTCTAAAGGCGTCAGTGCGAGGGAATAAGTTAATAGAAAAAAATGTGATGCGCGTAATAACCGCGAATGACGTTCTTAGAACAAGTACGAGTTTTAGGCAAACACATTCAATTGCGTGCATTACCGCCGGAAGTCAGACTTTTTTAAACAGAAAGTACAACTCCATACTTTTCTAGAAAATACGTCGATTTGATCTTGTTAATATAGCAGGAATAGCGAGAATGGCATCCATAGCAGAGGTAAGATTAACTAGATATGATCATACGCTTGGTCACAATTTACGTAGAAGCCGGCAGCTAAGAATTAATCTTGCAAGTTAAAAAGCATGTTATGCCTATGGTACCGACCATTAAACATTTCGGACTCAAGTCGTTTCGACCTTCTTCAAGGGCCGACTCTTTTTAACTGACCGGCGTGCCCTCTGTAACTTGTGAATCGCCTGACGGCATATTGTCATACATATGATAATTTTTTCGAAGCAAAGAGGGAGATTAGCTTTTCAAATGAGGGAGATTGGATTTCAAAGAGGGAGATTTATGCGGATGGTTATTTGTTGGTATATTAGGTCAGAGACCTAGCATGGTCTCACCATCTATCGAACCTCTTAACATTTGACCAGAAACAGAAAACGTTTACTGTGAATATTGAAGAAAAAATAAACCAGCAGTTCAAAATAATCTTTTATACATACCTTGAAACAATTAAGTAATTTTATTCTCATCTATTAATCCCCAAACAATCCAGTGTTCCCCACCACCCGCATAACAAAACAAAAATGGCTGCCAGAAAAATATCACCTGCTTATCGAACCTTTATTTTAGAAACTGTTTACTGTAACATAATACTCATAATCACGTGATTTCATCATGGGCACGCGACCTTTGCATAAGCTGAAGGGGTCAGAGCTGTCAAACATTTTTAATGTGGTACACTTTTCAATTTATGTTGATATTCTATAACGTATTAAGAGTTTTCTCATGTTTAGCATAGTTGAAGGAAAAATAAACTGTATTGATCTGTTTATGACGTATATTTCGTTTTTAAAGCTACGAGGTGTTGTTTACGGACAAAGCAATGGAGATGGTCAGTGTAACAATTTCAACAAAGTCACCAGGGTTGAAAGTTTTATCTATACTCAGTATTGAGTCACGGTCCTTACAACAGAAATGTTTAATGTCATTGATTTGATGTTTGTCACAACAACATTTTTTACTCCTTTGATTACTTGAACATTTTGTACAAATTTATGATCTGATGTCATGTCTAATAGTGCTAGTTCTTGATCAGCAGGATTTGCATTTTGGTGTGAAGTACATGTACTATACTTTTCAAAGTTATTTTTCTCCACATTGTTTGGTGAAGTTGTCCTCAGACTCTGTCTTATTGTTAATATCTCTTTCCACATTTTTCAGACTCATGTTTCAGCTTTTCTTTCAACACATTTGTTACGCTTAGTTTTGTTTGTATGTAGACGTTGCTTCAGTTAGGGCTTTGGGTGTTGCCATGTAACTTCAGCCCAGGGAAGGTTCCTACATACTCCACGATGGCAGTGTTTGTGTTTATGTAATGAAAGTTAGTTGGAATGTTGCGTTTCTTGCTTATGAATTTCTCCATACAATACAACCCCGTCTGTCACTTTTACTGACACAAATTTATCGCCACTTTCAATAAATAATTGACTTGGGCACAACGGTTTTTCCCATGCCTCACAGTCGTCCCAAATGTCTGACCTGCATTTTGAGGTGTTCTCACAGTGATCTAGTACATAAAACATTCTGTCATTTAGCCAGTTGGTACTTAATTTAACGTCTGTGAATTTGCAATAATTGTTCCGTGTTAATGAAAGTGCACAAATGACCTGACTTAAATGGTTGTACTTTGTGTTCTGATGCTTCATCTTCATGCTCTGATTCTGTAAGTGTTATTTCTGGTGAATTCGTGTGAACTACCATTAAGACTTCCTCTATGGTTGATTGATTGGGAAGAAATTTAGCTGGCGTTACTTCTGGTGTTCGGGGAGAAGTGGTGGGTAGTACCAGTTCTTGCTGTGCTTTCGGTGTTGGTGTTGTTGTTGGTGATTGTTGGGATGGAGATGTGGCCCGGGCTGTGGGTATTCTCTGGGCTAATAAACGTAACATTGTAATTAGGGCTTCTCGCAGCCTTCACAGACCAATTACCGACGGCGCGCAAAATGCCTCAGTTTGTGCATGGTTGGATGTGTCATTAGAGTGAGTGTGCCGTGGGGATGGGGTTGACACATTGAAGAGATTTGACGTTTTGATTGCTGCTTTCTGTGATTTTGCTGTTCTTCTACTGGGGCTTGCCGATGCTTGGAAGGCAAATGCTGGTCCGGCACTAAAGAAAGGTCCCTATCTAACAATTTGACTAGTGGCACGATGTGATTAGATACCCGAGGTTTACTGGCTGTTGATCTTTGTATAAGCCATGGGCCATTCCATATCAGGGGCAGCATTCTCGTTGCATTGTTGAGCAAAATCTTAGTGTTCATCTGTTTGAAGCGATAGGTGTTCACGCTGTTGACAGCCGGATATAGCACCTGGAACAGCACCTTCAACATACCGAAAGCTGCCGAGAACATGTTCATTGACGAGTTAGACCCGGGTTGTGTGAATCCAACATGCTGATTCCTTGACAATGCCAACAATATACACATGACATTAAACAAGACGCCATCTCACTAAATGGTCAATTAAACAGTCAGGGAATTGACACATGGCTACGTATTGAAGTGTGATAATACAATTAAAATAGCAACCCACAGTTTGAAAGCGGAATGTTGCGTTTGTCTATTTGTCTATGGTTGATCAGGGATCTACATCCATTTTCAGATACTTTTAAGACATTTATTCTACAAACATTACAATTTCATTGATGCTTAGGCCCACACAAGACATTATTTATTATGATACTAAACCACCTAGTAAAATCTGCCTCTCATCTATCTTAGAGTTCTTTCTCAGGGTGGCCATCTTCTTTGTGAATACCTCTGAGGATCTCTTCCCTGTAACAATATGGAACGACAAGCTGTTCTAAGTCCTCCGCGTCTGCCTTTATAGTCCTAAATAATACACCTCTTTTGATCTTCAGGTTTTTGCCTTTTCATGGTGAGATCATCTTTCTTCAAAAACCCTGTTGGTACTTTGTTGTCTATGACGGCTCTCCTCCACCTGTCTATGGTTTCATCCTGCTGTTGAGCCCTTCGAATTTCACTCATTTGCTTCTGTGCAAGTAGCATCTGATCCCTGGCTCCTCCATGATCTCATTAATATTAAGGCTATGTATTGGTAGAGTTTCAAAGAATGGTGTTGAGATAACATTACAAATGACTTTGATGGTTTTATCCTCCATTGATTTCATCTCACCCTTGCTAAAGGATTAATCTGTGGCCTGTATAAACTAAACAGGATGATGATGATGATGATGATGATGATGATGATGATGATTTCATTTCAGTGCATTCCTTGTCCTGAACTCTCTCATGCGCAAATCTACTCATTGCATTCTTAGAACCTGTATTGCCTAGTGTATGACCACGAGAAATGAAGAGGGGCAGTAAACACCAAAACGTCTAGGGCTCGGAACAGTATGCTTTTATTATTCAGGTACAGCAACAACGCACAGCAAAATAACGCATCCTGAAATGATACAGAGTCGTACGAGACTTTCAGTAACACATTCTATATAATATATAATGCACTATCATGCAGGATACAATATCAATGAGTTAACATATACATATACAGTATTCAATTCAATTATTATTCTGTTTGACTGTAGCTGTAAATGCTTATAAAGTGTCTCTGTTCCTATCTGTTCTAGTGGCTCTAACTCTAATACCAAATATCCAAGTCTCAAATGCTGCAACTATTCTACATATTTTGACTAACAGTACTAACATCTATCTACCATTTCTCTTACCGGTTTATGGAACCAAATGCTGTACACTCCCTCACTTGCTTGCCAAGCCAATGCAGTGCAGTGCTGTAAGAAATATGCATAATTGGTAGTGAATATGCATAATTGGTAGTGAACATGCTAGCTACCAAAAGCTATCAAGCGAAGAATGCTGCTAATTTGAAACCATGGAAACTAATTACATTTACCCTGAAACATAACATTACTTTTCTCAAAAGCACAATTTCAAAACGATCAGCTTACAGCATGAAGAATGACAATAATTTCACAAGTACATACCAATAACTCAGTACTGCTTCTCCAGAAACTTTCCATGAACCTTCGACTAGTTTCGTCAATTTGCAAGTGCAATGAATCACCTTGAAGAGCTGATTTTATAACATGCGACCACGAACTGTACCTGAACACGTAGTTCGTTCCTGATCTTGCATCAAGTCTGTCACCAATATGAAGGTGCCATGTTCGAGAGTGCGCAGCAGACCAAGGAAGTCATGGTCAGACTGTGTAAAGGCTGATATTAACGTATGCAGCCTTGGTGACCTCGATCCACTAGACAGAGCTACACGGAGATTGTGTGTTAGACGAACTAGCCGCCTGCTGCCTACCCCAGCTGCTGGGACACCTGCAGCAGATGACAAATTATATCAGGATCAAGTCAAGTCAAGAACGAGAATACGAGAAAAGTGGGTACGAGAATTGAAACAACTATGAGATTAAAGAACGATGATGTGAAATAAACAACTACTAAAAATAGAGCAAGCACTTCACATAATTGAACACACATGACCTAATGAGGACAGAGTCCACTAAAAGTTAAAACCGAAAGTAGAAAACACCTGGTTACACCTGGACGATAGTAGGTGTTAAAAGAGTATTGGCCCAATGTAGATGTCCCAATGTAGATGTCCATCGTTGCATCAAGCTTTGCACTCGAAAGAATATATGTGAGAGGATTGTTATCAGTAAAGATGGTGAAATGATTGACGTCAGATAATCTGAGAATTTCTCGGTCACAGCCCATTTCAAAGCCAAAAGTTCATGCTTGAAGTTTGTGTAATTCTTTTCTGCTTTATTCAGTAGGGCTGCAACAATTCAGGTACTTCTCGATTCGGTTCGGTTTCGATTATAACCCTCTCGGTTTTAGATTATTTGGTTCAGGTATAAGGTAAAGAACTTCAAGGAATTCTCATGGCACATATCCATTATCCAACTGAATTTTACTCATATATACATCTATCAAAGAACTGTTAGATCTATAGGATTAAGTTCTTTTTCAAGAAGATCAAGTTGTTAACTTATTCTGGCAACAGACATGATCTATGGGCTGTAACCACATCCCCTGTAGTGGAAAACACCCGTTCACTGGCCACAGATGTGGTGGGAATAATGAGATATATTTTAGCAACCTTTGATAACCAAGGGTAAGAACTTTACACCATTATGTTTATCTGATGACCAAGCATATTTAGATTTTGAATGAAACACATCTGTCAGGCGTAAGTGACCAGAAGCCGTCACCTTGTCAAGTTTCTTCAAAACAGCAGATTCTGCGGTAATGTCATGTTTACGCTTCCTTTATATGCTGTATCATGCTTGTTGTCGTATGAGTTTTTAGCTCACCAGAGCACTTTGTGCTCAGGGTGAGCTTTTGTGATCACCTGTTGTCCTTCGGCGTGCGGCGTTCGTCGTCAACAATTTGAACCTTTAAAAATCTTCTCCTCTGAATCTACAGGGTTCTCATCTTTCATCTTTGGCACATAGTATCATCTTTAGGTCCTCTACAAAAGTTATATAATTATGCCCCCGGGGTCAAAATTGGCCCCGCCCCAGGGGTGCCTTGATATAGTAAAACTTTGAAAATCTTCTCCTCTTAAACCAAAGTAACTTGGCACAAATGCTCACCACACAAAGACGATGTGTCAACTCCCTGGTCCATGGGTCAAAGATCAAGGTCACAGGGTACAAATTTTGGGGGCATTTGTCACGTGACTGTGACATCTCTTGTTCAACAAGCATAACATCTGTTTTTTGTGTCCGAAGTACACACAGTTTTCGGCATATCAAAAGGCCTTGTCTTTGTGTGTCACAGTTTTTCGATATCATGCTTTGATCTTCTAACATCAAAGGAAATGTAGCAGGAGGCAGAATTTTAAGTGTCTTAAAACTAAATTATTGCATACAATGTAATTCCTAAACGAAGGGTTTTATCAAACTTCTGTGACACGGTTCCCAAGACATGTTAATGATTTACATAATTTGTTAATTGTAATAATTTTAGTCCAAAAGATGACTTTGTAATCATTATTTAAAAAATTCCAAACTGGCACATTTAAATGGATTTTAAATGTCGGTTTGTTAGGATTGGGTATGTTTTTGATAAATATTCAAATTAATTAATATAACTAACCAACTAGGTTTAGAAAAATGACTTTTTGTAGTATTAAATACCATTTTATTGTTGATAGTTAGTGCTAATACTATCTCGCTACCTTAACCCTGGTTCCCTGTTCTATGTTTATTCCAAATTTCGATACCTACTGAATATTCATGGACAAAATAGTTATAATTAAAAACTTAAGGTGGAACATATATATATATATTGTAGCCATTTTAGAAAGTAAAGAAATAGGTCTACCAAATTTCCATAAGCAAACAGAGTAGACCCTGATCAGACGGCTCCTCTAGGAGCCGTCTGATCTGGGTCTACTCTGTTTGCAAATGCATGAAAACACGTTTATATGAGGGAACGGGTTAAATTACTTGATTCACAAAATAGTAAACTGATGATGTTAAATTACCATTTACATATTCCAGCTGAGATTGGATGAGGCAGAATTACGACAGTTTATGGAGGCGGCACAGCGACCAAGAGTGAAGGACCTGCTGATGATACAACTCAGGAAACTGGCAACAGAAATAACACAGAAGGGAAATGAAGAAATGGGACAAAAACAAACAGAAAATACACAGGACAGTCAATCTGCACAACCAGTACGACCCCAGACAAGAGTGAAAACAGTTGATATAAAAACTTACGGTAGCTACTCTGTCTTAAAACAAAAATCATTAGATTTAGTTCTTATCCTGCTATTTGTCAACTTGTCATCTACAAATAGCTTTGATCCTGATGAGATGCCAATTAACTCAGCATCTCATTTGAATCCAATCTGTTTAGCACTCAATCAACAATGTCTCCAAACCCACAGCAACAGATAAATGTGCATACTCGAACACTAAAATTGTCACTTCTCCACCAAACCCTATGTTGTGACCACTCTTTAGAATCGTCTCTTCTCTTTGAGACAATTCTAAAGAGTGGTCACAACATAGGGTTTGGTGGAGAAATGAAGGAGTTATTCTTGAAAATGTTTCAATTTACACATCTTATCTGGACCTGAAGACCTTGAAAATTATCAAAAATTAGCAAATATGCAACAGACCATAGTTTGTTTGAAGACATTGTTGGTACAGCAGAATAACCCTTTTCCTGTTCTGCGTTTATTCCAAATTTCAATACTTACTGGTCAAAATACAAAATTCATGGACAAAATAGTTATAATGAAATATGGAAGGTGGAACATTATAGCCATTTTAGACAGTAACGAAACAGATCTTTCAATTTCCATTAGTAAAAAGAAAAGACCCTGATCAGACAGCTCCTATAGGAGCCTTCTGATCTGGGTCTACTCTGTTTGCAAATGTCTGAAAATGCGTTTATATGAAGGAAAGTTTTAAGGAATATAATTATAATTAGTCATTTGATTGCATCCATTCTATTTACCTTTTCCCTGTTGAATATTCATGTAAGATATAATGTGTTTTTGCAAATACTTAAAAAAGACATATACATGTATATTGTTTATGGAGTGAATATATATTGTAAATGGATTGAAGGGTTCAGTATCCCTCAATATTCATGGTACGGGTGACTGGTTTGAATTCCGGTATAGTCCATTTGAAAAATCAGCATTTAAAGGGTTGAATCAAAATGAACAAATGGTCAAGTTGTGAAAGAAATGGTGAGTAATTTAACCCATTCCCACTTAGGCTATTTTTAGACCTAACCTCTTTGAATTATTCTACCAAAAAGGAGAATTAACAAGAGAAAAGGAAATTTTCAGAATTGTGCAGTTTTGAAACCATTGTGATAAATAGAGCATTTGCTCCACAGGAGCAAATGCTCTATTTATCACAATGGTTTCACAAAGTGACTTTTACAGAGGCGTCAAAAGGCGTCATTATGAGGGAATGGGCTAAGTTATCACCAAAAAATGGTTACACTTTCAGCATGGGATCAGTCTGAAAAGTTCATGAAGATTTATGCGACTGTGGATGGTGTACAAGACGTGCCAAAAGAACAAGTGACCTGTTCATACACAGACAGGTTGGTCTTTCAGAATCTACATCGCCATGTGTCTCTGTACTTCATTGGCTCATACCCTCCTTGTGGCACATTTGGGTGCCTCTGTAAAAGTCACATTTTGAAACCATTGTGATGAATGCTCTATGCATCACAATGGTTTCAAAACTACACAATTCTAAATATTTTCCTTTTCTATAATTAATGCTCCATTTTGGTAGATTTGTTCAAAGAGGTTGTGTCTAAAACTATTCTGTGAGGGAATGAGTTAATATTTGTGTAAGAAATGATAACATAATAAATATGAATTAGATGAATTTTCATGATTGCATATAAACACAGAAATGTTTGGCTTTTGTAGAAACATTAGAATCTGATAAATATTATTCCATAAGTAAACAGAACAGATCTTGATCAGAGGGCCCCTGAAGATGCCCTCTGATCTGGGTTTACCATGTTGGCAAAGACATAAAAAAAAGTGTCTACATGTATGCATGGGGTAAAGGGTTATACTGCTATAAAGATTATGTTTGCCAAAGCTCTGATCTGTTGCAGTTTTCACATCGGATTTGTTCAAGCTTTTGAGACACTATCGACTGAGTATCAAAAGGCTTGGATTCTGATGCGATGCAGAGTTACTTGAATCTGGATCCAAACTGTTTGCAAATACAAGGACCATAATGATTACCCCCTTTCTCCATGAAATCATAAATATTAGTTAGTTTAATTCTAATAATAACATGGATACATACATGATGTTTTGGTCATGGCAGAAACTATAGAATCATCTATATAACATCATAAGCAAACAGAGCAGACCCTGATCAGATGGCTCCTTTAGGAGCCATCTGATCTGGATCTACTCCGTTTGCAAAGGTGTAGAAAGATCGTATTTATGGAGTAAAGGGTTAAAACAGAACTTGTAATTGTTTGCATAGAAAAGTTTGATGTTCTGATCATGTTTATCAAAAGAAAAGAAAGATATATGCAAGAAAGCAAACACTGGTATAAAGCTTGTTTGTTTGTTTGTGTTGATTAACGTCCATTTCTGCTCACTATGGGCTAATTGGATGCCCCAAAGAGAGGGGAGAGGATACAGAGAAACCTGGACACGATGCCCTACTCTTGTTTTCGACAGAGTTTCTCTGGTTCTTTTAGATGCCCAGTGTAAAGCACTGATACATTGGACCTTGGTTTATAGCCTTGTCCGAAGGACTTGGTCTGGCAGAGGATCGAACCCTGGACCTCTGGTATTGTAGTTGCAAACATAAGACCCAGATCAGACAGCTCCTGTGTGATCAGGGTCTGCTCTGTTTGCTTATATTACACATCTTCTTCTCTATTGTTCGCCATATGAATGAATCTTCTTATTTTATATTTAAATTAATTAGCCCTTTATTCCATGAATATTCACGTAGAACATTGTAGTCATTTTAGAAAGTAAAGAATATGGATTGATCAAAATCCATTAGCAAACAGAGCAGAGCCTGATCAGACGGATCTACTCTGTTTGCAGATGCGTGAAGAAGTGTATTAGAAGGATAGGGTTAAGGTTATCAGTCTGGTTAGGTTGTTTATTTTCCCATTTGACAGATTACGAAGCAACAAACAAAACCAAAAATTGTAAATCGAAAACATTTTCTATTTCAGATCATTCATTTTACACTGTGAGGGAGTAGGCGGCAAGAACTACACATGCCAGGTGTCCAATCTGCACGACAATATTGTGCCTGATGAGTCCTTCATCAAGGTAACCATAGAAATGAACAAACTCACCTCTTGAACTTAACTCTTTACTCCATAAATACGCCTTTCAATGCCTTTGCAAACTGAGTAGAACCAGATCAGATGGCTCCTGTAGGATTTGTCTGATCAGGGTCTGCTCTGTTTGCTCTAATATAATATAGATTATGATTATACTGTTTATTCCATGGCTAAAACTTCATTATTTCTCACATGAATATTCATGGTGTAAAGGTATACAAATCCACAATACACAACAGAAATGTTTGGCTATGGCAGAACATGTAGAATATTCATGGAGGACAGGGTCAATTGTCTTAACCCGTTCTCTCATAGGCTATTTCTAGATCCAACCACTTTGAATAAATCTACCAAAAAGGAGCATTAACTATAGAAAAGGAAAATTTTGTAGTTTGAAACCATTGTGATAAATAGAGCAAATGCTCTATTTATCACAATGGTTTCATAAAGTGACTTTTACAGAGGTGTAAAGTGAATAACATCAGAGTCTTTTCTTCAGTGTTTGTTCAGTCAGTTTTCTTGTGATATACTTATTTTAAGCATATAAACAATTGATTTTAGTAATTTTTGAGTATAACTAAAATGCTTTGCAAGTAGACACTATCACTACCTCATTACCATTACCTCATAGTCTATTTTTAGACCTTACCTCTTTGAATAAATCCAACGAAAAGGAGCATTTACTAGTCAGAAAGGTTAATTTTAAAATTGAGTAGAGTTGAAACCATTTTGATAATTCAAGCATTTGCTCCTATGGAGCAAATACTCTATTTATCACAATGGTTTCTAAATATTACTTTTACAGAGGCATCAAAAGGCGTGAATATGAGGGAATAGGTTAAGAATGTCAGGAGTTGTACTTTTATTTCAGATCAAAACTAATACTGTACTCGTTATGCTGAAGAAGAAGAACACTGGAAATACATGGCCTTATGTTACTAAAAGATCGGACAAGGATAAGCCTAAAAAGTGAGTGAATAGATATACTTTCCGAAAGTTGCCACCCTGGATATAAATAAACTCACCGTCAATATTAATGATAGATGGACTAACCGTCAATATTAATGATAGATGGACTAACCGTCAGTGTAAAGTCAACACCTTGGATATCTATATATTTTGCCGACTCCAGCTTTAAAAATTATTTTTCTTGTACGTACTAACATTTTGATTAACTATCAGTACAATATTTCAGTGGACAGTGTATTTGATTTTAATCTTGTACCCCATGAATAATCATACTAACCCTTTCCTCAGTGAATATTCATGTAATAAATAATGATGTCATGAATATTAATTAGATTGATTTGTTATAGTAGCACATGAGTACAGGCATTTTTAGCCAGTCCATTAGCAGATACTATAGACTCATATCTGTATTATATCATAAGCAAACAAAGCAGACCCTGATCAGAAGACTCCTATAGGAGCTTTCTGATCAGGGTCTACTCTGTTTGCAAAGGTGTAGAAAAGTGTATTTATGAAGTAAAGGGTTAAGATATGTTTGTGTCAATATTTATCAGGTAATTTTTCAGAACGGCATATGAACACTACATATTATCATATCTATATACTGTAAAACCCCTCTAATGCGACCAACAAAAAGGGGCATAATTCACAGTGGCAAAGACAGGTGGTAGCTTAATGCAGGATGAAAGTTATGCAGAAAGCTCCTATAGGAGCCACCTGCTCATACAGACAGCCATGTTTATTCATTAAGTGGTCGCATTAGAGGGGTTTTACTGTACATGTAATTTCCTGTACATCATGATAAGGCTCTTACAGGAGCTGACTTATCTTGGTCTACTCTTTTTGCAAAGGCGTGTAAAGGTGTCTGTCAAGTAAAAACTAAAGAACCAGATATGTACATGTACACATCTTTTTTAGCTTGTCTGTTTCGAAGAAAAGTCGAGCTATTGTGATCACTGGGTTGTAGTCGTCGACGGCGGCGTGCAAAAACTTTAATGTAGCTCATTACTCGAAAAGTATAAGAGGTATCAACATGAAACTTCATAGGTTAGTAAATCTCATTGAGGGGAAGGCCCCTACATAAGAACCATAACTCTTGATTTCAAAACTTTGAGTTATGGCCCTTTAAATTTAGCTGGACAAGTACCAAATCAGACGAGCGTTGGCGCCGCACGCGGTTCTTGTATTTCCATCAAATTAAATTAATAGCTAGTAAATATTCATTTATGGTGTGTTCAAATTGCAATGTTTGCTTGCTGAAGAGATAGTTCTTTTTATTTCATGCCCTTTTTATGCTTTCGTAAATAGAGTAGACCCAGATATGAAGGCTCTTATAGAAGCTGTCAGAACAAGGTCTGTTCTGTTTGCTAATGTTACACTGTTTGTCATGGCAAACATTTCCTTATTTTATATTTTACCGTTATAATTACTCCATAGAGATGCCTTTTTAACACCTTTGCAAATATAGTAGAGCAGGTCAGTTGACTCCTGTAGGTCTGCCCTGTTTGCCTATAGAGGGTCATTGATAGGTTTGTGTATTATTTTGTACAGCTATGTATTCTCTTGTTTACATAACATTATGAGCAAAAAAGTTAACCCTTCACTCCATGAATATTCATGTAAGAAATAATGACATCATGAATAATGATAAGTTTAATTGTTATAATAGCACATCTCAGGAAGTTTTCGCTGTGGCAAAAACAGTAAAATCATATCTATATTAAATCATAAGCAAACAGAGCAGACCCTGATCAAGCGGCTCCTACAGGAGCTGACTTATCTAGGTCTACTCTATTTGCAAAGATGTAGCAAGGCGTATTGATGGAGTAAAGGATTAATTAATGTTCATAATTGGCAGAATCTCACATGAATATTCATTGAGTGATGGATTTAGGTTGCTACTAATGCTTGGTTGTTGTTTTTTCAGGCCAGAAATGGATGATACTAAAGATCCTAGTGATGGTTTGATGACCATGATGAAACAGATGTATGAGGATGGTGACGATGAGATGAAGAGAACGATCGCCAAAGCATGGACAGAATCAAGAGACAAGAACATGACAGATCAGCTGTAGCTTCAAGAGAGCAAGAGCCAAAGCACGGAGGGTGGCAATGGAGTAGAACACCACAGACCGGCTGTAACTATAGGAAGTACTGTAGTTAACATTAGTGGACATTAGTGGAAGACTGTAAACAAGGACTTGAATCATTACTTGAAATATTGGTTTAACCCTTCTCTCCATGAATATTCATGTAAGAAAGAATGACCTCATGAATATTAATTAAAATCATTGTTAAAATAGCACATAGACACAGGAATGTTTGGCCATAGCAGAAACTGTAGAATCATATCTGTATTATTTCGTAAGCAAACAGAGCAGACCCTGATCAAACGGCTCCTGCTCTGTTTGCAAAGGCGTATTTATGGAATAAAAGGGTTAACCCTTTATCCTATAGGTACGCCTTTTAACATCTTGCCATGCACAGTACACCCACATCAGATGGTTCATGTAGGAGCCTTTTGATAAGGGTCTGCTGTGTTTGCTAATGAAATGGTATAGATCTGATTCTACAGTTTCAGTCATGATCATGGCCCATGCTTATAAAGCTTTTAGTTGAGTCTGAGTTTGTTCTCAAGCTTTTGATTGGTCAGATTTGAGCCAAAGGCTCAAATCCGACCAATCAAAAACTCGAGAACAAACTCAGACTCAACTAAAAGGTTTTATAAGCATGCATACTGATATTTCCTTGTACGCAATACCATTATGAAAATGTAGCTAATTAATATTCATACAGTCATTATTTCTTACATATTCATGAGGTAAAGGGTTGACCCACATGTGTATGAAATGGTAAGTGCTGTTGAATTTAAATAGAAAACACATTTGCAGCAAAAGTTTGGAAAAGTCTTCTTGTCCCATCACTTTGTGCAGAAACATGAAGTGTCAATTTGTGTCAGATCTGGATCAGATTACCGTAATAGATATTGATTTACAGAATGTATATTAACCCTTTCCTTCACATAAACACTTTTGGATGGCCTTGCAAACAGAGAAGACCTAGATCAGATGGCTCCTGTAGGAACTGTCTGATCAGTGTCAGCTCTGTTTGCTTACGGATTTATAATAGATATGACCCTTCAGTTTCTTCCAATAGTTAGATGTCTTGTGTACATGTGCCATTATAAACATTCAGCTAATAAATACTCATAATGTCATTATTACTTATATCAATATTCAACAGGGAAAGGGTTAAGGCTGGATCAGGCAGGGCCTGTATGTGGAAACAATGGAGTATGTTGACTGAAGAAATACAAACCTTGTTTTATGAATCCCAACCATTAGGCAAACTGGACAGGAAATCCTGGCTTTGTAGAATGTGTTTGAGGCTACTATTTCCTAGTGCATGGATACCCCAGATATATTTGCAGCTACTGTACATGTACAGTAAAACCTCTCTATAACGACCTCTAAATTACACCAAGTATTTCTGTTAAAGGCAGGTGGATGCTTAAAGCAAGGTGAATGTAAAACAGAATGCTCCTATAGGAGCGTTGTTTTACTTTCACCTTGCTTTAAGCAACCACCTGCCCAATATACCAACTAATTAACACAATTTAGTGGTCATTATAGAGAGGTTTACTGTAGTATGAAATCAACCTTTGTACATTGTATACACTGTAGACGCAAATCAACCACCATAAAACACTCCAGCTGGTCAGAAGCTACACGGTATGCAGCAGTAGTGGAAGAAACATTTTAGTTGATAAGTGTTCATACTGATCAAATGCAGGGTTTTCAGTGCTGCAGCTGGTCTTATGCACAACACTGTATTTTGTCAACAGTGTTGCATTTGCCCAACAGTGTTTGCATTGTCCAAAAATTGTTGCATTGGCCAAGCCCATTTGCATTGCTGCATCAACCAACACCGTTTGCATTGTCCAACACCTTTGCAATGCCAATACTGTTTGCATTGTTCAACACTGTATTGCCCATCACCCTTTGCATTGTCCAAAGCTTAGATTTTATTCAATAGGTCTCAAATGTATTTAACCATTTAGATGCTGAATATTCGAAATGGACTGTCTCGTCAGTGTTCATTTCAGTATGAAAGGCTTAAAATTGTTAGAAATTTTTTAATGATAAACAAAGCAGGCAATATTCAGAGAGTTCTTCAAGGAGCCCTCTTGATCTGGGTCTTCTCTGAAAATTGCTTGTACACTCATTTTCCATATTCCAAAGGCTACTGTTTGCATATGAAATGGTATACAGTAAAACCCCTCTAAACCGGAATTCTAGTACAGAAGAAATTAGATACTTTTAGGGATGGTGGCTGCTTAATGCAGGGTGAAAGTCAAGCAGAAAGCTCCTAGAGGAGCTTTCTGCCTGACTTTCACCCTGCATTAAGCTGCCACCTGTCCGATATGTATACTAAATTTAATGTCCGGTTTAGAGAGGTTTTACTGTATTTCTGAAGCTACAGTTTCTGCCAGTGTAAGAAAGTGGCTAGTTCATAATGCCATTATATAAGTTCAACTATTTAATAGTCATGCAGTAATAAATTCTTAACTGAATATTCATCGGGTAAATGGTGGGGAATTGAGTATGCATGAATGATAACAATTGCAAAATCATGGATTTAATGTGAAATGAAATATCTGAATAAAAGGTTGAAAATATTTCAGTAATTGTCTGATCATTTTGCCGTTTTAATCCTTATTCCTGGTAGAGACACCTTTTGATGCCTTTGCAGAGTAGATCATGACCAGACAGCACCATTAGGAGCTGTCTTAACCTAATCTAATAGAGTTTTAAAATAATACATGTCTAATTATATAGTTTCTGCTATGATCAAAATTCACTTGTTCATAATGCCCTTATAAAAAGCTAATTAATCCCCTGCCAGCAACACTGAAGGGGACTATCCATCAGTCAGTCACACTTCGACTTTTGGGCCTTTTTACTAAACCCTTACAGATATTGAAGTGATATTTGGTATTTAGCTTTATCATAATGAGTTAAGATCAAGTTTGAATTTTGTATGCTGATTTTTCATTGAATTACTTTTAAATAGTAAATTTCCTGAAAGTTTAGATTTTTTCAGACTGTTTTCTAAACCCTGGCAGATATTGAAGTGATATTTCAAACTTTTTAGTATGTAGCTTAATTGTAATGAATTACAGATCAGGTTTGAATTTTAATATGCTACATGGCAAACAGAGCAGACCCTGATCAGAGGACAGTCTGATTTGGGTCTACTCTGCCAAGGCGCAGAAAAACATGTTTATGGAGTAAATGGTTACAAATGTGTCAATCTTGCAGTATTGACAAAATTGTGATCCGTTTCAATACTGACTTTTCAGAGTTGGAATTGCCCGTCAGTGATTAACTATAGAGTCCACTCAGTCTGAAGGGTTTAACCCATTCCCTCATATTGACGACTTTTGACGACTCTGTAAAAGTCACTTTGTGAAACCATTGTGATAAATAGAGCATTTGCTCCTACAGGAACAAATGCTCTATTTATCACAATGGTTTCAAGCCAAAAGATTCTAAAATGTTCCTTTTCTCTAGTTAATGCTTCTTTTCGGTAGATTTATTCCAAGAGGTTGTATCTAGAAATAGCCTATGAGGTAATGTGTTAAACTTGCTTTGGAGTTTGAATGACCAATAGTGCATACTCTGATAAGCCCTCTTATCTGGGTCTACAGTTTGCAAATGACTGCATGCATATCCCACATTCAAAGGGCTAAAAGTACAATTGGAATCAAAATAAGGACACGAAACCTCAAAGTAACAAAAGCCTAAAAGCTTTATTGAGGGATTTTTCACATTTCTGATAAAAAGTGATAGTGTACAAAATAAACAAATACTAGTTCCAGAATTACAAATGTTATTCAACATGTTCCAGAATTACCTCAAGTATTCGGACACCCAATTTCCCTTTCCAGCTGAAATACTCAGTTTGGCACTATTTTGCTAACTTTAATTTAGACATACGTAGTGGCAAATAGTGACGACCCTGCTCCTTCAGGAACAGTTTGATCTGGGTCTGCACTATTTGCCTATGGTTTGCCTGTCCGAATACTTACAGTAATTATGCTAGTTCCAGAATTACAAAAGGTTATTCAACATGCAGCCCAGTACAACACTACTACATTTGTATGTCATTCTATCATGCAAAAAATGCATCACACGCCAATGCCCATGCTTCAAATCTTAACTTTTAGCTTGCTTAACCATTTACGCCATAAATATGCCATTGCAAACTGAGTAGACCCAGATCAGATTTGATCAGGCTCGGCTCAGTTTGCTTTTGGAACAATATAGATCTGATTCTTCAGTTTCTGCTTAGGCAAAAGTTACATGTGTCAACATGCCATTTTAAAATTCAATCTAATTAATTTTCATGATGTCATTCATGAATATCCATGGAGTAAAGGGTTAACCATTTTAATGCAGAAAACAAGAGGGTGATAATATAATAACATGTACTGTAAAACCTCTCTATAACAGCCACTGAATTGATGTAATTTAGTGGCCGTTATAGAGAGGTTTTACTGTATATGGAAACATGTAGACACAGATTAGTCTCCTAATCAGGGTCTGTACTGTTTGTCATTCAACATCTTGTAGCCAAATTTTGATGAGACAGACTTGATGTGTCTCATCTGGATCCAAACTGTTTAAAAAGATAAACATCTATTAGATTGTAGTATACTAAATGTTAAAGTGACATAACTCTTCAAAATACAAACTGCCCTTGTTACCTGGATATGAAATTTCGAAGATAAAAAACAAAATTGACATCATGTGACTATTAAAATTGAATTCTGTATACTCCGTAGAAGCCGCCGAAAAGGGTCCTGTAAAACCCAAGCAAATTTTGGCAAATGGACCAATCAAATTCCAAAGATTTACTCTGACAGGTAACAAGGTATATTTATTTGATGTGGATGTCTATGCCGATATCACGAGGAGGTGAAATACTTGTTTCACGATATGGCTATGTCAATACCTTGACTGGAAAACAGATGAGCTAAAAGTAAATTAAAATGACAACAATCAAACACAAGCATAAACACGGAGACTATTTGAAGAGGAAAGAAGAGGCAATGTGAACTATTCTACCAGATTAATTGGCAAATTTTCTACATCAAAGTTTAACCCTTATTGTACGGGACTAGAGTCAGTAATGTCATTTGCAAACAGTGAAGACCCAGATGAGAGGACTCCTAGAAGAGCCCTCTCATCAGGATCTGCAATGTTTATCATGTTAACACTTTTCTTTAGAAAAGTCCCTAAACATTCACCATAAGCTTGATCTGTTTGAAATTTGGAATAGTCTATTTGAAAAGTCAGTGTGTGTAAAGTTTTAAGTGTTCATGGACTCTATATATACACTATTTACTGTTGGGCTATTCCATTTTGAAAAAAATCGGCACTGAAAGGGTTAATGAGAAACCGTTAGCTGTTAGAGAAGCCTCTGCTAACAGAGTAGACCTAGATCAGAGGGCTCCAGTAGGAGTCATCCAATAAGGGTCTGCTTAGTTTGCTTATGTAATGAGATATATCCGATTCAACAGTTTCGGCTATGGCCAAACATTTCTGTGTTCATATTCCATTATAAAAATATTTCTAACGTTCACTAGTTAAATGGATAAACAGACTAGTTTCTCTTCTGCAACTTTTGCCTCTTCTGATCACTTGAAACAGCTAAATATACCATAATACAAATAACAACATGCATAAACAAATAACAGCAACAACACAAGCTGGTGGATCATCATTTAAAAAGTCACAAAATCTAGGTAAAAAGCTTTTATACAATTAAAACCTAAGATTTCAGAGGTAAAACTGAGCATTAATGGTAGTTAAATTCAACTCTTAATTAGATGAATATTCAGGCAAGCCTCTGCCCATTATAAATACATGTACTAATTTTCATGGCAAACAGTAGCGACTCTGTTACAAATAAGCAGCCAGAACAGACCCTGGAGACCTCCGACCTAGGTCTACTACATGTATGTCGTGTTGATATTGTTTTGTCAAGTCTTCTGATTTGTTCATATTTGGCTTCAATGACAATAGGTAGGGGAGGCCTTGCTAATGCTTTACCTTTCTTTTAATTCCACAATTCAATTTACCACATGTCATAAACAATGTCTAGGTCGAAGATATTGTTGCAGACAATTACAAATTTATTTATTTTTCAAATTTCTCACATTCTCAAATTCCTTTCTTTCATTGAATACAATGAAAATTTTATAACTTAATCCTTGCCAGATAAAGACACCTTTTGAAGCCTCCACGAACAGAGAGAACCAGATAAGAAAGCTGTAGAAGCTGTCTGTCTTGTTTGCTTAGAAAACTAGAACTATCACTAAAGATGATCGAACACCCCCGCATGGCTGCCTTGATCGCAAATCCAAACACATGTACCCATGTTTCAAGTCAAAATGGCAAAAAATACTCAAAGTTCAAGGGGAGATAATTATGCTATGCTCAGCAGTAAACACATTGTATCTTGCACATCTACTTTTCGTGGTTATTAATTATGTATACCAAATATCAAGTCAATAACTTTAAAACTGAAGGAGGAGTTCGCGACCCCATCTACCATGTTCAAATGTGGACGGACCATCCGACCAACTGCCCACCCAACCAATGGACAGGGCGATTCCAGCATACACCCTTAAACAAGTTTGTGAGGGTATAATAATATAGATCTCATACTGCTGTTTCTGTCCTGGTAAAAAAAATTCCTTGCAAAATAGAGGAATTTCAATTGTTATTCATTTTCTGTGAGTTAAGAATGCCAAAGGACTTAACCCTTTCAACCTGGGACACACATGCACTGTCATTTGCAAATAGTGTAGACCCAGATCAGAGGGCTCCTACAGGATCCCTTTGATCAGGGTCTGTACTATTTATCATTAAAAATCCTCTAGCAAGTTTATGCTTTTCATACTGAGTGGGCTCTATAGTTAAGCACCGATGGACGTTTCCACTGTTCACCATACAGGTGCAGATGTTTACATCAAATAAAGGATGTTATCTTTTTACTCTGTAAATACATATCATTATGTCTTTGCAAACAGAGTAGGAGCTGTGTGATCAGGGTCTGCTCTGTTTGCTACTACATTACAGATTTGATTGCTTATTGTCATGGTCATAAATACAGGAAAACCTCTCTATAACGACCATTAAATTGTGTTCATTATTTAGTATTTTGGGCAGGTGGTTGCTTAAAGCAAGGTGAAAGTAAAATAGAACGCTCCTATAGGAGCGTTCTGTTTTACTTTCACCTTACTTTAAGCATCCACCTGCCTTAACATAAAATACTTGATGTAATTTAGTGGTCGTTATAGAGAGGTTTTACTGTATTTATGACCATGACAATAAGCAATCAGAATTAAATCAACCAATATTGCACAATGAGGCAGAGGTTTAACACAAAAAGAACCAAACTTTGCATGTCCATCAAACCTAACATATACAAATGAATGTAATGAAATGTTGAATTCTGAGGATATCTACTGAAGAGGATGTAAAAACCTCTATGTTCAAACAAGTTATCTGACAAACCGGTAGGCACACTGGCATGCATGCATATGTACAATATCATGCTTCTACATGCATTAAATCGCAGATATTCTTCTAAATGCATGAATGCATAAACACGCAGTCATACAGTGCGGACCATACACCACTTCAGAACAAACTCTCTCTTCTCTTCTGGAGCGAACATCCTTTTCTAGAATTTTTTATTTGTTTACAAAAGCAAAGTTAACTTTTTATGAAGAATTTTTAAGATCAAAGTACTTATTGTGGGGTCTGGACTGTAAGTTCCGACTGTGACATGTGGGTGCCTAGCAATCATGCATGCATGAACACACATACATGTATATGCATACATAGAGGAATACATGCATAAACATACACCAATACAATACCTTGTACCAACATACAATGGATATGACTACACTGTGTGTCACAGTTGAAAATTCATGCCTAAACATAAGTAGACATTCATGAATACACACCCATGCATACCATAAGTTCGCTTAGTAATCAGACAGACAAACATATAAGCCAAGAATCCAAGGCAAACACTAGGAAGACAAGCATACCCTAATGATCCAAGTATTACATCATCCAATCTGTAAAGCTGAATCATTCATTGTGCACCTTTTTATATCTTAAATTAGACTGACAGTAACAAATAGTGTAGAGCCAGATCAAACAGCTGTTGTTGACCTTGGTCTGCACCATTTGCCTCAGTTTGTCTGTCCAAACACTTTAGCAAACACTGCGAAAACAAGCATAAATAATCCAGCATTCAGCACAAACCCTGCTATAAATATCACACTTAAATACATGTACACTTCAGTATTGAGGGCTTATTACAAAACCTTTGTAAGTACATGAACATTCAATGCCCATATCGGTGATGACCATAACAAACCGTTTGGATCTAAATGAAATGCAAAGGAAAAACTCTTCATCTCACTGGGATCCATTATATTGCTGGACATTCTCATTGAGTTTTTAAAACCTCTTTAAAGTATCTAAACCCTTTACTCCATAAATATACACTCTTCTACGCCTTTGCAAACGTTTGCTTATAATATGATGCAGATATGAATTCTTCACTTTCTGCCAAGGCTAAATAGTACTATGTCCATGTGATATTACAAAAGTATAACAATTAATCCAATTAATATTAATGACGTCATTATTTCTTACATGAATATTCATGGAGGAAAGGGTTAATGCTGAATATAGTAATGAAGGAAGATCCAACTGAAGGTTTCTGCATTACTTCCATCCTGTATTAACCCTTTCTCTGTTCAATTTTCATGTAAGAAATAACGACATCATGAATATATTGGCTGAATTTTTATACTGTAAAAGTTTCAATTGAATTTTTTGTTTAGACACAAACAGTAGAATCTGATCCATAAGCAAATAGAGCAGACCCTGATCAGAGGTCTCCTAGGAACTGTCTGATCTGGGGCTACTCTATTTGTAAATAAGTGAAAAGTTGTTTATATCAGGAGAAGGGTTAAGAAACTTAAGATAGCACAAATCTAAACAAAATATTTTGATTGGCCAGTATAGTGAGGTTTTACTGTAGATGATAAGTTTGTAATTGTAATTGCTTACAAAGTAACCAGAATATAGATTATATTGTGATAAGCCCTCAATATACAAAATTGAATACTTGAAAACATTAAATTACAAATTTAAATGTACATTTTTTGTATGAAAAACTCAGTCATGCAGACTACATCAACCTGTAGAGTAATCAATCAGTAAAATAATCACCAAAAGGCATGGCATTCTGTTTAAACCTTTTACTGAAGTAGATCCAGATCAGAGGGCTCCTGTTTAAACCATCAGATCACGCTATGCATTGTTTGCTTATGGAATAATATATATCTGATCTACCTTTCCTGTAAGTGAGTAAGTTGGGCTTAACGGCACCACGACACAAAGAGGTCATATAGCACCGTTCACGGTCCTGTGTTCATATGCCATCATAAAAATTCAGTTATTTAACCCATTCCTATTTAGGCTATTTTTAGACCTAACCTCTTTGATTAAATCTACCAAAAAGGAGCATTAACTAGAGAAAAGAAATTTTTCAAAATTGTGTAGTTTTGAAACCATTGTGATAAATAGAGCATTTGCTCCACAGGAGCAAATGCTCTATTTATCACAATGGTTTCATAAAGTGACTTTTACAGAAGCGTCAAAAGGCGTCAATATGCGGGAATGGGTTATTATTCATGATGTTATTATTCCTAGTATCCTACCATGAATATTTATGGAATAAAACGTAAGAGCAAACATCAGCAAAGAAACTATGACCAGCGTTCTCAGGTTTGTGCAAACACTGAGAAGAAATTGACTTCTGATCAGACAGCTCATACAGTAGGAGCCACCTTACTTGGGTCTAATCTGGTGTATTTATGGTGTAAAGGGTTAAAACTTTAATATTATTTTCATATTCATGTAAGAAATAATGACGTCATTAAAAGTAATTTTAGCTGAATATTTGTAATGGCATTATAAATGAGGGAACTGTTGCCATGGCAACACTGTAGAATGACATCTGTAGAATTTCATAAGCAAACAGAATAGACCCTGATCAGACCACTCCTACAGAAGTCCTATGAGCTGGGTCTAATCTGTTTGCAACGGTATTAAGAGACACATCCATGGAGTAAAGGAATCCCTGTTGAATGACAGCAGCAAAATTTGAAAACCAGACACCCCAGTCCATTCATGTATATTTCTATAATCAACAACATGGAGAGTATTCTCACATTGTCCCCTATAATAATACAATAATTACTAGCTGAATATTCATATAAGTCCCAGCTACTTAAGAAAATGTTTTTAATTCCTGTATCCACATATAAAACTTAATTTTATTGCCATGGCAACATGTAAAGAACATAGATCTGTAACAGCTACGCAACCAGAGCAAATTCTGATCACAATGCCCCTACAGGAACTGTTTGATCTTGGTCTACTCTGTTTGCAATGGCATAAAATGTCGAGATTATCAAGTAACAGGTTAATCTAAATAAATACCATGTATGAATTATATAAAACCATTGCTTATATTCTAACCATGAATACATTATGATAGTATGTTTCACAAATATTAACAAATTGAAATAAATACTGAATGATAAATTTTCATAATTACCCATTTCCTTCATATAAACGCCTATTCACACATCTCCAAACTGAGCAGACCCAGACCAGATGGTTCCTATAGTAGTCCTCTGATCAGGGTCTGCTCTATTTGCTAATGGAATTTTTTGATAGATCTGTTTCTTTACTTTCTAAAAGATTCCACTTTCCATATTTCATTATAACTATATTGTGCATGAATATTCAGTAGGTGTTGAATATTGGAATAAGCATCAAAGAGGGAAAGGGTTTACCCATTCCCTCATATTGACACCTTTTGACGCCTCTGTGAAAGACACTTTTTGGAACCATTGTGATAAATATTTAGCATTTGCTCCATAGGAGCAAATGCTTTATTTATCACAATGGTTTCAAAGCTACACAATTCTAATTTTTTTCCTTTTCTCTAGTTAATGCCCCTTTTTGGTAGTTTTATTCAAAGTGGTTGGATCTAAAAATAGCCTATGAGGTAATAGGTTAAAGCTTAATTCTTCATAATAGAACCCTTTGTAGGATGAATATTCCTGTAAGAGAAATCTTGAGAAACTGTCATAATGACATTATGCGTATGGGAACATTTGAATAAGATCTACAGTATACAATTCCATCAGCAAACAGAGCAGATCCTTGTCAGACGGCTCCGATCAGAGCAATCTGTGGTGAGTCTTCCCTGTTTGCAAAAGCATGAAGGAGTCTTCATCAGGTCAATGAGTAAACTACTTTCCTTTTTCATCCCATTTCATATCAAAGAGAACAGCATAAGCAAACTCAATCTCAACCTAATTTTTATAATGTAAATTGTTCAAGGGAATTTTATGCTTTGACAAAAACTGCAGAATCAGATCTGTATCATGTTAAAAGCAAACAGAGCTGACCCTAATCAGACGGCTCCTATAGGAGCCATCTGATCTGGGTCTGCTGTTTGCAAATGTGTGAAAAGGTATTTATATGAAGGAAAGGGTTAACCACAGGTGTAAATATTTATGCACAACTGTTTGTCCAATTAATGTTCAAAATACTGCGCAAAGTACATGTATGTTCATCTCAAAATCGCAGTTTGCATCCTAATATGATGAATTGCATAGCATCTTTTCCAATTCCCCAAATAAACACTTCTGTAAGAGTTACAAGTTACACTTTGAAACAATTGATAAGAGCAAAAGCTCCATTTATCACAATGGTTTCAAAACTTACAGTTCTAAAAGTAGTGGGAGTGGGAGTGGGAGTGGGAGTGGGAGTGGGAGTGGGAGTGGGAGTGGTGGTCCAGTGGTAGGACGTTAGACTTGGGATCGAAGGGTCCCCGGTTCGAATCCTGCCATCGGACTATCAGAATTTTTCTGAGCAAAAAATGTATCCCACGTTTGCTCCTCTCTACCCAGGTGTATAAATGGGTACCTGTGAGGGAAATAAGTCAATGTGCCATGGCTGCCTTAGGCGCCGAGTGTTAATGGCCGACTTATAACCCAGTGATCAGGGGGTAAATTGTGAAGTCGGGAGAATATGTACATTGTATGTAGTTCCAGACTATAAACCTCACCTTTACCTTTTTACCTTTACCTAAAAGTATCCTTTTTTCTAGTAAATGTTCCTTTTCAGGAGATTTATTCTGACAAAGAGGTTGGGTCTGAAAATATCCTATGAGGGAATGTGTCCTTCTGATGCCTTTGCACACAGAGTACATCCAGATCAGACAGGTCCTGTAAGCACCATCTGATCAGGGTCTGCTCTGTTTGCTTATGAAATAAATACAGATCTGATTCTACAGTTTCTGACATGGGCAAACATTCTTTTGCTCACTGACCAATATAAACATTCTGTTAATGAATATTCATCAACCCACAATTTATTGTATAAATACTAATGAGGTATAGTGTTACAAGATACTAAAATGGTCTGTCTTTAACCTCATCCTCGTTGACATTAAACTACCATTACAATTTACAGTTAACCCATTACCTCATAGGCTATTTTTAGATACCTCTTTGAATAAATCTACCGAAAAGGAGCATTAACTAGAGAAAATGAAAATTTTAGAAAATTTTAGTTTGAAACCCTTGTGAAAAATAGAGCATTTGCTCCTATAGGAATAACTGCTCTATTCATCACAATGGTTTCACAAAGTGTCTTTTACAGAGTCGTCAAAGGTCGTCAATATGAGGGAAAGGGTTAAAACTCGATTATTTGAAATATATATATATATAATTATTGATTTTTAACACTGGTGACAACTAAATGCAGGATGAAAGTCATGCAGAAAACTCCTCTAGGAGTTTTCTGCATCACTTTCACCCTGCATTAAGCAGCCACCTGTCTAAAAAGGCATCAAGTCTTAATTACTAAATACCAAATATATGAGTATGATGTCGTTTTAACAGAACCTGGTCATATGAATGCCCCAAGTGAACACTTTACAAACAGGACTAGTATCATAAAAACTTCCAAAACCCAAGATAAAATACTACAGAACTACATGTAGTTTGCTGATGACTACAGAAAGTAACTGATCTAGAACCTCTACCAGAGACATAGATATCATGTGTAAATAAAACTTTCTTTTTGACGAATAGCTCATTAAATTTCTCTTTCAAATTCTATGTTGTGACAATTCTTTAGAATCGTCTTTTCAAGATAAATCTAAAGAGTGTTCCCAGGGTTTGATGGAAAAACTTATTTTTTTAAATAATTATTACGCTCAATACAACAGGCAAAAACTGCTATCAATGTAGTGATTATATATATAGTAAAACCCTGCTAAACCAGAATTCTAGAAGAGAAGAACTTAGATACTTTTAGGCAGGTGGCTGCTAAATGCAGGGTTAAAGTCATACAGAAAGCTCCTAGGAGTTTTCTGCGTGACTTTCACCCTGTATTAAGCTGACACCTGTCTCCAAGACAGATATCTATACTAAATTGAATGTCTGGTTTACAGAGGTTTTATTGTAAATGGCAAATAGGCATCTGTAAACTGTGGAAGTCCAATTCAGACCCATTTCTCACTGATTCACTTGGTATCAGATCTGGGTCTACATTGTTTGTCTTTTGTAAGTTTTGTATCCTTTACAACCACAAGTGAAGAAGACCCCGGTCAGCTGCCTTATTGAAAAGAACTACAGTAAAACCTGTCTTAACCCTTTCCCTATTCTGTATTTAGGCCAAATTTCAATACCTACTGAATATTCATTAACAAAATAGTTTTAAAGAAATATGGAAGGTGGAACATTGTAGACATTTTAGAAAGCAAGGAAACCGATCTATCAAATTCTATAAGCAAACAGAGCAGACCCTGATCAGACGGCTCCTATAGGAGCCGTCTGATCTGGGTCTACTCAGTTTGCAAATGCATGAAAACACGTTTATATGAGGGAAAGGGTTAAGTGACCTTATATTGATTGGATACCAGAATCTTAAAAAGCAGGTGGTTGCTTAATGCAGGGCAAATGTAATGCAGAAAGCTCCATTAGATCTCACTTAGACAAAGAAGTGCAAAGAAATCTATTCACTAAAGCGAGCAATTTTATCCAAGTCTACACTTAAAAGTCTTTTTGAGTATTCAACAAGGAAAGTATTAAAGCAGGGTGATACGGGGTCTTTCAACCTGCATTTATCTGCCACCTGCCTTAACCCTTTCCCTGTTCTATGTTTATTCCAGGTTTCAATATCTACTTAATATTCATGGATAAAATAGTTATGATGAAATATGGAAAGTAGAACACTGCAGCCATTTTAGAAAGTAAAGCAACAAATTTAAAATTCCACTAGCAAACAGAGCAGACCCTGATCAGACGGCTCCTATAGGAGCTGTCTGATCTGGATCTACTGTTTGCAAATGTGTGAAAACGTACTTATATGAGGGAAAGGGTTAAAGAGTGACAATGATACTACTCTGAAAGTCCAGTTTAGAGAGGTTTTACTGTACATGTATTTTCATATGAATATGACAGGCCCTATTTAATGTTAAACCATGAAAATTGCACATAACTGTCTTCCACTGACTTTGATATTTTGCAGTATCACTGTAAAACTAAAGAACATTTTGCAAATTCTTACTCATAGTTTACATTTAACACATTCATCTAAATTCACATCACACAAGCATTTACAAATAACCCGTTACCTTTGTGTAGAGAATACTATTCAAGCGTTTGCCTGTGGGAGCTGGTCTACTCTGTTTACTTACAGGATTATACAAATCTATGTTTTCAGTTTCTGTCATGTTCAAAATTCTCCTGTACATAATGTTATTGAAAAGAAATCATATATTATTCCAGAAAGCAAACAGAGCAGACCCAGATCAGACAGCTCCTATAGGAGCCTTCTGATCTGGGTCTACTCTGTTTGCAAAGGTGTATTCATTGAGTAAAGGGTAAACCTTGGCCACTCAACAGAGGTAACATTCTAAGTATTTAATACAAGTGATAGCTTCATGAAGGACTAAAGAAAAGGAGAAGATCCTATATGATCTCCCTGCAGTAGTTTCACTCTGCATTAAATAGACACCTGGTTTTAATGACCTAACTGTTTATTCAACAAGTGGCCATTTGAAAAAGGTCCTTCTACACTAGCAATCACTGTATGTCAAAGTCACATTCATTTTTTTGGCAAGCAGCTAGTTCTGTAATTGCAACCAATTAATCAACCGCAATCTCATGAATAGGAAACATATACAGTGATGTCTCGTTAATCCGAAATTCTTTAATCAGGAAAACTCGCGATCCGGACGAAAGTCGAGGGGAACGGATTTTTTGTGCAGTAAATTGACTCGTTACATCCGGAAATTCGCGTTCCTGAACCGGACATAGATTTCCGGTAACCAATCTATGTATTTACCTGTATTTGTGACTCGTTAATCCGGCCGCGGCCGTAGCCCCAGGGCTTAATTGCTCACCCCTGACACTTACCAATAGTGCACTGCGGAGGTGCAAATTCTTGTGTTTACAATCACGGGCATGGGTAAAACAACCCCCGACTGTGTGCAAACTGTTGGTTTGATATTCTTGAATGTTCTTTAATGAACACTCGCCCAATTAACTTGTTATGTTAAAAAACCGCGCCGCCATTGTTAAACTGTTGATCACCTTAAATGATTTGCTAATTCAGAAATTACAAGGCTATATTAATTGGGGATTCCCACTAGGTTTTCCCTAAGATTCTAACTCACACGTGAGCTGGCTGGTTCCCGACTTCGGCCTTAAAAGTACATGTACGCGGATAGAATATTCGGGAAACCAGTCGTGTCAAACATGGAGACCTACATGTACGTCGATTTTACAAAATTTGCCTGCTGGCAAATTCGATAATCCACATTGTATTACTCAAATGAGAGAACTGACACTTATGGATAGGGTGCAATATGCATTTAGAACGACAAACAAGGCAATTAATTTGATATGACTTGCGATTATTATGGGCATATGCACACATGAACGTTACAAGAAAAGACTTCTTGATGCGAAAGTAAATGTGTACATATACATACATGTATACAATGTTTATGATTGAGTAGATATTTTGCAGCATACGACGGTGATTCGTTAATCCGGAAAATTCGTTAATCCGGAAATTTCGCTGGGAACAAACGTTTCTGGATTAACGAGACATCACTGTATTTTCAAAGATTCTCTTTCCTCCAGTCATTAGTGTACATTAGAACCTCTCTAAAACAACCACTAAATTAACATGAGAGTCTTCTCTGTTTGCAAATGCGTGTAAACACGTTTATATGAGGAGTAAGAGACACTCATGTTTATCCATTAAGCGGTCACTTTAGAGAGGTTCTACTGGAACACAATATTTACATATCAAATCATTGTTATGTCCATGTGAGTCAATATTTATTTCTCTTTCCATTGCTTCATAAACTACGCTTATCAAGGAACTGTCAAGAATGCCTGCACAGTCTGCATTTCAAACATAGACTATTTATACTACTACAGCTAGGTTTAACATCTGGAATTCCAACTGCCAATGGTAGTTACTGGTCAAGCTTTCCGGTCACAAACTCATTGATGATTGTCGGCACAGTCACATCAAATCCACCTATATCCAGCATGCCACGAGCTCTGGCAAAATCTAGGCGTGGAGATGTCAGGCCGCATATAACAACCCTGAAAACATTACAGTCCTATAAAATGTGGTTATGGAAATAAAAGTCATCCTAATAACATAAACATGTCGCACAAAAAATAAAACCCATAAGACTGGTTATATATTTAAACAAGATGTGCTTGTGAAACACTATGCCCTGATTTGACCTTTGACCTTGATGTATGACATTGACCTTAAATTATAAATCACTCCTAAAAATGTTCGTCTCCGTAAGTTGCACATGCATGTCAAGTTTGAAGTATGTATGTGCAAGGGCTACAAAATCATTGCCAACGTTAAAGTTGGGAACAAACCAACCAACCAACAGCCCTGGGGGTGGGGGGCATAAAAAGAATAAGCAAAATCTGTTTTCTTAATCATTTCCCTGTTCCATATTTAGTTCAAACTTTCAATACCTACTGAATGTTCATGGACAAAATAGTTACAATGAAATATGGAAAGTGTAACATTGTAGCCATTTTAGAAACTAAAGAAAAGATTCCATTAGCAAACAGAGTAGACACTGATCAGAATTCTCCAATAGAAGTTATTTGATCAGGGACTGCTCTGATTGCTTATGACATGATATAGATCGGATTCTACAGTTTTTGTCAAAACAAAAAAACTTCCTTTAGGAATCTTACAAATATAAAAATCCAGTTAATAAATATTCATGGTGTCATTTTCTCTTTAATACATGAATATTGAACAGGGAAATGGTTATTCTATGTCAAAATGGTACACTGTTAATCATACTTTGCATGTGGAAGATCCAGTTTGTTTCTATACTCTGCCAGTCTGGCTGCTACAGACATATCACTATGCACTTCTCCTCCATCTGACATAATAAGGAACACATCAAATTTCTTCTTGTTGTCCAGGGCCCAGGTGATTGGTGCTGCTGGGTCACATGGTGTATTTGGTCCCTATAACAGCCAATCAGTGACAAGTCACATACATACACTTACAGGCTAAAATCAAGTGAATGTAATACACAATGTGTCAGCCATAGCACAATATGGTCTTGAAGAGTGGTTACAACATAGGGTTTGGTAAAGAAATAGTATTCTTGATAAAACATTCAATTTACACACATACTTACGTCTTTGTAACAGCCTAAGCAAAACACCTTACATACAGATGAGATCACAAGTAGCACGATATCTAATTGGGATCAAAACTGTTGGCTACTTTGACCAAAAAAAATTAACTTGGAGAAATGGAGCACAAGCCAAATTTTACTGGTGACACAGTCTGCAAAGAGCTAAACCTTAACTCCATAAGTACACCTTTTTGCGCCTTTGCAAACAGGGTAGACCTAGATCAGACAGGGCGTGCACTAGGTGTGCAACAGATATATGTAGATTCTAAAGTTTGCGCCATGTTCAATATTCCCTTCCTCATAATGCCATTATAAATGTTCAGCTAATTAATATTCATGATGTGATTATTTCTTACATGAATATTCATCAGGTAAAGAGTTCAAAAGAAGATGGTTACTGAATGCAGGGCAAAAGAAAAGTCCTTTTGGAAATTTCTGCATTACATTTATCCTGCAGTAAGCTTCCATCTGTCTGAAAGACCCAGACTTCTGTTAACCCATTCCCTCATACTGACAACTTTTGACGACTCTGTAATAGTTACTTCATGAAACCATTGTGATAAATAGAGCATTTACTCCTATAGGAGCAAATGCTCTATTTATCACAATGGTTTCAAACTACAAAATTCTAAAATTTTCATTTTCTCTAGTTAATGCTCCTCTTCAGTAGATTTATTCAAAGTGATTGGATCTAAAAATAGCCTGTGGAGGAATGAGTTAAGTGGTGCCGTACAACAGGTTAACATTTTACCTCAGAGACACTTTTGACTGCCTTTGCAAACAGAGAAGACTCAGATTAGACGTTTGATCAGGGTCTACTATGTTTGCTTTTTACACAATAAAGAAGTAATTCTACAAGTTCTGTCATTCTGTAATTCCCTAGTTTATAGGGCCATTATAAAAATTCATTTAATAAATTTTCATGATGTCATTAACCCTTTCGCTGCCAAATTATGTCGTCTGCTAACTTTGTCGTCTGCTACAAAATTTCATTTTTTTTTATTTTCTTCATTTTTGTTTCAAAAACATAGTAACAGTAACAAACAGTTTGGATCCTGATGAGACGCCGAGTTACTCGGCGTCTCATCTGGATCCAAACTGTTTGCATATAGGTAATCACAGATCCGGCATTGGCAGCGAAAGGGTTAATTCTTGCATTTATATAAATATTCATGAAGTAAGGAGTTAACAAAGGACCCAATGTGACTCACAACAGGTTTTAGAGTATAAGTAAAAATATCACTATTATCTCAAGGGCTTACTGGGCAAGAAGTGTGTCCTATTTCTTGTATAAGGTCTTGTACTTCAGATGGGTACTTCATCTTGGAAAATGACGAAGTGAAGCTGCCTAGCTCAGGATTCTTCTCCTTCTTCTTCAGGAATGTCGCCATCAACGCCATCACTTCCAGCGGCGAGACTGATGGGGATCCTCGTATGCCATGACCTATTTCACTGGCTGACGCTTTAACTGCCATCAAGTAACGCTTGTCCATTACAGGTAGATTCTTCTACGAATAAAATAAATATCAAGAGTTGACTGCAAGACCGTATTAATTGCATTATTTCACATTCATTAGCATTCAAAATACAGCAGAATCTGTCCTAAGCGGTCATCAAAGAGAGGCCTAACCCATTCCCTCATTTTGACGCCTTTGCAATAGTCACCTGTTGAAACCATTGTGATAAATAGAGCATTTGCTCCTATAGGAGCAACTGCTCTATTTATCACAATGGTTTCAAAACTACACAAATCTAAACTTTTCCTTTTCTCTAGTAAATGCTCCTGTTCGGTAGATTTATTCAAAGAGGTTGGATCTAAAAATAGCCTATGGAGGAACGGGTTAATTGTGGATCTGTAAGCCAGGTGGTAGCATACCACAGGTCAAGAGTAATGTTTAAAGCTCCAATAGGAGCTTTCTGCATTACTTTTGCCCTGCATTCAGCAAGCATCTGTTTTTTAAGGCTCCTATGTTCAATAAATGAATGGCCGCTTAAGACAAGTTCTACCTGTATTTCTGTTTAATTCAATTTATCTTTCAATTTATTGAGTTACACTATCCGTTTGGAAACTGATGAGTTGCAGAGTTGCTTGGTTGTCATCTGGATACAAACTCTTTAAACAGATCAACAAGAGTTTGACATATAAATTGCAGTTATGACTGTTTTGCAACAATTGATATGCTGATACAAGGTACATACATTCCAATTGCCTAACAAAAAGTCATCCTCAGTGGCAAGCCTAGCGTATTTATGTACCATAGTAAAGGGTTAAACATTAGATGTTACTGTGCTGAAGTCAGCTAAACCTAATTTTACACCTTGCAGACAAAAAACCTATTTTTTCTACTGTTTTTTTCTCTGCCAAACCATGTCTTGTTGGTACTAATTATAATATCTAAGACAGCCTATCTAAATCTATGGCAGCATCATATCTACAGCAGTCTACCTAAACCCAAGGCAGTCAATCTAAATCCAAGGCAGCCAATCTAAATCCAAGGCAGCCAATCTAAATCCAAGGCAGCCAATCTAAATCCAAGGCAGCCAATCTGAACATAAGGCAGCCTAATAAGGAGTACCAACAAGACAAGGGTTACCTGGAAAATACGCAATTTAGAAAGATCAGTTCTCTTCTTATGATCTACAGCTTTACTTAAAAGTTAACCGTATACCTTATAGATACATTTTTACATGGTTGGCAAACAGAGACGACCCAGATCAAGAAGCTGCTGTATGAGCTGTCTGATCACAGTCTGCTCTGTTTGCTTATGGAATAATACACATCCTGCTATGAGTCTTCCACTGTTCATGTGAGATTATAATGATATTCAGGTCTTTATTACAAACCTCCACAGCGACCCGAAAGGCTGCATGTAAGGCTTCATATAGAGCTGGATTGTTGCTTTTAACTTTCTCTGTTATGTTAGTTTCAGTGTCATTCTGCACGCAATCACCAGCATGGTCTTCTGCCTGATCATGCTCGCCGTGCGATCCCTTCTTCTTCTTTTTTCTCTTCTTCTTTGGTTGGTCCTTCTGAGCCATGTCCAGTGGTCCACGTTTAGTCTGCGTAGCGGCATCTTTTGAGCGCTCGCTCTTTTTACCATCAGGAAAGGCACGTACATAATTTCTAATGGTTATGTAGAACAAGAATGGACTAATTCTGAAACAGATATTACATGTCCAGGTAAGATATGTCAACAGAAACATTTTCAAGAGTAACCTTTATTTTTCCACCAAACTCTATGCTTGTTCCACTCTTTAGAACTGTCTCATGGAGACAATTCTAAAGAGTCGTCACATCAGGGTTTGGTTGAGAAGTGACAATTTTAGTGTTTGAATCGAAACCTTTGTCTACTGCTCTGTAATATAAATGTCTTAAGCATTTGAATACACAACTTTGTCTATTGCTTTGTATTGTAAATGTCTTAAGCATTTGATTACACAACTTTGTCTATTGCTCTGTATTGTAAATGTCTTAAGCATTTGAATACACACATTTGTTGAAACTAAAGAAACAGATCTATCAAATTCCATTAGCAAACAGAGCAGAAACATGTGAGTACACATTTATATGAGGGGAAGGGTTAACTCTTATGTAGCTCATCTGTGATCACCTTTGGATCCACATGAGGCACTGAGTAACTCTGGGTCTCCTAACCCTTTCTATTTTTATGTAAAAAATAATGACATCATGAATATTCATTAGCTGAAGTTTTATAAAGGCACTAGCGGAATTTTTATAATGGCATATATACACCGGATGTTTTGGTATTGATAGAAACTCTAGAGTCAGATCAATTATAATTTCTATAGGAGCCATTTTGATCTGGATCTACTCTGTTTGCAAATGTGTGACAGCCGTTTACATGAAGGAAAGGGTTAAACCTTTACTCAATAAATACATCTTTAACACCTCTGCGAACACCGTCTTATTCAGAGACGATATACATGTGACTGACAGACTGTTGGCTCTGTAATCCATTGTGCATCCGTTTCAATTAAACCTTCTGATTTAATCCTTGAATACTCAAGAAATAATGACTGAATAAATAGTTGTTACCTGAATTTTTTATAATGACATACAGTAAACCCCCTCTAAACCGGAATTCTAGTAAAGAAGAAATTTGATACTTTCAGGGTGAAAGTCATGCAGAAAGCTCCTAGAGGGGCTTTCTGCACAACTTTCACCCTGCATTATGATGCCACCCGTCTCCAAGACCTACATTTATACTACATTAAATGTCTGGTTTAGAGAGGTTTTACTGTATGAACATAAGAATTTTTGGTATTGTAATACTGTAGAGCCAGATTTATTATCATTTCATAGGCAAATACAGGGGACTCTGATCAGACAGCTCCTACAGGATCTAATCTGGGTCTACTGTTTCAACAGCGTGAAAAAAATTATTATATGAAGGAAAGGGTTAAATATGGCAACCGAACTGGTTCTACATGGCTTGCAAGGTCTACATATAGGTTTTAGAAAAGCTGGGTTTAATTGACTGCACTTACTTTTCCTGTTCGATGGCTGCATTATCACGAATCTTCTCTAATACTTTCTCCTGGATCTGGGCAGTGACTTGGTCTACAGGGGCATCTTTGGCCGGAATAGTGAGGAATCCTCGTCGTGCCAGTGACGTCAGGTGGGTCAACGTTTGCTGCACAGACATCTTCAGTAGGAGACTGTTCCAGATCTGATGATTACAATAAAACTTGTCTACAGTAATCAGTCTAATTCGGGGCTTTTAAGACAAGTGAGTCGAAGTGGTAGCTTAATGCAGGATAAGTTATGTAGCACTTTTAGAGGAGCTTTCAGCATTACTTTCAACCTGTATTGGGTCTTTACTTATCTTAATAAACTTGTAAACTTGTATCAACCATTTCCCACACATAAACACATTTTCATGCATTTACATTTACAGAGTTGACCCTGATCAGACAGCTCCTACAGGAGCCATCTGATCAGGGTCTGCTGTGCTTGCTTTTGCCATAACAAATATCTGATTCTACAGTTTATGTCAAAGCAAAAAACTCCTTAGAAAAGTTAAGCTGATAAATATTCATGATGTTACTATTTCTTACATGCAAATACAGTAAAACCCCTCTAAACCAGACATTCAAATTAGTATCTGTAAGCCTGGTTGCAGCTCAATGCATGGTAAACGTCATGCAGAAAGCTCCAAAAGAAGCTTTCTGCAACTTTCATCCTGTCCCCTGCATTAAGTAATCACTTGCCTAAAAGGATCTGAATTCTTCTTTACTAAAATTCTGGTAGAGAGCAGTTTTACTGTATAGCCCCAGAAGCATATGTAAAACTAGCCCCACCTGAACAATTATTTCTTTACGACCTACCTCCTTTGATGACAAGCTAGCAGTTGGGATATGTTCTATGTGGAGATTGTGCTCTTCAATCTTTACTGAGATGGCAAGCATGTCTCCTGAGTGCTTTACAAAGTCAACAGTATCATAGTAGTCGATGAGGGACTTTATTTGGTCTGACGGCTCTGGATTAGCCTCCTTGGCTGCCTTGAGCCCTTTGGTTACAACCTTCACGATAAATCCAATCCCTGGAAAAGAGCTTAGCCTTTAGCTTGTTCAGTAAATTCTATGCTGATCACCGCCATAAAGAAAGGTACATGTAGCAAACCTGATGTTGTGACCAATCTTTAGAATTTTCTCTGTGAGTAATGATAATAACCCATTCCCTCATAGGCTATTTTTAGATCCAACCTCTTTGAATAAATCTATCGAAAAGGAGCATTAACTAGAGAAAAGGAAATTTTTTGAATTTTGTAGTTTGAAACCATTGCGATAAATAGAACATTTGCTCCTATAGGAGCAAATGCTCTATTTATCACAATGGTTTCAAGAAGTGACTATTACAGAGGCGTAAAAAGGTGAATTTATGAAGGAAAGGGTTAAGGTAAAAAGGGCAGTCAAAGTTAGCAAAATAATTCAGTCCAAGATAAGACTGTCCTGAAGGAGCAAATCGGACAGGGTCTACAGTACATGTATATGCTACAATGTCAGTATAATTTTCAAAATTATTTAACCCTTTCCATCATATTAACGCATATGTGCACATGTTTGCAAAAACAGTAGACCCAGATCAGACAACTCCTATGGGGCCATATGATCAGGTTCTACTGTTTGCATATGAAATCATACTAGATCTGAAGCTACAGTTTCTACCAATACCAAGCCATGCTGGGTATGTATGCTATTATAAAAGATCAGCTAATTAATATTCATTATGTCATGATTTCTTAGTTACATGAATGTGCGTCATGGAAAGGGTTAAATGGTGCTAAATTCACTAACCCTTTCCTTCATGTAAATGCGTTTTCACGCATTTGCAAACAGAGTAGACCCAGATTAGATGGCTCCTGCATAAAATAATATATAGATGATTCTATGTTGTAGTTTCTGCCATAGCCAAATTTTGCTGTGTGCAGATGCCAGAATAAAAATATTTTTCTTATCAATATAATTATTCATGAAATTCATGAAATCATGAGTTCTTACATATTCATGAGGGAAAGTGTCAATATTCAGGGTAAATATGGTATGACCGAATAGCCCTCACCTTCATTCGTTGGTTTGATATGTGATAATCTGAAGACATCCTTATGGCTCCATCTCTCCACCTCTGGGAACCTTGTCACAAACTCTGCCACCTGCAGTGGGTCTCTGTTGTTGTACCAACCACATACAACCCGTCGCAACCCTCTGCCCCATCCTTTAGTAAGTTGCGCTTGAATCTTAACATGCTTTATATAGGTAAATAAATCGACTGGATTTTCACAAACATCATTCACAATACCGTATGCAGCATGTTTCACTTCCATATTCATTGAATGCGTAGCAACAGCCAGAAAATAAATCAATGGTTCTCTTTTGAAATAAGATTTTTCCGTACTAACACGTTTAATAAGTTCAACAGCTTCTTTACCCTGACCAGCTTCAGTCATTACATCAAACACATTTCCGAACCTTCGAAAAACTTTATTTTTCCCAGGTAAAAAAAATGTCCCCTCAGTTCCTGTCTTCAAGTATCTTATCAGTCTCTCCTGGAGACTCAGTGTCTCTGCAGCCCCAGCCATCTTTGTCCCACCTGAAATGATACAATTTTTAACCCATTACCTCATAGGCTATTTTTAGACACAACCTCTTTTAATAAATCTACCGAAAAGGAGCATTAACTAGAGAAAAGGAAATCTTTAGAATTCTGTAGTTTGAAACCATTAAGATAAATAGAGCATTTGCTCCTATAGGAGCAAATGCTCTATTTATCACAATGGTTTCACAGTGATTTTTACAGAGTCGTCGAAAGTCGTCAATTGAGGGAATTATAATTAGTATGTTACCGTATTTAAACACAACCCCTTACTTCATGAATATTCATGAACCCTTTACTACATGAACTTTCATGTAAGAAATAATGACATCATGATTAATTTTTATTGCGGCACATGACCACCAAAGGTGCCCAACGCATACTTGGACTCACCCATAGCGGCACAGTTAGTGCTTCCCTTAAATATTGCTCCGTCTTGTCGCTGCAAGACCGCGAATTTGAAAAAACGCTAGAGCGAAACGATGTGACTCCCGCCTGGATGCATAGACGTATATAGGGGGATCTGTATTAGTTAATCTTTTCAACAAAAACAGAAATTATGGTGAAACACTATCGAAAAACATTAAACTCACCACAATTAAAACGGCGCTTACTATTTCCAGTCTGCTACGAGGCGCCAGTTTTCTTTCCCCAACTTTCTTTTTGAACGGATGCGACCATTTTGCTGTGACCCGGCTCATAACCTATTAGATATGCAAATTGACTACTACTTCCGGGCCACAGCGAAATGGCCATCTCCGTTCAAAACGAAAGTAGGAGAAAGAAAACTGGCGTCTCATAGCAGACTGGAAATAGCCAACATTGTTTTAACTGCTGTGAGTTGAATGTTTTTCGAATGTGTTTCAGCATAATTCGCGTTTTTGTTGAAAAGTCAAACGAATACAGATCCCCCTATATACGTCTATGCATCCTGGTGGGAGTCACATCGTTTCGCTCTAGCTTATTTTCAAATTCGCGGTCTTGCAGCGACAAGACGGAGCAATATTTAAGGACAGCACTAGCTATGCCGCTTAGCATATGGAATTTGGAACGGATAAAGACCAACATGATTGAAATCGGTGTTGAATTGGCTTTGCTGTAAGACTTTGAAAAACGTGACTGTTGAATTTTCCGCCGTTGATCTGACGTAGTTAGGTACCTTTCAATATATATAGACCCGAAAGGAAATTTTTTTCCGGGTCGTGTTTTTCTTGTTTTCGGAATGGTTTAGGGTTCAAATAGATAGTTTTAGGCTAGTTGAACATACTTCGATCACAATTTTTTTTTTTTTTTTTTTTTTTTTTGTGGGGGGGGGTTCTATGGGTGAGTCCAAGCATGCGTCGGGCACCTTTGATGACCACAGGAATACTTGGTCATGGCAGAAACTGTAGAATCATATCTATTTTATTTCTGTTTGTACAGGCATACATACATGTAGAGCTTTGGGTCGTACATAATACAGTAAAAAATAGTAGCAAAGTTTTTGACCAGTGTTCTTTAACGCTGTCCTTCATACAAACACTTTTTAATGCCTTTGCAAACAGAGCAGACCCAGACTGGCAGAGCAGATGGCTCCTCATGAGCTGTCTGATCAGGATCTGCTGTGTGCTTATGAAACAGTTTATATGGACTAGTCTGGCTTCATGAACAATGAGAGCTATGTATAAGAAATGTAAGTATTTATCACTTTTAAAGTTGTAAATGTACAGTTGGCTGAGCGGTCATTCAGACTGAAAGTAGACTATAACTAGGTACTTTACTCTTTTTTTTTTTACTTTTAGCTTAAAAGTTACCTTTCACTTTTGATTTATAATAAGTAACCAACCTTTGTATGATTTTTTTTATGTCTTTGTAACCAACCTTTGTATGGGTTTTTTTATGATTTTTTATGTCTTAAACATAAGACATATCATAACTTGTTCCGTGTGTACGACATTCTTACATTCTGCATAACTAGTATAATTATCGCTCCTTATTATATATAAATATTTTCTGTCAAATTCTATGTTGTGATCAGGGGCTACACTGATTGATCAATCTTGGGCAGACATCTTTATCTGGAAAACAATACCCCAAAACAATTTAATCTTGTTACAAACATTCTTTATAGTTCTGTCATGTTATCTGTACCTGTATCATAGGTGCGAAATACAATGCGAAATACAATTAGGTGCGAAATACAATCACTATATAATTGCTTTCTAGGCGAAATCTCCAATTGGTTCACTATATATATCTAATTGTAGGCGATTTCTCCGTAAACCAATATGACAATAATGATCAATCAAACCAATATATTTTAGTTGATAGGTGCACAATAGCACCTAGGTTTTCTAGTCACTAGTTTGTTGCAGGATTACATGTATATAAGCACCTGGGCAACACCCATTGGTTTGCATGAATGTTCATCATGGCTAAGAGAGTTTCAGAGAAATGTAAGGAAACTGGCATTTATACACAAGGAATGAAAAGTTTCTCTTGACACAGGTGCTCAACTGCAACGATAGTTATACTCAATCCATACAAATATATTTCAACAATAGAATTTAAATGAGCATGCAGTCGAAGGAATAATATCAATCACTTGAAGCATGGGTTTTCATACCAGTGAAAATAAAGTCGATACTGCATGATAAAATAAAGTATAAGACATATGTTATCCCTTTAGAATGCTTTCTCTTAAAAAATGAATGAAAGATGTTATTTCAAACTTACAATTTATTGCAATTTATAAGTCAATCACAAAGTTATTCCAAGAATGTTGAGTTTAGCATCCCTACTTGTATTTTCTGTAGCCTCGTGTGCAAAACGTCATCAGTTTGTGTGATGTTATTGCTCATGGTTAGGAGTAAAACTCAAGCGGAGCATATTTTGGCGGACCCGCGGACCCGGACCTAATGGGCTCAAATAAGTTTTCAGTCCATTTTCCAACATTTTATAGATATTCAGATAAGACAGTCTAGACAGCCTACCATTGCACATTCATTCGAGTCCTATTGCTAGCAGACTTGAACCAAAAAACCCCCAAAATACAGTCATGTTTTTATCTTTAATCTTAGCACAGCCATAGGTGTTTTTTTTATTATTATTTCTGACTCTTTATATAATCTTAATGCAAATAACATATCTTACAGACTTACAACCTGCCTCCAGATAAACGCCTGTCTAAAGGAATAGGCAGTGATTTTCAGCAGTAAAAAAATAAAGTTAAAATTGAAATGTTAACAGCGTCTGAATACCGCTAAATTCTTAGAAAACTGCCGATTTTTAAAAGATGGTAAACACCACCGCTTACTCGGAAATCAACGGACATGTTCAGCCAATCATCGATTTCAGAACAGCAATTTAATATGAATATGATTTTGGGTTTTCACGATAATTGCTGACTTGTGTCAGTCAAATAAATAAAAAGGACATTGACAAAGACAATAACAATACCAACTATATTGATGGTGACCATGAGAATAACAATGACAATGACGATGGTAATGACAAAAATAAAATATAATGACAATTAAAATGACAATAACAATAACAATGACAATGGCATTGGCAATGACAATAATAAAGACAATACTAAAAACGATAACAATGACTTTGATAATGACAATAACAACAACATGGACAACAACATGGAAAATGACCATGATAATAGCAACTAAGTACATTAATGGCAATGACAGTAACAATAGCAACTACATTGACATTTCCAATGCTTGTAACAATGACAGTGGTGGTGTCAGTGGCCATTATAATGGCAACGAAACAGACAATGACAGTTGTGGTGGCAGTGGTCATTATAATGTCAATTACGAAACAGACAATGACAGCTGTGGTGGCAGTGGCCATTATAATGGCAACGAAATGGACAATGACAGTGGTGTAGCTGTGGACATTATAATGTCAACGAAACAGACAATGACAGTGGTGGTGGCAGAGCCATTATAATGTCAACGAAACAGACAATGACAGTGATGGTGGCAGAGTCATTATAATGTCAACGAAACATACAATGGCTTTGGCAATGGCAGTAACACTATCAAAGTACATGTACAATGACACCTATTACAACAATATAATAAAATATCAACAATGACAAATGATGATTATGAAGTACAGTAAAAACTCGATACTACGAATTTTTTGTAGTGCAGAGGAGCTTTCTGCATGAATTTCACCCTGCATTAAGTTGCCACCTGTGTTAAAGATCAATCATGGTACATGCTTTTCATCAATCATATTATAATCCGATATTTTTGTTTTAGAATCTGCATGATCTTGGTCTACACAGTTTGGAAGTAGGTATAGGGAAACATTGGTGGTAATTGATAATTGGACTTTGGTTTGGGTTTTTACAGTATTTCAGTCATACCACGACGTCCGGCTAATTGCAAGTGGAGGAAAACCCTGGGGCCAGATGTTCTTCTGTGCATGGAACGAATTTGGGTAATACAATCAATGCTTAAATATACAATGATACGTGGTAGTATTACATTAACCTTAGTTACCAAATGAATATTCATTAATTATCATTGAGCAAATACGATAGAACCTGGTCAGAAGGATTTAATTTAGAACATTTGTGATCTTGATCTACTCGTTGTGTAGCTCTTATTATCTTATTAACCCTTACCAGATGTCTAACAGCTTGCATTCTGAAGCGACACCAAGTTACTCAGCGTCTCATCTGGATCCAAACTGTTTTCAAATACCGGCAAAAACCTATAGATGATATCATAGGTATTGATACCAGTTAGGTCGCGCTTAGCAGGCAAAAGGTTAATGTAACCCAGGTTTAGATCCCCTGCACTATTGTCAATGTTTTACCTTGAAACAGACTATAGCATTGTCGAATTCTGCTTGCTATAGACCGTTTCATTATTTATACTTATTTACCTGTATATTTCCATGGTTTGAAAGAGAGAGTGAACCGGTTTGGGAGTGTCTGAAATATGCGTGCGATGGTAACGTGGCTACTATAGTCACGTGACACTGGTTAACGTGCAACGCCTCCTTTAGCTCCCGATTTCATTCTGGCTCTAAATATTCTAGTGAAGACATCACACGTCTTCTTATATCTTTACTTCGTTACTTTGTTAAGCATGCTTCACATTCCGACCAGCTGGTGAGTTTACTTGGTTTATTTATTAGTTAATTATACGGAATCGCTTGAATATTGTAAGTATGCGTATTTGACAATGCTGCATTTACTGGATTACTGCATTTGTTAGAAATAGTCGTTTCTCTGAACTTAGATAGATAGATTATAGATAGATTTATTTAGCATCTAAAATTGCATACAATTTACAAGATATTGACACATAAACATGACATATTTAGAAATATGGTACAATGAAAAATTGTAATGATTTCCATACAAATATCTAAATATTACATAGAAGCAATTTTTAATCAGTTATACTGAAATATTACAGTAGTGTAGTTCGACCAAATAAGATGATATAATATGTTAAAATGATGATGATAAAAAATCAATCTAGTTTGACTTTGATCATGACCTGGAAGAGTATGCCGATGCTGGGAAAGCCCAGAAAAGTCCGAAAACGTATTTCCACTGGGGTCCCGAAATTAGAAGAAAATACTTAAAACATATCTATGGTTCAATTGAAAAATAAAATTTATTTGAAATAAAGGATGCTGGTTTTCAAAAATTACAAAACGCCTATTTTATGGCATTTGGTCAATATTAGTGTTAATATAGTTTAAAATCAGGTATGAACATCTAATACTGTTCCATGTAAAACTTTTTAATTTCTTTTTTGAACATTTTGTGTGTTTTTACAAACTGAACTTTCTCTGGCAATGAATTCCAAATGTTCTTGCTGTTAAAGTAGAAAGTTGAGAGTAATACATTATTTATTTTACCTTTACCTTTATGAAAATTAGACTCACTTTTCCTTGTGTGGTATGAATGTACATCTGCAGTTTTAGTAAAATGCATGTATATTTTCATATAGGATGGACAGTGATCATCATAAATGTTATGAACATGATTCATTTCCAGTTGTTTGACTCGATCATCTACGTTTAAAATGCCAAGTTTCTTAAAATGTTCATTTGTAACAGAGAATCGCGGATTTTCATTTAAAATAAATCTGATAACTTTATTTTGAGTGATCTGTAACTTCTTTTTCTGTGTTTTAGTGATACTGTTATACCAGGCTGAACAGGCGTAGTCGAAATGACATTGTGTAAGAGAATCACAAAGAGTTTTTCTTGTTTTAGTATCGAGAACATCATTGTACCTATAAAAGAACTTCAGTTTTGAATTTACCTTTTTTATAATATCCGTTACACAAGAACTTCCTGAAAGAGTATTATCTAACACATGGCCTAAGTATTTACCAGAGCTTTTAGATTTAATTACATGATTGTTACATTTTACCGAAAAATCCTTGATCTTGTTAACTTTTCTTTTCCCGCCAAATAAACTACATTCAGTTTTTCCTAGATGTAGGGATAATCTGTTGTCAATAAGCCACTTGCTACAGTTTTCTAGTTCAGTTCCAAGCTTTTTACGAATAACATCTGAATTGCGGTGAGAAAAAATGATGGTGCTATATAATAAAGTATTTCTGTTTATCTGTTTTGCAGACCCCATTCCACTACTCTACTATTCTATCATGTTGGAAAATATATACAACACGAACCCCACTAGGGTTTTGTCGGTTATTTGAACTTATTTCTATCCTGGTTACATTAAAAAAAGAAGAATTATTCATTTAAGTTGTACAGAAACAAACAGTGGAAATTTGATCAGTGTCTACTTTCTAATGGGGTACTATGCTATTTGTATAGGTTTACGCACATGTCCAAATACTTGGAGTAAATACAATACCTACATGAGTGCTAATTGGTCTACACAGCCTTCTCTCCATTTATTTACATTATATGAATATTTTATACATGTATTTATACTTTTACTATACTGTCCATTTCAATTTACTTTCTTACTGAATTTGAATCGATTTTTTCCCATTTCTTACCCGATTGAGATCAAATTTAAACCACTTGTGTCGTCGTTTTTCAGGAACTCTGTGTCCGAGTTTCCCTTGAATCTATGTTTAAATAAAGATTTCATGCATAAAAAAACAATGTTTCCCCATTGCATTTGTCCCAAGGGGCAATCGTCCTTAGGAGTATTGTCCTACACTCGTAAAATTATACCAAATCTTAGAGAATACTATCTTTGATTTTATGGCTGAATGCATGTACCAAAAATGTGATTTGTATCTTTGGCATGATAATCTCTGATAAAGGCCCGTGGTGATCCAAATATTAGATAAGTGCACTTTGTAAAAGAAAATCACCAAAACACAAAGTAGCTCGATATTTCAAGTTTACGCGTACAGTGTACACAATTTTATTGTAAACTTCCGCGTACATTATACCCATAGTGGATGTCAGTTAAATGTTCGTATGAAACTAGAAAAGTTTGATTATTTTTTTCCAGCTAAATTAAGATAACGTGATAAAAGAGAGAGAAAATGATGATTGTAAAATTGCTAGACCCTATTGCTTTCTTTCAATATTATGATATTGTAATATGCATAAGTTTCGTATAAATTCGATATCCGGTTCCGACTTCATTTTCACATGACACTTCCGCTCTAAAGATGGCAAGTCAAACAACTGGAATTCAGCAACTGTTAGCGGCCGAAAAGCGTGCTGCTGATAAAGTTGCAGACGCTAGAAAGAGTAAGTTCGTTATATATTGTTTGTTTAAACATGTGTTTTACCATAGATTACTAGTGGGTGAAATTACGAGAAATTTTATATTCTAATCTGACAGGATTGACTTCAATAAAGTTAGAGGTGTAGACCATCCGTTGATTAACCCTTTCCCTCATACAATGATCAGGGTCGCTTTGTTTGCTTTTGAAATTTAAATAGATCCGACTCTTCAATTTGTTCCAATACCAAAGCGTCCTGTATGTAATGTCATTAATGTAGAAATGTCATTGTAGAAATTCAACTAATAAAATGTTCATGATTCATTATTTTTTATTACATTCAATATTCAACAGAGAAAGGGTTAACACAGACAATCCCAGTCTCCCAGACACAATATCACCTGACGGTCTTGTTGAACTATTTAAAAATGCCTCTGGATTACTTTATTTCAGCTGTAATTATATCTTCATGTTTTTTTAGTCCTCAATAGCAGTTGCAAGACCTATAGGTCTTTGCATTTGTTCACCATTTTCTGTTCATCATTTTCTGTTCATTTGCCCAATATTTTGATGTCGGCAAGCACCTTACAGAAAGATGAAAAATAATTAAATGTAATTAACCCTTTCCTCCATGAATATTAATGTTAGAAATAATGACATCATGAATATTAATTAGATTAATTGTTATAATAGCATGTCATGGTCCTCATGGACACAAAAAGTTTCAAATGGCCATTGCAGAAACTAGAACTATAATGATATCTGTATTTTATCATAAGCAAACAGAGCAGAGCATGCTGATCAGATGGCTCCCACAGGAGCCTTCTGGCTTGGGTCTACTCTGTTTGCAAAGGTGTAGAAATGCATGTTTATGGAATAAAGGTTAAGATAATTAAAGGCATTCCTGACCATACCCCATTTCACAACTTTTAGGCTATTTTTTTGGAAATTATTTAATTAAAAATAATGATCCAGATTTGAAGGTAAATTTGCTTTAACTATCAGTAATTCAGAAATTGTAAATACTCAGTGAAACTTAAATCAAAGAAAATTGTTTTAGATAGAAATTGCTTTGAGGAATTTTCCAGTTGAAAAATAAATGTTTAATCAGATTAACTTTCGGCAGAGAAATGATACTAAAAAATAAATAAATTATCAGTCATTGATTGTATGGACCCTAAACTCAGGTTGGTTACACTGATTACAAATGAGGCCTTCAAATGGCACAATTTTTTGTCAAAATTATTTAAATTCGGATTTGATGTATTACTAAGACATCCTGAAATAATTCCACAACTAAAATCTCCACTTGTCGTGTGATACTCCTATCCATGAAAGTTCTAAGTAAATATACAATTGTATAACACATTTCAAAGTTTCTGTTTGTTTTGTATAAATTATCGCAATAATCACCAGTCACAATACTAGTTTTGTAATGGTGGCCATCTTACAGCCACATCTGGGAAAAGATTGTGGCCAGCCAAATACTTGAACCCAGGGCCATTAGCTTACTGTTCCAGCACTCTTACCACTGACAGTGAGCTTCCAAGCCACAATATCCAGTTGCCTGTATCTAACATAAATCTATTACTCTTGTAGCTCTATATTGTAATAATTGTTGTTTATTTTATCATTCCTTTGTTTTCTATCACAGGGAAAGGAAGACGTCTGAAACAAGCCAAGGAAGAAGCTCAGGCTGAAATTGAAGCCTACAGGGCAAAGAGAGAAGCAGAATATAGAAAATATGAACAATCAGTAAGTAAATCACAGCTATAGGCTAAAACTCTGAAGGAAAGAAATCAATTTATGACAACTGATGCAAATTATGGTTGACTTAAAACTTTCAAATAAGAGCTTTTACAGGGATCCAGATAAACATTTTTAAGTATAGCTCCTGTATTTCTCCACCAAGCCCTATACTGTGACCATTCTTTAAAATCATCTCTTCGAGACGATTCTAAAATGTGGTCACAGTATAGGGGTTGGTGGAGAAATGACGATTTTAATATTTGGGTATGATTTTAATATTTGGGTATGCACCTTTATCTGTAGTTCTGGCTTTTAGATTGATCAGTACAGTAAAACCTTTCTAAACCGGATTTTCAGTATAAATATCGGTCTTGGAGACAGGTGTCAGCTTAAAGCAGATGGAAAGTCCTCTAGGAGCTTTCTGCATGACTTTCACCCAGCATTAAGCAGCCACCTGCCTTAAAGATCTAAATTCTTCTCAATTAGAATTCCAGTTTAGAGGGATTTTAGTGTATCTTCAGCTCTGTTGTAATATCTCTTTTTATCACTTAGGTCCTTGGATCTCGTGGGGACAGGGAGAAGCAGATTGAGAAGGACACAGCTGTAAGAATTGACCAGATAGCAGCAAGTGTGAAAAAGAACAATCCCATGGCTTTGCAGAACCTATTGGACGTAGTTTACGACATACAGCCAGAGCTGCATGAAAACTTACGACTCTAATGACCGATTGTAAAGTAACTGTCTCCTAGTCAACTAAAAAGAGAGCTGTTTTCACTATAGTGTACATTGTAGAAAGCAGATTTGTGATACCCTTTGCAAACTGCCAAATCACTCTGTCTGATCACATTTAAGGGAAAAAATAATTACATTAACAATTTACAAAATGAATATTCATGTTAGAAATAATGACATCATGAATATAAGTTGGCATTATGAACAAGGGAATTTTTTTCCATGACACAAACTGTAAAATTAGATCTGTATTATTCCATAATTAATCAAAGCAGACCCTGATCGGATGGCTCCTGTAGGAACAACCTGATCTTGGTCTACACTGTTTTTGCAAAGGTATCAGGTAAAGGGAAAAGACATCAGGTAAAGGGAAAAGACATGAAGCAGCCAGCACTTTTTATAGAAGAACAGTCAATACTTAGCATGCTTAAAGTCAAGTGTCTGAAGAAGTGATGTCCAGGAGACTGATTTATTTGAGTGTGAATGATGTGTAATGGGCATGCTTCAGTTGGTTCCATTCAAAAGAACTAATTCTAGTTTCTAACTAATTTCTATTGTGGAAGAATTTGAAGTTTTTTTTAAAAAAATAAAAGATCAGTTTACGATATCATACATATGAGTTGTGTCTGTGTAGCCAGTGCATATTCTAGATTTTTCTCATTATTAGAGGAAGAGTATCTTACCAGGAGCTCTCAGATATTGTCTTAGTTGAATTACTTGTCTCAAAGTCAGGTCATGATAACCTGTAACTCCATGAATATTCATGCACAGCTCCACCCATTATGAATAAAAAATAATTATTGTAGTGAAATTATGACATTTAGTGTGCCAGTAAAGAAGCGATTCTCAAACAGAGCAGATTCTGATCAGACAGCTCCTGCTGGCCTTCTCCGTTTGCAAAGGCATGAAAAGGCAGTTTAATGGAGTAAAGAGTAAATACTTAATACCTGTACTGCTTTTGCTTTATAACAACTGAAACAAATGTTTTACTCTTTTCTCCAAAAATATGCCTTTCTACGCCTTTGCAAACAAAGTAGACCCAGATCAGATGACTCTTGTATGAGTCATCTGATTAGGGTCTGCTGTTTGCTTATGAAATAATATAGATATGATTATAGTTTCTACTATGGCAAAACATTTCCCATGTCCACGTCATTATTTCTTACATGAATATTCATGGAGTAAAGTATTAACCCTGTGCTTTGTCATCAGACTTGCGAGATGTTACATAATAGATCTGTTGATATGTGTTAATGCTTTATTGCTCTCTGTAATAACTGGTAAAAATGAAGAATTAATGATTTTGTATGCAGGTGGCTGCTTAATGCAGGGTGAAAGTCATGCATTAAGCTGCCACCTGTGTTAAAGATCAATAATGGTACATATTTTAGTGTTTGAATAATCGAGTTTTCACTGTACTTCAAATCATACTTAACTCTTATTATGCTAAATGCATCTTGACTGGCATTTGGCAGCATCTTGGTTCCAGATCAGATGCCAAGTAACATGGCATCTCATCAGTATCAAAACAGTTGTTTCTGAAAAGCTTGAATGCAACTGATGGAAGTAGAACATTTGTTATAGATCAGAGTACGAGCAGACTTGATATATTCAGTATGAGTGGGGTTACTAGCAAATCCAACATTCCATTTGATAAGTTCTGTGCATATACATGTAGAATAACTAGATTCAGTCGATGTGCTTTGTTCATCATACAAATTCATATTTCTGAAACTTTTCATAGTTTTCTCTTTGTTGGTCATCAATACTGTGTCAGAGACTGATTAAAATTGAACTACAATGTATAAGTACATTTGTTACTACCTTAAGTATCCATTGCTTTGTAAAGCCGAGTAATTCAGTTTGGCACGGTCACCATTTTGATAACTTTGAGTTAGACTGACATAGTAGTAAATAGTGAAGACCCTGATCAAAGTCCTCCTTCAGGAGCAGTTTGATCTGGGTCTGCACGATTTGTCTAAGTATCGAGCCATCTTGTCAGAATTTATTAAATTTTGTACAAGCTGCTTTGGTTTGCCTCAACTCTCAAACTGAGAGATTAATTGGACATTGTTGTGTTTCAGTTGTTTGTCCACAATTCCGGTTTTTAACAAATTTTAAAGTAATGTGGCTGTAATTATGTTTTTCAATTTATTAATAACAAATTTGGCTATAAGTTCAAAAGGAAATTCTGCATTGAAAGAAATTGACAAGTCAAGCATATATACAGAATTAGGAATATTCAGTATTCAAACTAAACAAAATCTGTTGTTGTTTTTTTTTTCAAATACAATGCACATGTATCTGTAATTTCAGTTTGTTTATAATGGACAAACATCATCTAGACATTTCAACCTAAATACCGGTAAACCGGAGAAATCCTATATGTAGTTTGTGGAGGCATTTTTGGATGAAATTCATAACAGGGAAATATATTAAAGACCTGTAGGAATACGTTAAGGTTTTATATTTAATTGTTTTGTTTATATGTAAATGTATATGAGTAAAAGTAGAAATAAGTGTACTCAAGAAATAAACGTGATAAAATTGAGAAGAGTTTTATTATGGGTTTACTCTCAATGTATCTGGCATTCACTACTTTTCTATGTAGTATACACACTGCATAAGTCCATTACCTCAAAGGATATTTTTATGCCCCCAACGGTGGGCATATAGTAATCGCATTGTCCGTCCTTCCGTCTGTCCTTCCATCCGTCCGTCCCAAATTCGTGTCCCTTCTATAACTTCTTAATCTGTGAATGGATTTCAAAATAACCAGGCACAAATGTTCACCACATGAAGACGATGTGTTGCGTTCAACTCCCTGGTCCATGGGTCAAAGGTCAAGGTCATCATTCAGGGTCAAAGGTCGGAGGCATAATTGTTTCACAAACACTTGTTAGATCTAACCTCTGATTAAATCTAACGGAAAGGAGCATTTATTAACAAAAAGGAAAATTTTAGAATTGTGTACAATGTAGTTCTGAAACCATTGCGATATATGGAGCAAATGCTCTATTTATCACAATGGTTTCAAAAAGTGACTTTTTACAGAGGCATCAATATGAGGGAATGGGATAATTTCCCCATTTCATTACTTTGTAAAGCTCAATAATTCAAGATGGCTCCATATTTTAATCTGGGTCTGCAATTTGCTTTGGCAGAAACGGTAGAATTATGTCATAAGCGAATAGAGCAGACCCTGATCGGATTGCTCCTTAATGTGGATCTTTCAACATATGCCTTACTAGGCGTTTTATGCTGTCAAAGTCTATATGGGGGCATATTGGTTTTGGTCTGTTTGTATGGTGGTCTGTCTGAAACTTTAACTAAGGCCATAATATTTTTAAACTTTTACAAATTGAGACTTCATACTTGACGTTACAAATCGAGAGGCAGCAAATGTTGGTAGTGCCATGTCAAGATCAAGGTCAAACTTCAAAATTAGAGGTCAAAGCTCCTGTTGAGGATATAGTGTTTTACAAATACGTGTTTGTCAATCTGAATGGTCTATATTATGTGATGTCTTGCAATACCCCAAACAACAGTTTGGAAGGGGATATACAACTGGACTGGTATTGGGTTGTAGGTCGGTCTCTAGAAGACTGTTCTGCTTGCTTTAGGACTAGGTGAGATGGTACACTTGTTCATGTACAGTTAACCCTTTCTTTCATATAAAAATGTGTTTTCACTCCTTTGCAAACAGTAGACGGAAATCAGACGGCTCCTATAGGAGCCGTCTGATCTGGGTCTGCTCTGTTTGCTTATGATAAAATACAGATATGATTCTAGTTTCTGCCATGGCTAAAACTTCCTGTGCCCAATCCATGTGCTGTTATAACAATTCAATCTAATCATTTTTTGATGATGTCATTTCTTCTTCCATGAACATTCATGGAGTAAAGCGTTAACTCGTTACCAGATGATTATTCATGTAACTGAAGTTCTATAACGGCATTCAGGGGATTTTTCACCTTTGCAGAAGTTGTAGCATCAGTTCTGTATAGTTCCATAAGCAAAGCTTGTGCAAACCCTCAGACAGCTCCATCAAGAACTATCTGGGTCATCTCATCTGCAAAGATGTTGAAAGTAAACTCAATCAGGTCAAGGGTTACCATTCTTCTAATAATCCTTGTTGTCATAGTGACAACTTTTTGTACCTTTCCAAACTCCTGTAGGAATTGTCTGATCATAAAGGATCTATGCCTTTGCAAACAGTAGACATAGATCAGACGGCTCCTATAGGAACCATCTGATTAGGATCTGATTCTGAAGTTTCTGGCACAGTCAAAAATATCATTGTTATAAATAGAAATAATTCTGAAAGCGCAAATAATGGAATGATCCACTATAGGGGTGTGATAATTATTGCCAATTATCAACCCTCAAATACAATACATTATACACGTATGTCATGACATGGGTAGCTTGAGGAATTCCTAACAATCTTGCAACAGCGACCTTTATTTTTCTGTCTTTGAATATTGTCTAATCCAGGTCATGTTTACAAAATACACAGCTATCGCTGTCGATGTATAATGTGTTATAAAAATAATTCTTAATTTAATATTCATGAGGGAAAAGGTTACAGTGTACAGGTCTTTGGCATGTGCTATATTACTACATATTAACCCATTCCCTCATATTGATGCCTTTTTGTCACCTTTGTAAAAGTTACTTATGGAAACCATTCTGATAGAGCATTTGCTCTATATGAACAAATGCTCTATTTTTCACAATGGTTTCAAAAACTACACAATTCTAAACTTTCCCTTTTTTCTAGTAAATGCTCCTTTTTGGTAGATTTATTCAAAGTGGTTGGGTCTAAAATAGCCTATGCGGGAATGGGTTTACCTTTCCCTGTTGCATATTCATGTAAGAAATGACACCAGGAATACAACGTATTAATTAAAGGACTTTTATAATGGCATATAAACACAGGACATTTTTGCTCAGGCAGAAACTGTAGAATCAGATCTATATTATACCTTAAGCAAACAGAGGAGACCCTGATCAGACAGCTCCTATAGGAGCTGTCTGATCTGGGTCTACTCTGTTTGCAAATGGATGAAAAGGCATTTGTATGATAGAAAGGGTTAAATATACAGTGTAGTGTGTATATTGCATATTGAAGTAGGACATGCAAAAGACCTGTGAATTTTCATATGAGACGGAGCTACAGATAAAGGTACATACCCAAATACTAAAATCATAATTTCTCTACCAAACCCTATAAAGTGAGCACTCTTTAGAGACGATTCTAACGAGTGGTTTCAGTATAGGGTCTGGTGGAGAAATAAAGGAGCTATTGTTGAAGTTTTTTTGATTTATGCATCTTATCTGGACCTGTGAGAGGTGTATTTGTGATAAGTATTGCAAACAGGTTTGGTCTAATGAGAAACTTGGTAACTTGACATCTCATTGTAGTGTTTGACATCCAGATCCAAGATTATAAAACATTTTGATTGAGTCTCGAGTTCAGAAAACATGTAACGGGCAAATACAGCATAGGGAAATGAAGATGCAATTTCTGTTTTGTTACACACAGGACAATTTACAAACAACAAGAGCCTGGTTCTTGAAGCATTGGTTTATTTGTATACTTGTATTATATAAGAGATTTAAAATACCAACAGATCTTTGATTATTAGATCTTGACAAATTCCAGATGCCATAGTTATTATTTGTAAACTTGTATTAACCCGTTCCCGCATATTGACGCTTTTTGAAAGTTACTTTTTAAAACCACTGTGATAAATAGAGCATTAAAATTTGCTTCTATGGAGCAAATGCTCTATTTATCACAATGGTTTCAATTTTACATACATGTAATTCTAAAATTTTCCTTTTCTTTAATAAATGCTCCTTTTCAGTAGATTTATTCAAAGTAGTTTCGTCTAAATATAGCCTGTGAGGGAATGGGTTATAAGAGACTCAAAATACCATCAGATCTCCGATTATTAGACAAAAATTCAGATACCGTAGTCATCCTAAATATTCAGACAACTTCGGTAAATAAAGCCAATCCAGATCAAACTGCTTCTCAAGGAACTGTTTGATCAGGGTCTACACTATTTGCTACTCTGTTAGTTTCATTTAACCCTTACACCGCTGAATTTTCAAATGGACTATTCAAAAATTTAAACAGGCCAAGCTTATGGTGAATATTTAGGGATTTTTCTGAAGAAAATAACATGACAAACAGTGAAGAGTGAGACCCTGATGAGAGGGCTCCTCTAGGAGCCCTCTCATCTGGGTCTACACTGTTTGGAGCCCTCTCATCTGGGTCTACACTGTTTGCAAAGGACATTAGTGACCCGTGTCCCACACAGTAAGGGTTAAAGTGATAATCTCTACAGTAAACGCCAATTTTCAATAAAATAATAAAACACGGTGTTGGTTACGGTATGTTCAAGTATTCTTATGTAGAGGTCAATTTGAAATTCTATCGAAAAATGCCTCTGTGACACAATATAAAGCATTTTCTTCAGTGTTTATTTTTTGTTGCGCTACAAAATATTATCGGTCTATTTTGAAGAGTTACAATACCCGACTCAAATAAATGCTGATACATAGGCAAATAACACTGGGGTCTTCAATATCAAACACCTGAAGGTTTTTTCTTCTTCAGCATTTATTCGATCAGTTTTCCTGCGCTATACTATCTTTTCAGCAAATAAACAAATGATTTAATTTTCAGGCATTTTTAGAACTCAATGCAAAGAGAAACTATCAGTAAGTAATCAAAACAGTGCTGAATTGGCTTTATATTGGCTTTACAAACTGCTGTACAAATACATGTATATAAGACAAATATTGTAAGGCACCCCACTGCAGAGCAATATGGTGTGTTAGTAGTCTTTCCAAATCCAAAACCATAAAATTAAATGCATTATATATTTTATATATTATGAAGCACTTACTGATATATACACATATATTAGTGTTTGATCTATCTTGACCCTTTCCCTGTTCTGTATTTATTCCAAATTTCAACACCTAATGAATATTCACAAACAAAAAAGTTATACGGTAATTAAATATGGAAAAAGGAAAATTGTAGTCATTTTAGAAGCTAAAGAAACATCTTTCAAATTCCATTAGCAAACAGAGCAAACCCTAATCAGACGGACCCTACAGGAGCCGTCTGATCTGGGTGTACTCTGTTTGCAAATGTGTGAAAACACATTTTAATATGAGGGAAAGGGTCAAGTAATTTTTTTAGTAACAAGATAAGATAAACTATAGATCAATGTTTATATTACCTAATACACCACATACAAATGTACAAACAAAATCACATTATAATCAAAATTATCTTGTCCCACTTTCACAAATGAGCTTGAATTTGTTTTGCATGAAAAAGCTTGTAAAATTTCAATATATATAGTGTTTTGGATCCATATCCACCTATTACGTGTGTAGAAATATGATAATTGACATATTTTGCATAAAGTCATGTACACACAAGAAATGTATTTGAGCAGGTTCAAATTAATTCTTCTTTTAAAACTGATTTTAACAAAAATACATTGATTCAGCAAGACATAGACTGATACTTGAAGTGGATCACATTTATCTCTTACTTCATGCCTTTGCAAACAGAGTAGATCCAGATCAGATGGCTCCAGTAGGAGCCAGCTGATTAGGGTTTTCCCTTTTGCTTATGGCTTAATATAGATACGATTTTACATTTTCTGCCATTTCCAATAAAGCATTTTGTGCTTTTATAACAATTTATCTAATTAATATTCATGATGTCATGATTTCTTACATGAATATTCATGGAGTAAAGGGTTAATGTTGAGTATAAAAGCAAAAACACAATTTTGAAATGTTGACCCATTTTTGAGCTCATCTGTGAAACCAGCGGGACCAGATCCAGATCGTCAATTGAATCTATGCCTACAGTAGAATGTGTCTTCAATGACCATCAAATAGGCCTAATTATGGGCTTGTAAGGCAGGCGGTAGCTTAATACATGACAAAAGTAATGCAGAAAGCTCCAATAGCTTTCTGCATTACTTTTGTCATGTATTAAGCAACCACTTGCTTTTTTAAATGCTTATGTTCAACAAATGAACGGCCACTTGAGACAGGTTCTACTGCATGTACAAATCCAAGTACATGTTCTTATAAACAATGCTTCAATATTATCACTTACAGAAGAACATCTGGGAAGCAACAATTGAATGAATAAACATTACCGTATAGATAATGAAAGCAATCAAAATATTGTGGCCACAAACATATCTGCTGTAATTAAAAATATTAGTAAACACACAATTACAAGTAATACAAAACAAGAAGGCAACTGAAGCTTTCATGAAAACCTTTCACTCCATGAATACGCCCTTCTACGCTTACTCCTATATGAATCGTCTGATCAGGATCTGCTCTGTTTGCTTTTGATATAATATAGACATGATTCTACAGTTTCTGCCATGGTCAAAATGTTCCTGTGTCCATGTGCTATCATAACAAATTAATCTAATCAATAGAAACACTTTCCCTGTTCTATGTCTATTTCAATTTTGAATACCTACTGAATATTCATGGACAAAATACAGTAAAACCTCTCTATAACGACCACTAAATTACATCAAGCATTTTATGTTAAAGGCAGGTGGATGCTTAAAGCAAGGTGAAAGTAAAACAGAACGCTCCAATAGGAGCGTTCTGTTTAACTTTCACCTTGCTTTAAGCAACCACCTGCCCAAAATACCAACTAATTAACACAATTTAGTGGTCGTTATAGAGAGGTTTTACTGTAGTTATAATGGACGGTGGAACACTGCAGCCAATTTAGAAAGTAATGAAACAGATCTATCAAATTCCACTGACAAACAGAGCAGACCCTGATCAGACGTTTCATATAGGAGCCGTCTGATCTGGGTCAACATTGTTTGCCAATGCTTGAAAACACGTCTATATGAGTGAAAGGGTTGATGCTGCTCATTATTTCTTTAATACTCAAATATTCATGGAGTAAAGAGTTAATAATGGTCAGAGTCTTGGATGAATATTCATCCAGTGAAGTGTTGCCTAGTAATATTAATAAAACACAATGATCAACACAAAAAGCTCTGCTTTCCTAGCAGTATTTATATTACACAATAGCCAAACTTTCTCTGCTTAGTAACACACGTGAAACAATTGCTTACTGAGGAAAATGTCTGTTGACACCTTTACAAACAGGGTAGACCCAAATCAGAGGTTCCTATAGAAGCTGTCTGATCTGGATCTGCTCTGTTTGCTTACTGAATAAAAATGCATCTAATTAATATTCAAGATGTCATTATTTCTTACATGAATATTAATCACGTAAAGGTTTAAACCCTGATGGAAAATTTTCTTAAATTGATAACGATATAATTTCTTAACTCTTTCCCTCATAGAGAAAAATTATACAGTAGAACCCCTCTAATGCGACCACTCAATGAATAAACATAGATGTCTTTATAAGCATGTGGTTGCTTAATACAGGACACAAGTAATGCAGAAAGCTCCTCTAGGAGCTTTCTGCATTACTTTTGTCCTGCATTAAGCTACCACATGCAGCTAGCACCCAGGATTATACCTCTTTCAGGTGGTCGCATTAGTGGGGTTTTACTGTAGTTAATAAGTTGAGGCCTCGAAAGATGCAAAGTTAACCTGTTTGCAAAGAAGATCATAATTTCATGGCTTGCATGCAGAGATAACACAGAAAACATAAATTGGAATGGCACAAACAGTATACAAAATAAGAAGAACTACAAATGTTTCCATAGAACTTTGTTCAACTAGTACAATGAGCCATAACTCTAAAACACTCTTCAAAGTGGAGGCATCAAGCATAATGATCATGTGACTTAGTTTTGATACAGTTAACCCTTTACCTCATAAATGCAATGCAAACAGAGTAGACCAAGACCAGATGGCTCTTGTAGGATCACATCTGATCAGGGTCTGCCCTGATTGCGATGTAATGATATATAGATCTGATTCTACAGTTTCTGCCACACAAACACTTCCTGTATACATACACTATTCTTGGTATCATTATTGCTCTCATATACATTTTTGAGGATTAATCTGCATAGACAATGCAATCTGAACAACCACAAATCTCAACCATGATATACAACACAACTGTACAGCTTTTAGCCCAGTCCCTCATATTGACGCCTTTAGACGCCTTCGTAAAACACACGTTTTGAAACCACTGTGATAAATACAGCATTTGCTCATTAGGAAAAAATGCTCTGTTTATTACAATGGTTTCAAATTCACACAAACCTCAAAGTTTCCTTTTCTGTAGTAAATGCTTCTTTTCATTAGATTTGTTCAAAGAGATTCGGTCTAAAAAAGCCTAAAAGGGAATGGGTGAAGAGCTGCTTCATATTTTGATAATAAAATATTAACTCTTTGAATGCTGAATAATCGAAATAGAATGGTCATGCAGTGTTTTAACTATACTGTCCAATCAGATTGAAAGTCTTAAATTTGTTAAAGATGGTTTTGAATGACAAATAGTGCACATCCTGATCAACGGACTCCACTTGGATCTGAGTCAACACTGTTTACAAGTGCAAGAACACTCATTTCCTGCTTTAACCCTTTCCTCCATAGGCTATTTTTAGACCCATCCTCTTTGAATAAATCTACCAAAAAGGAGCATTTACTAGAGAAAAGGAAAGTTTTAGAATTGTGTAGTTTTGAGACCAATGTGCCATAGGAGCAAATGTTCTATTTATCACAATGGTTTCAACAAGTGGTTATTACTGAGGCATAGAAAGGTGTATTTATGGAGGAAAGGGTTAAGTTGGTTAAGAGCTTCTTTATGTTTTGAAAATAAAAGATTTGAGAACATTCATAAAACACTAACCAAAGCAGATATTAACCGATTAAGCACACATTTGATGGGATGTAAACAGCACTAAGTATGTAAAAATGATGATAATTATTCATATGTAAATATTCACAATTAACTGTCTGACTAACATTTTAAGTAGAAACAATCAATTGCCTATTTAAGTTGCTTTTATAATGTAAAAATAATCAATCACCTATTCATCTTGCACTATGGTATGTAAAAATAATCAGTTATTTATTTATTCAAGTTTTCAATTCAAGGTTACTACTACAACTCCTTATTGTACATGTGGGTCACTCAACCTTTGTAAGACTCAGATTCAACCATTGTTATATATTACCTCGTATATATACACACACATACATATTATGCAGCAAGTCAGATCTAAAACAACATAAATTCTGTAAATAATTTGATATAAACAGTTTCATATCATAAAACTTGTCTTAACTCTTTACTCCATAATGACGCCTTTCAATGCCTTTGCAAACAGAGTAGACCCAGATCAGACGGCTCCTATAGGAGCTGTCTGATCAGGGTCTGCTCTGTTTGCTTATGATATAATATAGATATGATTCTACAGTTTCTGTCAGAGCCAAAGTTGCTCTTTCCATGTGCTATTATAACAATTAATCTAATTAATATTCATGATGTCATTATTTCTTACATGAATATTCAATATTCATGGAGTGAAGGGTTAATCAACCACTATAAGAAGTCAAATTCTTGGCCATTAGGTGATGTTTTAGCCAAATGCAGGGAAAAAGTAATGCAAAAAGCTGCCAAGGGAGCTTACTGCAGTACTTTTGATCTTCCTCAACCCTTTACTAAATAAATAAGCAAACAGATTAATCCCAGATCCAATGGTGCCTGTAGGAGGCTCTGAATTAATATAGGTATTTTTCTACATTTTCTGCCATGGCCAAATATTCGAGTCCATGTGCCATTGTAAAAAATAATCTAATTAATATTCATTGTGTCATTAATTCTCACATGCATTTTCATAGAGTAAAGGGTTAGGAAAATATCAGCCTTTTAAGACACTTTCTTCAATTAGTACAGACAAGTATATTTATTGTTCTCTGAATTGCAAACACAATTTATATTAATAAGCAGATATTTTCTTCCATTGTTGTACTATAAACAAATTGCAGTTTGAATAAAAGCAAAATTGAAGTAAAAGTTCAGATCTCATTTTTTTGCAGCACTGTCTTTTTTGTGATAGACCTACAATGAAATAAACTCCTCAGAGTAAAATAGGAAAAACATAAAATAACCCTCGACCTCACAGAGTCGCCTTTTGACACCTTTGCAAACAAGTAAGATGCAGATCAAAGGGCTCCTGTAGGAGCCATCTGGGTCCATGCCTATAAAGCTTTTAGCTGAGTCTGAGTTTCGTTCTCAAGCTATTGATTGGTCAAATTTGAGTTTTCAAGCTTTTGATTGGTCAGATTTGAGCCAGAGGCTCAAATCTGACCAATCAAAAACTTGAGAACAAACTCAGACTCAACTAAACGTTTTATAAGCATGGACCCAGATCACGGTCTGCTGTTTGCTTATGGAAATTTATAGATTTGCAACAGCCAAAATATCCAGTGTTCCTATACGATTATAAAAATTCAGCTGATATCATTATTTCTTACATTAACCCTTTCCCTCATATAAACGTGATTTCACACATTTGCAAACAGAGTAGACCCAGATCAGACGGCTCCTAGAGGAGCCGTCTGATCAGGGTCTTATCTGTTTGCTAATAGAATTTGATAGATATGTTTCTTTGCTTTCTAAAATGTCTGCAATGTTTCACCTTCCATTTTTCTTTATAACTATTTTGTTAATGAATATTCAGTAGGTTTTGAAATTTGGCCTAATTACAGAACAGGGATAGGGTTAATAATCACCAGGCAGAGGGTTAAAAGGCAATACTATACTTGAATATTATAAAAATAATTGACACACTACAAAAATAATGTAAATAAAAAACCCTCAGACCATTGCCCCCAAAACATGATCTGCAACTATTCATAAGTTTCCAGAAAAAAAAGATTTCATACAAAGGACCATAGCTCTTGCAAAAGTCAATAAACTTTTACCAAACTCAAACTTGATCTGTAATTACCAGTAAGGAAGCTCTACAGCAAGTTTCAACTCAATATTTACTGAAACAAAGTAAACCAGGAAAACTAGTATTAAAGAAAAGGGCATAACTCGTGCAAAAATAGGTCTAAAACAGGACAAGGTGCAACCTATAAAACCCAGTGAGGGAAGTAATTAACTAATGAGTATTACACCATTTCAACCTTTACCTGATGAACATTTAAACCATTACCTCATACGCTATTTTTAGATCAAACCACTTTGAATAAATATACCAAAAAGGAGCATTAACTAGAGAAAAGGAACATTCTAGAATTTTGTAGCTTGAAACCATTGTGATAAATAGAGCATTTGCTCCTATAGGAGCAAATGCTCTATTTATCACAATGGTTTCAACAGGTGATTTTTGCAGAGGCGTCAATGCGTTAAGAAATGATGATGTCATGAATATTAATTAGCTGGATTTCTATTATGGTACATTAACATAGGATTGTCTTGCTCACAGCAAAAACTATAAAAACAACCTCTATATACTGTAGTTCCATAATCAAACAGAGCAGACCCTGATCAGATGGCTCCTATATCATAGGCAAACAGAGCAGACCCCGATCCAATAGGAGTTGTCTGATCAGGGTCTACTCTGTTTGCAAAGGCATCAAGAGTGATCTAGATTTACTCTGTTTACAAAGGCATCAAAAGGTGTTTCCATCAGGTAAAGTTTAAATGACACATGTATATACATTTGCGCTTAAGCCACAATTACATATTTTACATTATATATATATTAACTGAATACATATCACAATAACATCCATGTACATATATCCTAATTACTCCCAAGTATTAAGGCACAAATTTTTAAAGATGCATACTTCAATTTGGCAACATTTTGGTAACTTTAAATTAGATTGACATAGTAGCAAATAGTGTAGATCCTGATCAAATGGCTCCTTCAGGAGTTGTATGATCTTGGTCTGCACTATTTACCTATATAAATGCTCGTCTGTCTGAATACATAGTGTAATTAGGGTTTATTACATAACCTGCGGTGTGGGTGTGCCGAAACAGAGTGCTGTAAACTGCAGAAATGCTCTAGTGCATTTTTTTCAGTCAAACTAGCAGTTTAATGATCATAAAGTGAATAAGTGTAACCAGTACATGACCCATTTAAATGTGCTTCGTCTATTGTACTACTACATGTACCTTGTTTGTAAACAATGGCCTCGACGGCCGTCAGTTATAACCTGTTTCACTTTCAATGGCACTTTTTAAGGGATATGTGATAAAAAAAGAATCTTACATTCATTTCATTACAAATTATTTTCATGAACATTGTTTTTTATAATGAATATGACACTCACTAAAACTTGTCATATTATTATAGTAAACTTGTTTCATAAAAACAATTTGTAATGAACACTCATGCAAGATCCCCTATATATTGAACAGCATTCACCGCTGTACAAATAGATGTAACTCTAGTTCAACAATATGTACACTACTTTAACCCTTCATATGTTGAATAAAAAAATGTCTGCTCAAAACTCCGACCTGCTGAACTTTTTACCGACTTCTGAATGGTTAACCCTTACAATGCTGACTTTTCAAATGGACCATTCCAAAATTCAAACAGGCCAAGCTCACGGAGAATATTTTGGGACTTTTCTAAAGAAAAAGTGTAATATGACAAACAGTGCAGACCCTGATGAGACGGCTCCTCTAGGAACCCTCTCATCTGGGTCTACACTGTTTGCAAAGGACATTAGTAATGTGTGTCCCACACAGTAAGGGTTAAATCTTATGAGAAACTTCTGGGTGAGTGTCAAACAGTTTGGATTCTGATCAGTGTGTCACTGTATCTAATCTCGATCCAGGCTATTTGCAAATGCCAGCTAAATGAGGGTTAAAGCAATTCTTTTTAATACACTTCAAACAATCAAATCTTGTTAAAATATACTAAAAACAAACCCCAAATACTAGTTCCAAATCTAGAGATCAAAACAAAACTGTACCTCAAAAACATACACACAATTCAAAGAAATGACCCTTGACCTTTGTGTAACTAGTCTTGACCAAGGCCAATGTACAATGCAGCAAGTAATGGCCAAGTTGACAGACCCATGTGAAGATGGAGATGGTGAAGCCCATGAAGACAAGATGAACAAGTACCAGGAACCGGTTGACACTTGCAGAGAAAAGGGGTGGAAGACATGGGTCTTTCTTGTTAAAGTTGGAAGCATGTGATTTCCATCACAGTCAATGTATAGCTCCCTTATTTCTCCACCAAATCCTATCTTGTGACTACTCTTTAGAATCGTCTCTTTGAGATAATTCTAAAGAGTGGTCACAACATGGGGTTTGGTAGAGTCAGAGCTACAGATAACGGTGCGTACCCAAATACTAAAATCGTCATTTCTCTACCAAACCCTTTACTGAGACCTGTCTTTAGTATCGTCTCTTTGAGACAATTCTAAAGAGTGGTCACAGAATAGAGTTTGGTGTAAAAATAAAGGAGCTATTGTTGAAAATATTTAAATTACCTCTGGTGGAGTAATGACAATTTCAGTATTTGAAATACACTCCTTATCTATGGAACATAATGGAATGTGTAGGTATTAACTTCAGAACTTCAAAGAAAAACTGTAAAAAATAATTTCCATAGTACATTAGAATCTCTCTACAGATACCACTTACAGAATGGAAGTATTCTATATAACTTTTGTCCTGCATAAACTCTTTGCAGAGTCTGCTCTGTTTGCTAATAAAATAATATGAATCTGATTCTTTAATTTTTACCAGGGCCAAAATGTCTGCTTCATAAACCATCATAAATATCAAGTTCATTATTATTCAAACATACATTATTTTTTCCATGAATATTCATGGTGTAAAGTGTTTTTTCCATGAATATTCATGGTGTAAAGTGTTTTTTCCATGAATATTCATGGTGTAAAGTGTTTTTTTCCATGAATATTCGTGGTGTAAAGTGTTAACACATTCCCTCATACTGATGCATTTTTGACCAGGTGTCTGTAAATGCTCTATTAATCACAATCGTTTCAAATCTACACAATTAACCCTTCGCTTGCTATTCGCGTCAATATACGTACCTGTAAATAGTGAAGACCCAGATGAGACAGCTCCTGCAGGAGCTGTCTCATCTGGGTCTGCACTATTTACAAATTGATCATGAAATACGTGTACACAGTGAAGATATATGTAATAATACAACAGGGCATGGGTAAAGAAGGAGAAATATATTTTAAAATTCAGCAAGCGAAGGGTTAAAAAAGTTTTCTTTTCCCTGTGAATGCACCTTTTCGGTAGATTTATTAAAAGATGTTGGGTCTAAAAGTAGCCTACGAGGGAATGGATCAGAATATCAGAATCAGTGTTCTTCTGTGTGATTCTTGTAGAGAGATTTTATTGTATACAGATCTAAACTTTCTATTGCATAACCCTTTCCCTGTTCTATGTTTAGTCCAAATTTCAATACCTACTTAATATTCATAGATAAAATAGTTATAATACCGTATGGAAGATGGAACATTGCAGCCATTTTAGAAAGTAAAGAAACAGATCTATCAAATTCCATTAGCAAACAGAGCAGACCCTGATCAGATGGCTCCTTTAGCAGCCCTCTGATCTGGGTCTACTCTGTTTGTAAACACGTGAAAACAAATTCATATGAGGGAAAGGCTTAATTGTATTCAAGTTGTCTTTTGTAGGCACTCTTCTGAATGGCAGCACTTTAAGCATCTTCATGAAGTGTTCCGTAGTTACTAGCACTGTTGGTGTAACTGCGAAGGCGCCATCTGCGGACAATTTTGGGAACCAGGACTGTCACAAGAATGCCGAGCAATAGGCCAATGACCAAACAAATGAAGATCCAGTAACCTGCCACTGAAACAAACACAAACATTACATGACAATGAAATTATACCATTGACCTCTAGTACTAACTATAACCATTTACGTCTCATCAATATTCATGTACGAAATAGTTTATGTATGAATATAAATTAGCTGAATTTTTTATGAAGGCTTTATTAACCCATTCCCTGTTCAATAATAATGACATGAATGTTTATAAGCTGAATTTTTACAACGTTATAGCCGTCTGATCTGTGTTTACTCTGTTTGCAAATCGGCAAAAAGGCGTCTATATGAGGGAATGGGCTAATAAAATAATTTTAACCATAGATGAAACAGGAGCTGTCTAATCTGGGTCTTATCTGTTGGCAAAGGCATGAAAAGAGTAAATCATTTGCCTGTTCAAAATTCACATCTTTATAATATTATTAGCTGAATTTTTAAAATGTAAAATTTTCAAGGGAAGTTTTTGCTTTGACCAAAACTGTAGAATCAGGGTCCATGCTTATAAAGCTTTTAGTTGAGTCTGAGTTTCGTTCTCAAGCTTTTGATTGGTCAGATTTGAGTTCTCAAGCTTTTGATTGGTCAGATTTGAGCCTTTGGCTCAAATCTGACCAATCAAAAGCTTGAGAACGATCTCAGGCTCAACTAAAAGCTTTATAAGCATGGACCCAGATCTAAATCATAAGTAAACAGAGCAGAACCTGATTAGATGGCTCCTACAGTCTAACCTGTTTGCATGGCTTGAAAAAGCATTTATATGAGGGAAAGGATTAAACCTTCACTCAATAGTTACGCCTTTCTTGGCCTATGCAAACAGAGTAGACCCAGATCAGACCGCTCCTACAGGATCTGTTTTGTTTGCTTATGATATAATATAATTATGATTCTACTGTTTCTGCCATGGTCAAACTTTGTTCTTATAAAAAAAATAATCAAATTAATATTCATGACGTCATTATTTCTTAAACACATGTACATGAAATGTGTGCAAATATTGCTTAATTTTTAAAGGTAAAATTCTTTAATAAATTACTGTCACAAATACATAAGCATGTTTATATATTACTATTAACTCAGGAAATTCTGTTACAAAAAGATTTTTTAAAAATATACATGTACATATAAATGTTTAATTTTTGTCTCAGTCATAAATTCATGTGTGAGAAACATTCAGTAAAAACTTGATCCTACGACGACTCAAATACGTACCATTATTGCTCTTTAACACAGGCAGTAGCTTAATGCAGGGCAAAAGTAGAGAAGCTTTCTACATGACTTTCACCCTGCATTAAGCAGCCACCTGCCTACAAAGACATAAATTCTTCATTTTTAATTTTTTTCGAGTTTTTACTGTAGTTGACTATATAGGCCATAAGCTAAGTACCCGCCAGATGTTCCTGCCCTTGAATATTTGGCCGAGACAAAACTTGAAGAGTTAACCCTTTCCTTTATATAAACGTGTTTTTACACATATGCAAACAGAGTAGACTCAGAATAGATCGCTCCTATATGCATCACTTTTACCCTGCATTAAGTTACCACCTGCTTTTTAACCCTTTCCTCCATAAATACGCCTTTCTACGCCCTCTGTAAAAACCACCTGTTGAAACCATTGTGATAAATAGAGCACAATAGTTTCAAATTAAAAAATTCTAAATTTTTCCTTTTCTCTAGTTAATGCTCCCTTTCGGTAGATGCACTCAAAGAGGTTGTATCTAAAACTAGCCTATAGAGGAAAAGATTACGATTCTTATGTTAAGTTAATGAATGACCACTAAAGACAGGTTCTACTGAATATATTTAAACTTCTCCCTTAGTTCATAACAGGGAGAAGTAAGCAGAATAACAGACTTTTCCCCTCATATTGCCCTCAAGCATGTGTCCTGCCTTAAGTTCAGTTTGCTTTGCTTGTTTGTTTCCTGATTTGGTTAGAAAACCCATTATTTACCCATTCCCTCATAGGCTATTTTTAGCTCACCAGAGCACAAAGTGCTCAGGATGAACTTTTGTGGTCGCCTGATGTCCGTCAGCATGCATTGTTCGTCTACAATTTGAACATTTAACAAGATGTGTTTGTGAAACACTATGCCCCCTCGATATGATATTTGACCCTGAAGGATGACCTTGATCTTGGCATGTCACCCCTCAAACTGTGCAGCTTTCATGGGGTACACATGCATACCAAATATCAAGTCTGTAGCTCTACTGGTTCAAAAGTTATGGCCAATGTTAAAGTTGGTGACCTTTGAGCATGAAGGATGACCTTGACATGTCACCCCTCAAACTGTGCGGCTTCATGAGATACACATGCATATCAGTATCAAGGCTGTAATGTTTTCAAATGTTTTGGCCAATGTTAATGTTGGTGACCTTTGATCTTCAAAGATGACCTTGACCTTGACATGTCACCCCTCAAACTGTGCAGCCAAATGAGAAACACATGTATACCAACTATCAAGTCTGTATCTCTACTGGTTCAAAAGTTATGGCCAATGTTAAAGTCGGTGACCTTTGACCCTGAAAGATGACCTTGACACCACAGGGGTCTGGATCGCTTCATGGGGGTCTATATGTACTATATAATAACAAGGGTTCCAACTAGCAGAACGGACAGCCGTGTACCACAAGTACAAATATGAATGTAACTCTTGCAATTTCAATGATAATTTTGTTATTCTTTCGGATATTGAAAGCCAATATATTTTACTATCAAATAAATATAATCTTCTGATGGTAACGTATGCACAATTATCGATCCAAAAATGATTTTCTCAAAATTTCACGTGTTTTCTGGGTCATTGACAAACGTTCGTTCACCCCGGTTTCATTATATCACAGCCATAACCTGGCGATTTTCAGTTCAAAAGATGGCGTGGTTCGATAAAACAACATAATCATATCACCAATCTCCATTTGTTTTGTCCTCTAAATAAGTAAGCAACTAGCAACAGCGGCCTTTCTGTCTGTTGTTATGTTTCTATTTCGGATGGTGCCATTTTGCAACAAATTTGAATAGAGCCATTTCATTGGATGAGCGAAGGAAAAGTTGGAAAATCCGTGACGTCACGTACAATGGCTCCTTTCTCGACGATTTGAAGCAAACTGACAAAACTCGCTAGTTTTACATCATTCTTTTGATGCTGGGGACTAAAAATTGGAGGTGGGTGATAGAATTGATTCGTTTTATTGAACCACGCCATTTTTATAACTGTAAATTGCCATGTTATTGTTGTGATATAGTGAAACCGGGGTGAACGAACGTTTGTCAATGACCAAAAAACACGTGAAATTTTGAGAAATTCATTGTTGGATTGATACTTGTTCATGAGTTACCGTTATAAGATTATTTTCATTTGTAGAAAAATATATTGGCTTTCAATAGCCGAAAGAATTACGAAATTATCAATTAAATTGTAAGAGTTACAGTCATATTTGTACTCGTGGTACACGGATATCCGTTCTGCTAGTTGGAACCCTTGTTATTATATAGTACATATAGACCCCCATGAAGCGGTCTAGACCCCTGTGCTTGACACGTCACCCCCAAACTGTGCAACTTCATGAGATACACATGCACACCAAATATCAAGACTCTATCTCTATTGGTTCAAAAGTTATGGCCAATTTGAAGTTGGTGACCTTTGACCCTGAAGGATACCTTGACATGTCACCCCTCAAACGGTGCAGCTTCATGAGATACACAAGCATGCTAAATATCAAGTCTCTATCTGTACTGGTTTAAAAGTTATGGCCAATGTTAAAGTCGGTGATTTGACCCATATGTTTGACCTCTGACCTTTAAGGATGACCTTGACCTTGACATGTCACCCCTCAAAATGTGCGGCTTTATGAGATACATATGCATGCCAAATATCAAGTCTCTATATGTACTTGCTCAAAAGTTATGACCAATGTTCAAGTTACAGACAAACAAACAGACAATTTGACCTTTGACCCTGAAGGATAACTTGACCTTGACATGTCACCCCTCAAAATGTGCAGCTTCATGAGATACACAAGCATGCTAAATATCAAGTCTCTATCTCTACTGGTCCAAAAGTTATGGCCAATGTTAAAGTCGGTGATTTGACCCATATATTTGACCTCTGACCTTGAAGGATGACCATGACCTTGACATGTCACCCCTCAAAATGTGCGGCTTTATGAGATATATATGCATGCCAAATATCAAGTCTCTATCTGTACTGGCTCAAAAGTTATGACCAATGTTAAAGTTGCTGACAAACAAACAGACAGGGCAAAAACAATGTGCCCCCCAGATTGTGATATACGGACATTAGCCACCTAGTAATATGTTTATGTGGGTCATTTGCCACTCCCGCCCCTGGGGTGCCTTGTTTTCTAAAGAAACATATGATGTAGTAAAACTTTGAAAATCTTCTACTCTGAAATTGGAAGATTCTCAGCTTTCATATTTGGCACATAGCATCATATTCAGGTCCTCTACACAAGTTATATAAATGATGCCCCTGGGGTCAAAATTGGCCCCACACCAGGGGTGGCCAGTTTTCAATAGAAAGCTTCTATAGGAGCTTTCTGTATCACATTTGCCCTGCATTAAGCTACCACCTATTATAGAAATCCAGATTTAGACTTCTTTTTAATAGCTGCTTAAGACAGGTTCTACTGTAGAACAAGGTGGGGACCAGAACTTCTCCCTAAATCCCACTAAACTTCTCCCTGAGGGAGAGCTCAAGCTTGAGTCTTGTAAAGGACCTGCTATAGATTTCTTCTGAAGAGCTGAAAATTTTGGCAAAAGTGATTTACCTTTTTTCCCGTTACCAGTGTGTGGCTTAGGGGGGATAGGTGCCACTGTGGTTGTTACTGGCGCATTGCAGTTAAGCTCGTCAGAACCATCAGGGCACTGGACCTTACCGTCACATCGCCAACCAGGAAGCATGCAGTCTCCGGTACCACACTGCTGGCTGCTGTTACAGTCTGAAGACATGTAAATTAAAGGTTTCAGGCAAAACAATCTACAATAAATGAAGTGAAATCATGATCACTTCGATACAGGACCATTCTTCAATTTAAGAGATGATGTTTAACCCATTCTCTCTAACTGATGCCATTTTGCACCTCTGTAAAACTCGATTTTTTGAAACCATTGTGATAAATAGTGCTTTTGCTCCGTTTATCACAATGGTTTCAAAACTAGACATTTCTAAAATTCTCTGTTTCTATAGTGAATACTCCTTTTTGGTAGATTAATTCAAAGAAGTTGGGTCTAAAAATAGTTTAGGAGGGAATGAGTTAAAGGAACTTTCACTGAACTCTATTTTAGCTCATGTGACATACAGTCAATCAAAACCAATGATGGATAAATGACCATTTAAGCATCCTTCATGTGAAGTTTAGTTTAATCCCATTCAGTGGTTTAGGAGGAGCCGTATCATTTAAAGAAATTGTTTGTTAAAATCTATAATTAGCTACTGTTACCTATTAACCCTTTCCTTCATATAAACACATTTTCACACATTTGCAGAGTAAACCTACAAAAGATGGCTCCTATAGGAGCTCTCTGATCAGGGTCTGTTCTGTTTGTTTATGAAATTATAACAGACCTGACTTTACAACTTCTACCAATACTAAAACATCCTGCGTACATATGCCATTATAAAATATCAGCTAATAAATAGATAAGTAGATTGAATATAGTTAATAACTAGAAAACTGACTCAGTCAGAGAGGGCCCTGCAGATGATCTTTTGTAGAATAAATCACGGGCAGATAACTCTGGACATGGTGAGCTCATTCAACCCAAAAACTATAGGTGTCTTCCTCGAATAATACTTAGCATATGCCCTTAATATGAACCAAATATGTGCAATACTGTTTGAGTTATCACATCACATCAAACGTGTTGACAAATTTAAGTTTATGGCATTTTGGATGAATCAAGGGCAGATAATAATAATAATAAGACGGGGTTTCTATACCCGATGTTGGTCTGTTCCTGGAACAGACCAACCGAGGGTATAGAAACCCCCGGCTTTAAACAAAACCCATGCTTGATTATTTTTCTCGCTGAAATACGCCCTAAAACCAAGTAAATTAATGGATTTTGTGAAGTACTACTTTACATTGCGTAATACGACTTGCATATCTAATAGCAACAAACTGCAGCATAAAAGAGTGACACCAAATGACGTCATTTGTTATGACAACCACAAACGTTACGTTTTGGCGTAAAATATAAATGACAGAGTGACTACAAAACAACATCTTCGCTTAATTACATAGGCTTTTAAAATGTTTATATGATAAATAGAATTTCATATTCGTGCTAGTTACTTATATTAATTTGAATTATGTTGGTATAATTCTGTAAGAGTAACTTCCCTTTTATTAATTTAGCCAAATCACGCATATGAATACACTAGACAAGGGGTGTTCCAGATAAGGATTTCTAGTACTGCTATTTTTAGTAACTCAGCTTATCTAGCATGTCTGAGAAGCGAGAAATAGTGATCTGATTCAACTCAAAAACTATAGGTATTTTCCTCTGATGATACTAAGCATATGCCCTTAATATGAAACCAAAATGTGAAGTATCATTGGATTTATCGTGTCACATCAAAAGTGTTGACAAAAGTTGATGACATTTTTGATAAATCAAGGGCAGGTAACTCTTGACATAGTGATCTGATTCAACCCAAAAACAATAGGTGTTTTCCTCTTATTATACTTAGCATATACCCTTAAAATGAAACCAATATGTGAAGTACTATTTGAGTTATCGCATCACATCAAATTTTTGACGGACATGCCACCAAATAAGGACAAGGGCCAATCCTTTTGTTATTTTCTTTGTTGAACAAAGGGCCATGTCCCCTTGTTCTATTGTTATGGAATGAACTCCATTGTTTTCTTTTGTTCTGCTGATCATGACCTGGCCCTCTATTACCTTTAAGTTGCTCGGACAGACAGACAGACGGACGGACAGAAAATGTGATTCCTATAGGGCTCCTGCATTTTCAATGCAGGGCCCTAGATATAATAGGTCATTAAAATCAGGTGGTCGTTTAGTGTAACATGAAAGTATGAGCTATGAGAGCTTTCTGTCCTGCAGTAAGCTACCACTACCTTTACTCCATACAGACGCCTTTTTACATCTTAGCAAACAGAGTAGACCCATATCAGATGGCTCCTATAGGACTACCTAAGCTGGGTCTACTCTGTTTGCAAAAGCCGAGAATGGCATATTTATGGAGTAAAGCATTTTGTGACAATTACAGAAAATCCAGTCAGCTTAAGAAATAGATCTGCTTCTACATATAGATCTGATTCTACAGTTTCTACCATGGATGAAAATTCCCGTGTCAAAATGAAATTGGTAAAAAATGACTTTAATCTGATGACTCCTGCAGAATCTGGGTCTACTCTGTTCAAAAGCATTAACCCATTCCCGCATATTGACGCCATTGTCACTTTATGAAACCATTGTGATAAATAGAGCAAATGTTCTATTTATCACAATGGTTTCAAAACTACCAATTCTAAAGGTTTCCTTTTCTCTAGTAAATGCTCCTTTTTGGTAGATTTATTCATAGAGGTTGGATCTAAAAATAGCCTATGAGGGAATGGGTTAAAATGCTTATCTATGGAGTAAAGGGTTAAAGGTTAATATAATACTTAAAAATCCTGCTCAGTAACTCACTGTGTGTGCTGTAGGTCAAGTTGAAGGTCATTGGGGCTGCTGCCGCCTGGTTTAAGCCGTCCGTCGGTATAGTGTATGTGTACCTGACCAGGGCGAGGTTGTGTGAACTGTATGCGGTGATGTTGCTATTGCTCAAGTTCAGGTTGATTACAGGATTGCGCACAGAACCACCATCATAGAGTTGGAGGACACCACTGAAATAAGCAAGTAGTATCTTGATTTTATGAATACATGTCTCAATTAAGTGATTGTTTTAACCCATTCCCTCATAGGCTATTTTTAGATCCAACCTCTTTGAATAAATCTAAAGAAAAGGACCATTAACTAGAGAAAAGGATTTTTTTTTAGAATTTTGCAGTTCTGAAACCTCCATAGGAGCAAATGCTCTATTTATCACAATGGTTTCAAAAAGCGACTTTTACGAAAAGGAGCATTAACTAGAGAAAAGGAAACTTTTAGAATCTTGTTGTTCTGAAACCATTAGGAGCAAATGCTCTATATATCACAATGGCTTCAAAAAAAGACTTTTACAAAAGCCACAGTGTCAAAAGGCGTCAATATGTGGGAATGGGTTAAAATAAAAACTTTAAGTGTACAATTTTTTTTTAAGTGAATATTAAATCCTTTTACTCTATAAATACGCCTTTCTACGCTTTTGCGAACAGAGTAGACCCAGATCAGACGGCTCCTATAGGATCAGTGCCTGCTCTGTTTGATTCCATTAGCAAACTGGGCAGACCCTGATCAGACATCTGATCTGGGTCTTCTCTGTTTGCAAAGGTGTAGAAATGCATATTTATGGAGTACAGGGTTAATGACTTTTCAAACCAAGTAGGATCAGTCTGATCAGGGTCTCTCAGAAGTAATTACATCATAAATATTAACTCTTTTCCCCATTTTTGCCGACAGAATACACCAAAATCAGACAACCCTTGTAGGGTCTGTTCTGTTTATTTGATTGTACAGTTGCTGCCATGATAAAAATCCCTTTATTCAGAAGCCATTATAACAACAGAATCAGTAGAACCGATGGATGCTCCCCAACTCCAGACAAATTTTAAGTATGAAATATAACAAAGGGCAATAACTCCTAAATTATGCAGAAGAGAGTAATGATTCTTGAGCACTGCACTTCTCCTCATTGAGATCAATCTACCTATGAAATTTCATGTTGATACCTATTATAGTTTTTGTATTATGCTCTGGACAAATTTTAAGTATGAAAAATAACAAAGGGCAATAACTCCTGAATTATGCAAAAGAAAGTGATAGGTCTTGTGCACTGCACTTCTCCTCATCGAGATCAAAAGTTCATTTTGATATCTATTACAGTTTTTGTGGTATACTCCAGACAAAGTTCGGACCGACGAACGGACGGACTGACGGACAAAGCGGCGACTATATGCTCCCAAACATCGTTGTTGGGGAGCATAAAAATTTAGTAAATGAATATTGAATTCTTATATATTTATTCATGAGGGAAAGTGTCAATTAAAGGAATTTTTTGTAATGGTATATTAACACAGGAATGTTCTGCCATGTAAGAAACTGGAATCAGATCTATACATTCATAAACATAAACAAATACTGTATAAACTCCATATTAAATACGAAATTTTAGAAATGAAGAATTTACATATTTGTAGGCAGGTGACTGATTAATGCTGGGTGAAAGTCATGCAGAAAGCTCCTAGAGGAGCTTTCTGCATGACTTTCACCCTGCATTAAGCTGCCACATGTGTTAAGGATCAATAATGGTTCATGTTTGGGTGTTGGAATAATCGAGTTTTACTATAGCCCCCACAGAAGCTGTCTGATCTGGGTGTTCTCTGACTGCAGGCATCTTAATCACACATCAAAAGCATTTATTTATTTATTTATTCCACAAACCTTGAGCTATTGACCCAGCCTTTAGTGGAGATGTTGATGGACACAACGTTGACAGACTTCTTGGCCCCCTTTGGCTGAACTTGTAAGATCCAGATACATTCCACTGACTTGTTAGTGACTGAAGGACTTGAAATGTTAGCTGAGCCGTTTGTCAAGAATCCTCCACAGGCTGTAGAAAATAAAACTCCTTTTTAACCCCCTACCTGATGAATACTAAGTGAGAAATAATAGCTGAAGCCATTTCCAAATAGACTATTTTTCTATCCTACCTCTTTGAATAAATCTACTGAAAAGGAAAATTTACTAGAGAAAAGGAAGATTTTAGAATTGTATAGTTTTGAAACAATTGTGATAAATAGAGGATTTGCTCCACAGGAGCAAATGCTCTATTTATCACAATGGTTTCAAAAAGTGACTTTTACAGAGGCATAGAAAGGTGTATTTATGGAGGAAATGGTTAATTTTCAAAATGGCATTATAAATAATTAAGCAATAAAAAGAAGAGAATGCTTATTATATAATAACTATGACAGAAACTGTATACCGATGTCTTGATTATTTCATGAACAAACAGATATAGATCTGATTCTACAGTTTCTGCCATTACCAAAATTTCCTTTCTTCATTAGCCTTTATCAAAAAATGAATATTCATGAAGTCATTATTTCTTATACAAATATTCATTGAGTAAAGGGTTAACACATTTTAAAAAGCAACTCTCATTTTAAACTTTGTACGAGTATTAATGAAAATGTTTGCAGCAGTTTCTTCCATAACCCATAATCTCATAATTTGCAAACAGAGTAGACCCAGATCAGATGGCTCCTAGAGGAGCCGTCTGATCAGGGTCTGCTCTGTTTGCTAATGTAATTTGATATATCTGTTTCTTTAGTTTCTAAAATGACTACAATCTTCCATCTTCCATACTGCATTATAACTATTTTGCCCATGAATATGCAGTAGGTATTGAAATTTGGAATACATGTAAATACAAATGTACATGAATAGAATAGGAAAAGGGTTAAATGTACTCTCTTACATAATCTGTCTGATCTGGATATACTCTAGTTAACCCTTTCCCAGTTGAATATTTATGTAAGAAATGGCATTATAGATATTTATTAGCTGCATTTTTATACTGGCATAAAATATTCACATGATGTTCTGGTGTAGGTAGACACTGTAGAATCAGACCTAAGAAAATTGATCAGACCCTGATCAGACAGTTTACAAGAGCCATCAGATCTGGGTCTACTCTGTTTGCAAAGGCGTGAAAAGGCATTTATATTAGGGATACAGTTAAATGCAACAGACTTACACAGAATTTTGTAATCCAAGTTAAAACCTTTCCCAGTTTTCTCCAGTGAGTTGCCGTTGGTGATGGCGGAGGAGAATGTCATGGAGAGGTTAGCATTAGGCAGTAACTGATCATTGGGTAGACTGGTCGTAGTGCTATTGAGGACAAACAGGTTCTTAGTCTTGTTCTGAAATGGAAGATACAAGGTTATCCCTTAACTCCAGACACGCCTTTCCCAAGAGGCCTATCAACCCTTTTTGCCTTGTTGAATATTCATGTAAGAAATAATGACATCATGTATTAATATACAAAAACTGCGGAGTCTAAATCATAAATATTTATGGAATAAATGATTAAATTCACGTAATTAATTTTTAGAAAAAGTTGTGTTTGACCCTTTCCTTTTGGTGGCGTGCGGAGGTCTAATGGTAACGCGCTGGACTACCAATCTGGAGGTCCAGGGTTTAAATACCGGTTCGTCTGGGAAATTTCAGAGACTAATTTCAGTGTCTCCCAGTCGGCTGAGCGGTGTAGACTTGTAAAATGAAAAAAAAAACGAGAAATGAAAAAAAATTCAAATCCCGTTAAAAAAGGAGACATCATAACGAGAAATGAAAAAGTTTTTTCAAATCACGTTAAATGTTTTTAGCAGGGTAACGGAATTTGATTTTTTTTTCAAATTCCGTGGACCCTGTGCCTTTCGAACATTGTGTTTATTTAACATAAAATGAAAAAAGAAGAAGATTTATATAAAATAAAAAGAAATAGCAACATACACTTGAATATAATACTAAAAGAGACTACATTATATGTATTAGTATCTATACATTATACTTTATATTAGTAATAATGAACTAAAACTGAGTTATAGCTCAGACACTTCTATGTCACGATGCATATGCGATTTGCACTAGAAACTAGATATAGACCGCCTAGCTGTAGATGAGTTTTAGACACGGGATTTAAGCTGTTTCCTTCTTTTGTAGTTTCTTGTTTTTAGCACACCTGAGTATACTCAATTGAGATTTTGTGATTGACCATCGCCTGGTGTCCATCTGTTCACCCGTCCATTCGTTTGTCAGTCCGTCCGTGCTTTAAATGGCATCGCCTCCGAATTCACAAGGCAGAATGAAAAGGGATGAGTGGATGTCAAGGTGTGAAGACATGTAACTTGTTGTCTGCTGATAAAAGTTAATTTAACCTAGTTAATAGTGATAAAAATCCATGAAATTTATGGAATATATGGATTAATGTGATAATAACAAGTCTGTACAGAAATAATTTGAAAAGGAATCCAGGATTTGGAGATTTTAGGAACTAAAGAAAGACAATAGGATTCCTTTGTTTGGATTACCTATGGTTTACCTGCCTATGGTAAGATATTCTTTGTGACTCTTTGTTATACAGACAAGCTGAATTGTGAGACATCCCCCAATAACTGTGCTTAGTCTTGTTGTTTTGGAAAATCGTTTAGGAGAATAGACCCTGCATCATGAGTAAAACTGAGGGGAAGGGTGATTTAATAAAATCTGGAAAACAATTTGCAAAGACCAAGCCTCCCCCGTCTAAGAGAACCCACTCTGATGTCTCCCCAAATCAGAGCTATGAAGAGATTACTGCTTTAAACCAGCAGATAGAAGAGATGTCAGACGACATGAAGTCAATACGAGAAGAAATAAAGACTATCATGAAAAAAGATCAGTTGGAAAAGTTCATCCAAGAGACAGTTACAAAGATCATTTCAGATATAAATGAAAGCATTGACTTGATGGTGCAGATAAAAGTAGACGAGAAAATGGTAGTTTTCAAAGAAAAGGTACAAGACATAACAGAAGAAAACAGCCAGCTAAAAAGTGAAGTTGGCTGCTTGAGAAAGAAAGTTGAAGCACTGGAAACTGCGAGTGTGGAAATTGACGACAGATCCAAACAGGCACTTGCAAAAGCCAACTATAATGAACAATATTCTCGCAAAAATAATGTGAAAATCTTGAATATTAAAGAGAGCCAAAACGAATCTGAAAATGATCTGAAAGCATTGGTATGCAGCATGCTGGAACAGAAAGGTGTGTCCCTGGACCAAAACAAGATAGTGGCAATCCATCGCATCCCCGGGAAACCAGGCTTACCCAAGCCAGTTCTCATGAAACTGACAAATAACAATGAAAAAGCAAAGATAATGAGAAAGAGAACAGATTTCAAGTCAACAGGTAACCGGCTGGTAGACGATGTGACCAGGTTGAATACTGTGCTGATAAAACGCCTTGTTGAGCACCAAAGGATTCAACAGGCCTGGTATTTCAATGGCAGCGTCTATGGGAGTTCAACCCAAGGGAAGCGCTACAAATTTGACTTATATGACAATGTCAACGAAGTTCTCGGTTCTGAGGGCCCTGTAAGTGGGCAACGATAGACCAGTTTTTACAGAGATCTAGGTATTGTGAGATATCAAGACTGTGGGACTGGGTAACGTTTCTGTTTTGTTTTGTTTTTCTTTTTTCTGCTTTCCTTCTAGCATTGTATCCTACGGAATTTATTGGAATGTAATCAAACGTTTTGGATCCAGATGACATATCAAGTATGTTGACATCAAATCAGGATCCAAACAGTTTGACATCTGTTGGCATATCCAGATGAAATAGACTTTTAAACTAACCCACGGCATTTCTGCTGCCCGGCCATTTTTGTCTATACCTTTTGAATCAGAATGCAACCCCAGATCCAGATCGGGTGACTCCTGTAGGAGTCATCTGATCGGGGCCTGCTATGGTTGCTCAGGACATAATGTAGAATGTCATAGATCTGATCCCACAGCTTCTGCTCAGACCAAAGTACTGGTATAGACTTTAATGTGATAGGGTCTTTTAGCATGTGATCTGGATCCAAACTGTCACACACTTTTTGCCAAGTCAGATGCTTCAATACTATTTGAGAAAGCTATCTGGAGTATGAAATGTTTTGAAACTTTCCCTTTATAATCAGTGCTGGAAATAAAGTTGGGAAAAGTGTGAGTGATATCTGTATGGATTACCCTTCAAGGGATACAAACCAGCCCATGAGACAAAGGTAACTAAGGTTTGGACACAATATACAGTTAGAATAGCAATCAGCTGTATATACTACATTGTTTGCAGTACTAAAGTGTGCTTTGACTCTTTTCATGAAGCTACTGCTGTGCTTACTGATATATTGACCCTTTGCATGCCACAGACAGAGCGATGAGTCCCTATGCAAATAGTTTGGATCCAGATGAGATGCTGAAAATACCGTCTCTCTACCGACTCCAAATTGTTTGACACTTTCACCATATTTTTGTATAGAAAAGGAAGGGGATTTTATTTTAATCCCTGCCCTGATTGATATTCATGTAAGGAATTATGACACCATGTATATTTATTGGATGAAGTTTTTGTAATGTATATTTTTCAAGGAAATTTCGCTTTGACAAGACTGTCCTTAGAGTCAGATCTACATCATTTCAGGAGCAAACTTGGCAGACCCTGATTTTAGTCTGCTCATTTTGCAAATTAATGAAAATGTTTTTTACATGAAGGAAAGGGTTAAAAAAATTAAAGGATAACCGTTTTTGCAGAAAACAAACTGCTCAGCCTGCAAAGTGTTAATGCTGGTCACTTCAGATGGACACTATGGTGTAATACAGAGACATTAACTATTTGACTGCAGGGAATTACCAAATGATGGTAATACCGACAGTATCAAGATTCTTTTTTTTTTTTTTTAAGATATTTTAAATTTCCAACTAGCTGAATAGTGGATTGGTCCTTTACTGTTTAACCCATTCCCTCGTATTGACACCTTTTGAGGCCTCTGTAAAAATCATTTTATGAAGCCACTGTGACAAATAGAGCATTTGCCCTTATGGAACGAGTGCTCTACTTATCACAATGTTTTCAAAACTACATATAATCCTATATGTTTCTTTTTGTATAGTAAATGCTCCTATTCAGTGGATTTATTAAGAGATTGTGTCTCGAGGTGGCATATAGGGTAGTGGGTTAACAATAAAGTATGAAAGGGTGTATTAAGTGAGATACTTAAAAGACAAATGGTGCACAACCAAATTGGTAGCAGAAATAACATAGTCTAGTATGGATATTCTCCAGGTAAGTTGGCTGTATACCTGCATTGAAATTTAAAATGTTCAGGTTCTACCCTTTGCAGGCTCTCAGACTCCTGTTAAAGATAGACTCTTTGTGGGTTTACTGTAATTCTCATTGTTGCCTGTACATTTGTACAAAAAGCGGGGATCCAGAAGAAACACCAAGTAGGTTGCTGTCTAATCAGGACCCAAACTGTTTGACTGTTTTTCTTTTTGAGATTGAGATAAAGGGAAGTAACTTTTAGAAGACATTGAATGACATTCTTTTTTAATAGACCTAATATCACAAAATGCACAATGTTTTATGACACTTTCAGAACTTGACTTTCCCGTACCGGGAAGTATGATGGCACAAAGTGCAATTGCTTCAAATTTGGAGCCAGACTATTTGATATCTCAAAGTATGTTCCATTTGGAAATGGAAAGTACAGCAGAATGCAATTTTGCAGATAAGACTTGTACAGTACTGAAAGATTAACCCTTTACTCCATAGAGGCACCTTTGCAAAGGAAACATACCCGGATCAGATGGCTCCTATAGGAGCCATCTGAGCAGGGTCTGCTCTGTTTGATTATGAAGTGATGGAGGGCTGATTCTACACTTTCCGTCAGAGAAAATAATTCCTCTGTCCATGGACCGTTACAGAAATATCAATTTATAAACGATTCAAGGAGAGTTTGGTAGTCAGTCTGTATATCTGGTGTGGTCAGCAGGCAGGGGATTAACCCTATCCTCCATATACCTTTCTACGCCTCTGTGGGAGCTCACTTTTTGAAAAATGGAGCCTTTGCTTCATAGGAACAAATGCTCTATTTACCGTGATGGTTTCAATACTACACAATTCTAAACTTTTACTTTTCTCTAGTAAATGCTCCTTTTAGGTAGATTTATTCAAAGAGGTCTGATCTAAATATAGCTTGTTAAGGAATGGGTTAGACAGTCCATAATTTGCCATCTGCAAGGTCTCTTTGCCATTGTGGTATACATGTATGCAATACTTTCAGCAGTAATTGGATCCGTTTAGATACTGATGGTGCAGAATTTAAGAATTTAGCCAATTTTGGCTTCGTCCAGCGTTACTTCAACCATTTCCCTGTTCAGTATTCATGTAAGAGTTGAAGACATCGTTAATGTTTATTAACTGAATTTTGCTAGTAAAATTATTTTAGGCCAATTTTGCTTTCACGAGACTGAGGAGCACATTTATATCTGGAAATAAGCAAACGGAGCAGATCCTTATTAGATGGCTCATCCTGTTGAAGCCATTTGATGTGGGTCTGCCCTGTTTGCAGATGCATGAAATAGTGCTTAAAATGAGGGAAAGGGTTAGGAATATACGGACACCAGGTAACATATTTCATGAATATCAGATGTATAAGTATTCAAGGTTATAGGTAACCAATATCAGCTCATTTTTGTTGCATTGTATTAACACACTCCCCCCTTTTTTCACTTGTCAGTTCTTTCTTGTCTCCAAAGTTTTAAGGAGACAATGTTTTTTGTTTGCTTTTTTAGTTTCATATGTTGTTACTATGATCTTCAAGAATTGTGCTCTCTCTGTGCTGAAATATGTTCAAGTTACCCAATCCAGAATGACAGCTAAAATTTTGTCAGTCAACTGTCAGGGTTTAGGATCAAATGAAAAACGTCTTGATGTCTTTAATTTCCTGAAAACAAAAGATTGTCAAATCTACTGCTTGCAAGATACCCATTTTACGAGTCAGACAGAAAAATTTATTCGTGCACAGTGGGGATTCAATTGTATATTTAGCCCAGGTAGCTCAAACTCAAGAGGAGTTGCAATATTATTCCATAAGAATTTAGAATACATCTTACATGACCACAAGTCTTGTAATGAGGGAAACTTTTTAATTGCTGATCTTACTGTTGAGAAAAACAGATTCACATTAATTAATATTTATGGGCCAAATACTGATTCACCAGAATTTTTTGACAATGTTGTAAAGTCATCTGTAACATATAATAATGAAAAAATAATAATTTGTGGAGATTTCAATGTTGTGCAAAATCCAAGTATAGATTGTTATAACTATATGCATATCAATAACAAGAAATCTCTAGAAAAGATTAAACAAATCAAAGATGACTATAATTTTATTGATCCGTTCAGAGAAAACTATCCGAACCTCCGACGCTATACATGGAGAAAAAAGAATCCGTTAAAACAAGCCAGATTAGATTATTTTTTAACTACAGAAAATCTTTTAACATCTGTCTATAAATGTTACATAGAACCAAGCTACCGATCAGACCATTCTATGATTATTCTTGAACTCAAATTTATCGATTTTCAAAAAGGCAAACCACTTTGGAAACATAACAACTCACTTCTAAAAGACCTTGATTATCTGAAAATAATTAATGAAAAAATATCCAATATTAAAATACAGTATGCTCTGCCAGTATATAATTATGAAAATATTGATGATATACCAGATAATGAGTTACAACTTGTAATAAATGACCAGTTGTTCCTTGATACCTTACTCATGGAAATAAGAGGCAAATCAATCTCCTATGCAAGCTTCAAAAAGAAGGAAAATGAGAGACATCAGAATGAAATCATAAAAGCTATTGAACAAATTGAACAGAACTTAACGCCTGACAATCAGAAACATCTTGAAGATCTACAGACAGAATTAACTAATCTTCGCAGACAAAAGATGCAAGGCATTCTAATTCGATCAAGGGCAATCATAATTGAAAATGATGAAAAACCAACCAATTACTTTTGTGGCCTTGAATCCCAAAATTATATCAGTAAAATAATTCCAAAGATTGAGAAGGAAGATGGCACAATTGTAAAGGAGCAATCTGAAATTCTTGAGGAGACAAAAATGTTTTATCAATCATTGTTCTCAAGCAGAGATAATAAGTTAATTGATGTCGACATAGGAGCAGAACTTAATGATGACCATATTCCTAAATTATCAGAAACTGAATCTAAATCTCTAGAAGGATTAATTACATATAAGGAGGGGTCTGATGCATTAAAATCAATGAAAAACAATCGTAGTCCTGGATCAGATGGTTTTAGTGCAGATTTCTTTAAAGTATTTTGGCGAAAATTAGGACATTTTGTAATAAGAGCTATTAATTACGGATTCAAAAATGGTGAATTATCCACTACACAAAAAGAAGGTATAATAACATGCATTCCAAAAGAAAATAAATCACGACAATTTTTAAAAAATTATAGACCAATATCCTTGCTGAACTGTGCATATAAAATTGCGTCCAGTGCAATCGCAAATAGAATTAAAACTGTGTTACCAAAACTTATTAATCAGGATCAAACAGGATTTATAGCTGGCCGGTATCTCGGAGAAAATACAAGGATAATATATGACATCATGAACTTTGCAGATAATCACAACATACCAGGCCTTATTCTTCTGGTAGATTTTGAAAAAGCATTTGATTCCTTATCGTGGAACTTTATCAGGAAGGTTTTGCAATATTTTAAATTTGGCAAGTCCATTCAGTCATGGATAACAGTATTAAATAAAAACGCAAAACTTTGTGTAAATCAAGGCGGTAACTTGTCATCTTTTTTCGAAGTTGAAAGGGGCTGCCGACAAGGGGACCCTATCTCACCTTATATTTTCATCTTATGTGCTGAGATCCTTGCTATAAGAATCAGACAGAATAAAGATATAAAAGGGATCAAGGTTGGCAATGTTGAATTTAAATTCTCACAATATGCAGATGACTGTGCTGCAATTCTTGATGGCTCGTCAAACTCACTGAATGAAACATTAAATGAATTGTCAGCATTTGCACAATATTCAGGTCTCAATGTAAATTTTGACAAAACGCAGGTTGTTTGGATAGGTAAAAATAAATATAGTAGTAACACCATAAAAACAAAATGGAAGCTGAAATGGGGAGTAACTAGCTTTAAACTCCTAGGGATAAACTTTGATGTGGATTTGGAGAAAATTGTAATTCTAAACTATAAAGATAAGATATCTCATATGAAGGGAGTTATTAGCAAATGGAAAAGACGATATCTTACACCTATAGGAAAAATAACAGTGATAAAATCGTTATTGTTACCCATATTCAACCACTTGTTTATATCGATCCCTAATCCACATGAAGATATCTTGAAACAATTAAACAACTTGTTTTTTGATTTTCTATGGGAAGGACCAGCAAAAATTAAACAGAGCATAATCATAAAGGAATACCATGAAGGAGGACTAAAAATGATAAACTTACTAGCATTTATACGGAGTCTTAAAATTACATGGTTAAGAAGGTGTATTTTTAATCCAGGTAAATGGAGCAAACTTGCTGCGGAGAGTTTTGATTTAAAGAATGTTTTAAAATTTGGAGATGCATTTATACAAAAACAGAGACAGAAAATGAAAAATAGATTTTGGGAAGACGTTTTAAAATCATATGAAGTACTTATAAAGACAGCTTCTGTATCAAATACAGATCAATTTCTTGCCACACCAATATTTTACAATAGTGAGATTATAATGGGGGAACAACCCATTTATTTTAAAAATTGGTGTGAAAAAGGAATATATCTTATCAATGATTTGATACAAGAAAATGGCAGTTTCTATAATGAAGCAGATTTTGATCACTTTTGCCTAGTACATACTAACTTTTTACAATATAATGGATTAATAAAGACTTTAAAAGAATATGCAAAAATAAACCACGTGCAACTACCAAACAAAAAGCTCCCCAATCCAAGTATACCATTTTCAATCTCAATTTTGACAAAGAGTAAAAAAGGCACAAAAGATATTTACAATATTCTGAATAAAAATAAAGAAATTGCGACAGCAAAGCTAAAATGGGAAAAAATATTTGATATAAGTGAAGAAACGTGGAAACATATTTTTATGTCACCATTTAAATCTTCTAGTAAAACCTCCCTGCAATGGTTTCAGATAAGAATAAATCATAATATATTACCAACCAAAAAATATCTGTTTGCTATTAATGCCATTACTAGTCCTCTATGCTATCACTGTCAGGTTGAAGAAAACATTATTCATATGCTTTGGTCCTGCCCTGAAACACAAGCCTTCCTAGAGGAAATCAAAACATATCTAAAAACTAAATATATAGATATCATATTTCAGGAAAAATCCTTTATTTTTAACATTGATAACACACCTGCCGATTGTTCCTTTCTGATCCAACTGAAACACTACATATTTGTGTCTAAGTTTCATAATAAACCACTGTCTATAACATCAATAATGAATAAACTGAGAAATTATTTTCAGCCAATGAGTTATTTAGCCCATGAAAATAACAGAATAGACCAATTTGTAAAGCGATGGGAAAAATATATACATGTATTAGACAGTGGGTATGCAAAATAACTTGCTTACAATTCACTTTTTAAAAAATGTTTTTCCACATATTGTCAAATAAGTTATTTAATACTATATTATTTCCAAATCAAGTTGCTACAAATTATTACCCTAACTCTGGCAGTGAAAACTCCTGATCATTCTGCATAAAGCTTATTCTTTTGAAACGTGTATGTGTTTCATGCACACAGAGAGCTCTCTTGAAAAAATGTCTCATCTTAATTCCCCATCCAAATATAAAAAAGACAGGAAGGCCGAAAGAACCTGCCTTTATTTGGACATTACATGTATGTTCTTTTTATTTTACAATGTATATATAATCATGCTACGATTCTCTTTGTAAAGTGTGTGAGGGATGGCCCACCCCGACCTGTAACACACTAATTGGACGGGGTGAATAAAAAAAAAAAAAAAAAAAAAAAAAAAAAAAAAAAAAAAAAAAAAAAAAAAAAAAAAAAAAAAAAAAAAAAGTTCATTTTGATATCTATTACAGTTTTTGTGGTATACTCCAGACAAAGTTCGGACCGACGAACGGACGGACTGACGGACAAAGCGGCGACTATATGCTCCCAAACATCGTTGTTGGGGAGCATAAAAATTTAGTAAATGAATATTGAATTCTTATATATTTATTCATGAGGGAAAGTGTCAATTAAAGGAATTTTTTGTAATGGTATATTAACACAGGAATGTTCTGCCATGTAAGAAACTGGAATCAGATCTATACATTCATAAACATAAACAAATACTGTATAAACTCCATATTAAATACGAAATTTTAGAAATGAAGAATTTACATATTTGTAGGCAGGTGACTGATTAATGCTGGGTGAAAGTCATGCAGAAAGCTCCTAGAGGAGCTTTCTGCATGACTTTCACCCTGCATTAAGCTGCCACATGTGTTAAGGATCAATAATGGTTCATGTTTGGGTGTTGGAATAATCGAGTTTTACTATAGCCCCCACAGAAGCTGTCTGATCTGGGTGTTCTCTGACTGCAGGCATCTTAATCACACATCAAAAGCATTTATTTATTTATTTATTCCACAAACCTTGAGCTATTGACCCAGCCTTTAGTGGAGATGTTGATGGACACAACGTTGACAGACTTCTTGGCCCCCTTTGGCTGAACTTGTAAGATCCAGATACATTCCACTGACTTGTTAGTGACTGAAGGACTTGAAATGTTAGCTGAGCCGTTTGTCAAGAATCCTCCACAGGCTGTAGAAAATAAAACTCCTTTTTAACCCCCTACCTGATGAATACTAAGTGAGAAATAATAGCTGAAGCCATTTCCAAATAGACTATTTTTCTATCCTACCTCTTTGAATAAATCTACTGAAAAGGAAAATTTACTAGAGAAAAGGAAGATTTTAGAATTGTATAGTTTTGAAACAATTGTGATAAATAGAGGATTTGCTCCACAGGAGCAAATGCTCTATTTATCACAATGGTTTCAAAAAGTGACTTTTACAGAGGCATAGAAAGGTGTATTTATGGAGGAAATGGTTAATTTTCAAAATGGCATTATAAATAATTAAGCAATAAAAAGAAGAGAATGCTTATTATATAATAACTATGACAGAAACTGTATACCGATGTCTTGATTATTTCATGAACAAACAGATATAGATCTGATTCTACAGTTTCTGCCATTACCAAAATTTCCTTTCTTCATTAGCCTTTATCAAAAAATGAATATTCATGAAGTCATTATTTCTTATACAAATATTCATTGAGTAAAGGGTTAACACATTTTAAAAAGCAACTCTCATTTTAAACTTTGTACGAGTATTAATGAAAATGTTTGCAGCAGTTTCTTCCATAACCCATAATCTCATAATTTGCAAACAGAGTAGACCCAGATCAGATGGCTCCTAGAGGAGCCGTCTGATCAGGGTCTGCTCTGTTTGCTAATGTAATTTGATATATCTGTTTCTTTAGTTTCTAAAATGACTACAATCTTCCATCTTCCATACTGCATTATAACTATTTTGCCCATGAATATGCAGTAGGTATTGAAATTTGGAATACATGTAAATACAAATGTACATGAATAGAATAGGAAAAGGGTTAAATGTACTCTCTTACATAATCTGTCTGATCTGGATATACTCTAGTTAACCCTTTCCCAGTTGAATATTTATGTAAGAAATGGCATTATAGATATTTATTAGCTGCATTTTTATACTGGCATAAAATATTCACATGATGTTCTGGTGTAGGTAGACACTGTAGAATCAGACCTAAGAAAATTGATCAGACCCTGATCAGACAGTTTACAAGAGCCATCAGATCTGGGTCTACTCTGTTTGCAAAGGCGTGAAAAGGCATTTATATTAGGGATACAGTTAAATGCAACAGACTTACACAGAATTTTGTAATCCAAGTTAAAACCTTTCCCAGTTTTCTCCAGTGAGTTGCCGTTGGTGATGGCGGAGGAGAATGTCATGGAGAGGTTAGCATTAGGCAGTAACTGATCATTGGGTAGACTGGTCGTAGTGCTATTGAGGACAAACAGGTTCTTAGTCTTGTTCTGAAATGGAAGATACAAGGTTATCCCTTAACTCCAGACACGCCTTTCCCAAGAGGCCTATCAACCCTTTTTGCCTTGTTGAATATTCATGTAAGAAATAATGACATCATGTATTAATATACAAAAACTGCGGAGTCTAAATCATAAATATTTATGGAATAAATGATTAAATTCACGTAATTAATTTTTAGAAAAAGTTGTGTTTGACCCTTTCCTTTTGGTGGCGTGCGGAGGTCTAATGGTAACGCGCTGGACTACCAATCTGGAGGTCCAGGGTTTAAATACCGGTTCGTCTGGGAAATTTCAGAGACTAATTTCAGTGTCTCCCAGTCGGCTGAGCGGTGTAGACTTGTAAAATGAAAAAAAAAACGAGAAATGAAAAAAAATTCAAATCCCGTTAAAAAAGGAGACATCATAACGAGAAATGAAAAAGTTTTTTCAAATCACGTTAAATGTTTTTAGCAGGGTAACGGAATTTGATTTTTTTTTCAAATTCCGTGGACCCTGTGCCTTTCGAACATTGTGTTTATTTAACATAAAATGAAAAAAGAAGAAGATTTATATAAAATAAAAAGAAATAGCAACATACACTTGAATATAATACTAAAAGAGACTACATTATATGTATTAGTATCTATACATTATACTTTATATTAGTAATAATGAACTAAAACTGAGTTATAGCTCAGACACTTCTATGTCACGATGCATATGCGATTTGCACTAGAAACTAGATATAGACCGCCTAGCTGTAGATGAGTTTTAGACACGGGATTTAAGCTGTTTCCTTCTTTTGTAGTTTCTTGTTTTTAGCACACCTGAGTATACTCAATTGAGATTTTGTGATTGACCATCGCCTGGTGTCCATCTGTTCACCCGTCCATTCGTTTGTCAGTCCGTCCGTGCTTTAAATGGCATCGCCTCCGAATTCACAAGGCAGAATGTAAACTGTACATAAATGGTCTTAGTATAATGGTCTTTCAAACCGATAAATAATTTGGATTCATGTTGAAGCCTGGCTGTCATGGAAACCAATATAAATCTTAAACAAACCGATGGTCAGAGCTAAAGATATTTGAAAGGAACAATCTTCTATTGACCTTCTCCCTTAATTGCTAACTCATGATGATATCTCAAAACATATGATAAGGACTGGTCAGGACTAAATTTTCTTATATAACAATACAGACAACCTTTAACAACTTTCCTCTCCCAAATTGGTGTTCCTGTTTGAATGGAATTTGGTAGAAATTGTCGCTTGGCGACCTTTTATCAACATTGCTAAAACCATGCCGATGCCTGAAAAAATTGTCGCCTGGGGCGGGGTTAAATTGCATTATATGACTAAAGGAGATAACACCTCCTTCTCTAAAACCAGTGGTCAAATCTGAATAGAAATTGGTAGAAATTAGTCCTCTATTGGCCCACTTTCAGAATTGCTAAAATTAAGTCCCAGTCCCCTCACAGTCATATGTTTTGAGCTAACAGCATGAGTTAAGCAATTTAGGCAGAAGGTCACTAGAAGACTATTCCTTTCAAACATACTGGCTATAGACAAAAATATTTATTTTGGTTTCCATGACAACCAAGGTTCAACATTTTAATTTAGCAGTTTTGTTAGATCATGATACTAAGATCATTTATGTACAGTTTGATTACATTCTGCCTTGTGAATTTGGAGGTGCCGTTTAAAGCCAGACGGACTAAACGATGAATGGACGGATGGGACGGGCACCGGATCAGAAAAAACTCATCTGAGCATATTTAGGTGTGCAAATATCGGGAAACTAAAAAAAACAAGTAACTATGTTAAATCCCTGCTTTAAACAGACTCATGTTCATATGCAATATATATCTAGTTTCTTGTGCTAGAGCAAATCGCATGAGCATCGTGCCACAGAAGTGTCATGCAGGAAATGCCACATACGGTTTCAGTTCATTATTACTAATATAAAGTATAGAGTATGAATAATATATATAATATTGTGTCTGTTAGTATTGTTTTCAATTGATATGCTGCTACTTATTTATCTTAAACATGTATTAACTTTTTTTAAATTTGTATTAAATGAACACAAAATACGATAGGCAAAGGGTCCATGGAATTTGATCTTTTTTTTCAAATTACGTTACATTGCCGATTTTTTTTAACGTGATTTGAAAAAAAATTCATTTCTTGTTACAATGTCCTTTTTTAACAGGATTTGAATTTTTTTTCGTTTCTCTTTTTTTCCCCATTTTACATGTCTACAGACTACAGTAAAACTTGACCTAACTGTCACCTTAAATTAACGGTGACCTTGTCTTAACGGTCAGTTTGAAATCCTCCCGACGAAAATCAGTCTTTAATGCACCTGTTTTAGACGGTCACCTTCTTTCCGCGGCCATCATATTTTACCCTAAACCCTACATTTCGACCCCATTAGACGGTCAGCGGACAGCCTGGCGGCCAGATTGAAATGTGTGAAAACCCAATACACACTGCCAGCTGACACCTATCAAAATGGAGGTTGCTCATCGTAACTTTCCGACATTACGGAAATCGCTGATCGAAATATGACCGCTTCGGAAATTTCCGTTGTGTCGGGAAAGTGCATAGATTGGCCGCTTCGGTGTTTTTTGTTATGTCGGAAGTGAACGAAATAAACAAAGCGTGGACCTTGGCCTTAGGGCAAGATTATAATTGATGGCCTAATAATCCTTTCAACTCCTTTACTGTTAAATGTGCAAATATGGGGGTGTTGAAGAGTTTTTGTCTGCACATTACTGAATCAAAAGAGATTCATGCCCTTTCCAAACATAAGTGGCTCAGGTTAGAGAATCGAGTGAAGTGTACATGTAGATTTGTATTTCCAGATGTGTCGAATAAATAATTACATATCATCAACTTAACTCTTTTCACACTAAGTAATTTTTCGTCTACAACAATTCTCGTCTGCTTCAATTCTTAAAATAAACTTCCTCTCATTTTTTTTTGCAAAAATATGATCAAGATGACATACAGCTTGGATCCTGATGAGACGCCGCAATATGCAAGGTAGGGAATAGCGGGATAAGGGTTAAACATTGTCCAAGAACAAGCAAGATGTGTACAAAACAGCCATACCTTTATGGAAACACTGTGCTTTTCTGCCAGCTCCACAGTTTTAAAGGACAGATACAGGATGGAATTGTTTTGAGCTGGGAAGTTCCAGGAGCATCCCATGTTGAGAGGATACTGGTTCGGGAAGTTAGGCGACTGTGCTGATCCCGACGTTGCATTAACAGCCAATGTTCCACAGGCAACATCTTCAAACATTAATTTGGTGTTTAACCATATACAGTAAAATCCCTCTAAACCCGACATTAAATTTAGAATAAATATTGGTCTTGGAGACATGTGGCAGCTTTCTGCATGACTTTCACTCTGCGTTAAGCAGTCACCTGTCTAAAAGTATCTAAACTTCTGTACTAGAATTCTAGTTTAGAGGGGTTTTACTGTATTCAATGAATATTCATGTGTTAAAGAAATAATAACATTATAAATATAACTTGGATTCATTTTTATAATAGCTCATGAACACAAGAATTTATGACCAAGGCAGAAACTGTAGAATCATATTATATATTATATTATATATATATCTATATTATTTCATCAGCAAACAGAGCAGACCCTCATCAGATGGCTCCTACAGGAGCCATCTGATCTGGGTCTTCTCTGTTTGTAAAGGTGTAGAAAGGCATATATATGGGTAACATGTTCTTAATATGATGTCAACAGATATGCCTTTTAACACCTTTTGCAAATAGGGTATACTAAGACCAGTCTGCTCCAGTAGTTGTCTGATCAGTGTCTTGCTCTGTTTGCTTACAAACAAGATGTGTTTGTGCCCCAATTATCGCCAATATAAATTTGACCTTTGACCTTGATATATGACCTTGACCTTAGTAAGTCACCCCTAAAAAGGTTCGCCTCCATAAATTGCACATGCATGCCAAATCTGAAGAATGTATGTGCAATGGCTACAAAATTATCGCCAATATTTAAGTTGTCCACAAACCAACCAAACTTAAATAAAAATATAGATCTGATTCTACAGTGTCTACCATGGCTAAAACTTCCTGTGATCACACAACGTCATAAAACTGACATCCTTAACCCTTTCCTTCATATAAACACGTTTTCATGCATTTGCAAACAGTAGATCCAGATCAGACGGCTCCTATAGGAGCCATCTGATCAGGGTCTGCTCTTTTTTCTTATGGAATTTGAAAGATCTGCTTCAATAGTTTCTAAAATGGCTACAATGTTCATGAATATTCAGTAGGTATTCAAATTTAGAATAAACATAGAACAGGGAAAGGGTTAAGAATATCAAAGACTAATACATGTAGGTTGGTAAAACAAGCTTACAGTCATTGAAGATTATGTAAGAGAGTTGTGTGACTATCAAGACACAACCAAATACAACTCATGATTGTCTGTGACCCACTCAGTCAAGGCAAAGTTTTTGTGTATGATCAAAAGGCTAAAATTGGTCGTACAACTGTTACAGATGGTCTTAGACATCCAGCGACTACCAACATATGAGCCACTTAACAGTTGCGTACAACCTTAACCTTTCGCTTGCTGAATTTTAAAAACACATTACTCCTTCTTTACCCATGCCCTGTTGTATAATTACATATATCTTCACTGTGTACAAGTATTTCGCTGTGCAATCACTGCTGTGGAATGCACTGGTTGCACAATCCACTTGTAAATAGTGCAGACCCTGATGAGAAAAGCTCCTTCAGGAGCTGTCTCATCTGGGTCTTCACTATTTACAGGTAGGTATATTGACGCGAATAGCAAGCGAAGGGTTAAGATAAATACAACGAAACTTTAGAATTCTCCTAAAGAGTCTCCCTGGTGGTTTCACCCTTTACACCATGAATATTCATGTAAAAAATAATGATATCACAAATATTAATCAGATGATTTTTTATTATAATTGCACAAAATGGCATAAAGAACATAAGAATTGTTTACTATGGCAAGAAACTAAAGAACCAGATCTATGCTTATAAAACTTTTAGTTGAGTCTGAGTTCGTTCTCAAGTTTTTGATTGGTCAGATTTGAGCCTTTGGCTCAAATCTGACCAATCAAAAGCTTGAAAACTCAAATCTGACCAATTAAAAGCTTGGGAACGAACTCAGACTCAACTAAAAAGCTTTATAAGCATGGACCCAGATCTATGCTATTCAATAAGCAAACAGAGTAGATCATGATCAGATGGGTACTACAAAAGCCATCTGATATGAGTCTACTCTGTTTGCATATGTGTAGTTATGGAGAAAAGGGTTGACACAAATCATCAATAACAAGAATATCATTAATAGAATTCTCTATGACAGAATTAAATTATTATGCATTGTGCATCAGTGACTATTTTAATTAATAGCAGAATGTCCTACCCCTCATGGGGTATTTTCCTGGAACAATGAAAACATTTACAAACATAATAGACTAAGATCAGATGGTTCTACGCTGTTTTTCATTTTAAAATTTAAGCCTACTGAATGGTTTAGTTTTGGTTTTTATCTCTTTAACAGTATTTCAGTCATATCACGACATCCAGCAAATTACAAGTGGAGGAAGACCCCCAGAGGTTCAAATTGCATTGTTTTGTGCACAGAAGAACATCCGAGTAGAACCACCGACCTACTGCAAGCCAGCTGGAAGGCTTCCTCACATGAAAAATCCAAATGCCCAGACCGGGATTTGAACCACAATGGTGAGGGACAAAGAAATTGTCAGTCGAAGACCATAAACACTTGCCACGGAGGCCTCCTCCTATTGAACTGATGGGCAATATAACTGAGTATTTTGAATTTAACTCATTCCAGCATAGGCTATTTTTAGCTCCAACCTCTTTGCTTCAATCTACCAAAAATGAGCATTTACTAGAGAAAAGAAAACTTTCAGAATTGTGTAGTTTTGAGAACATTGTGATAAAAAGAGCATTTGCTCCTGTGGAGCCATGCTCTATTTATCACAATGGTTTCTCAGAGTGACTTTTACAGAATCTTCAAAAGGTGTCAATATGCGGGAATGGGTTAAAGCATAAAATGGTGATATTCACATACATGGGTCTTGAGGCCAGTAGTTTGCACTGAGGATCTGGTTTGAGCAGCCGGCAGATTTTGTGCCATTCCATGTCAATCTACAACAAACATAAAATATAATAAATGACCCCTTACCCGTTACCTCATTAATATTCATAACAAGAGTACCGCATACGGTACATAATACGCCCACTTGCAAATTTTCTCTGATTCAACATGCCTTATAAGTGTTGACATTTTCTAATCTGTGCTTCAGATCTTGATTTCCATATTAAGGAATGAACCTCAAAATAAACTCAGCTTCAAATTTTGTTGCTTAAAACATTTGTGTTAAGTTTCATTTATATTATTTTAATAGTTTTCCCAGAAAACAACAGTCAAACTAAAAGTTGACCGACAAACAAAGCAACAAACACACAAAGTTCAAGGAGCATAACTTTAGAATAAAATGACATATCAAAACTCCCGCAATATATGTGAAAATTCACATTAAGGTTTAACCATATAAAGAAATTGAAGTAAATATCATTTCAAATGAAAAAGTTATTGTCATCCTCATATTTGCATAGATTTGCATTATTTTTTTAAGTGCAAGGGCCATAACTCCGAAACAACAAATCAAATGATCCTCAGAATCGAATTAGCTTCAGGTCTTGAAGCATTAAACATGTGTATGAAGCTTCATTAATATCTGTCAATCAGTTTTGCCAGAAAACAGCGGACAAACTATATGCATATATTTGCATTATTTTTTAAGTAAAAGGGCCATAACTCCGAAACGACAAATCAAATAAACCTCAAAATTGACTTTTTGGCATCAGATCTTGATGCATTAAATATTTTTGTGAAGTTTCATTAATATCTCTCAAATAGTTTTCCCAGAAAACAGCGGACAAACTATTTGCATGTATTTGCATTATTTTTTAAGGACAAGGGCCATAACTCTGAAACGAAAACTCAAATGATCCTCAGAATCAATTCAGTTTCAGATCTTGATGCATTAAACATTTGTGTGAAGTTTCATTAATATCTCTCAAATAGTTTTCCCAGAAAACAGCGGACAAACTATTTGCATGTATTTGCATTATTTTTTAAATACAAGGGCCATAACTCCGAACGACAAATCAAATGAACCTTAGAATTGACTCAGCTTCAGATCTTGATGCATTAAACATTTGTGTGAAGTTTCATTAATATCTCTCACAGTTTTTTCCAGAAAACAGCGGACAAACTATTTGCATATTTTTTAAGGACAAGGGCCATAACTCAGAAATGAAAAATCAAATGAACCTCAGAATCAACTCAGCTTCAGATCTTGATGCATTAAACATTTGTGTTAAGTTTCATTAATATCTGTCAAATAGTTTTCCCAGAAAACAGCGGACAAACTATTTGCATGTATTTGCATTATTTTTTAAGTTAAAGGGCCATAACTCCGAAACGACAAATCAAATGAACCTCAGAATCGACTCAGCTTCAGATCTTGATGCATTAAACATTTGTGTGCAGTTTCATTAATATCTCTCTAATAGTTTTCCCAGAAAACAGCGGACAAACTATTTGCATATTTTTTAGGACAAGGGCCATAACTCTGAAATGAAAAATCAAATGAACCTCAGAATCAACTCAGCTTCAGATCTTGATGCATTAAACATTTGTGTTAAGTTTCACTAATATCTGTCGAATAGTTTTCCCAGAAAATAGCCGACAAACAAAATGTTGACGGACAAACGAACGAACGGATGGACGGACAGGGCCACGACAATATACGACCACCTTTATTAGGTGGGCGTATAAAAAAATAAATACCTCAACCTCTAGTTCCCTTGTCATTTTCATTCACTTATCTCTGACAGTTCTTCATTTTACAAAATGTTTTAACGAAAAGTTGCAGAAATTTGGTGCCAAAAGGGTTAAAAACTGTAACACTGGCTCCTAAAGGAGTCATCTGATCAGGGACTGCTCTGTTTGCCTATGCACTATCTAAAATGGCTACAATGTTCCTCCTTCCATATTTCATTATAACTATTTTGTTCATAAATATTCAGTAGGTATTGAAATTTTGACTAAATATAGTACAGGGAAAGGGTTAAACATGCAGAGCTCTAGTTCTTAAAAAAATGACATTTGGTCAGGGCACATGAAACTGGTCAGAGTTAGCGGTTTTGAAAAGCACAAGCCCAACTGGGCATTTATTAACTTTGTACTCCATATATATGACTTTTTAACACATTTGCAAACAGACAAGACCCAGTAGGTCAGCTGTTAGATTTATCTGAACAAGATCTGCTCTGTTTGCCTATGAAATAATAGAGGGTTAATACACGTTTTTTCGGGCAATAACATCTGCAGTGTCCCGAGGGACTGTTGTTGGCCCGAGCCCGAAGGGCGAGGGCAACAACATTCCCGAGGGACACTGCAGATGTTATTGCCCGAAACATACGTGTATTAACGCTATTCTTGCATACAACCCGTTTTCTGCTTTCCTGCACCAATTTTCATTCTTCCAAATACAAGCAAACCTACATTTCTTTTACACACTTCGTTCGATTTATGCTGTTTCCGGGGCATTGTTTTTCTTTCTGACGTCATTTCATCAGCCAATCAGAATTGCCATAGATCTACTTGAAGATGTTGAATACACATGTGCCATGGTGTGGATTAAATATGTCTGGATGTATAATATTTTAGCCCAAAGGACATGATTCAGTTATGTGAGTACACATTTATTACTGGCAAATAATCTATCTAGCTTTCAGTTGAATTAGAAGTCATTATTAGGATAAATACCAACAAATCCAAACACGTTAAACGAATCGTGTAAACACAAGGACAGCAGTAGAAAGTAGGTCATGATAAACGATAGTTTTTCCACAGAATGAATCGCTTGGAAACTTTGTAGAAACTTGACACGGTTAAACCTTCCCCTGTTACAAAGTTCAATACCTACTAAATATTCATGGACAAATTTGTTATAAATGAACCATGGAGGGTGGAACATTGTAGCCATTAAGAAACTGATCTATCAAACTCGATCAGCAAACAGAGCAGACCCTGATCAGACGGTTACTCTAGGAGGCGTCTGATCTGGGTCTACAAAAATACTCTGTTTGCAAATGCGTGAAAACACGTTTATATGAGGGTAATGGTTAAAATAGCCTAGTTTGGTGCGCCTAGATAAAGGCGGGATATACAAACAACAACACAATCTGCCTACATGATATATAACTAAACAGATCTAGCTGCAATGAGTCAGTTCCTTTCTCCACTGAATGAATTTTTCAATTGAGCCATTCATGCGGACCCATCGGGGAACAGTAAAAATATTTCTTACTGAAGTAGATCTAGCTGTAGGCTATACCGTCCCAAGAAATAGTGAACAGTACATGTATTCACATGTTTAGAACTATGTATGCCAACCTTTTGGACGATTACATTAAACAAAACATTTTAATTTTGTCAACAGTTAGAATCTACTGTCAACTTTATTTATTGCATTCAAATGTAGAGGGAAATATGGAACAAAGATCTGTATGGCACAATATCACAGATAGATCTACAAGAGACATAAGTATACATACATGTCTCTGGATCTACCAACTGCATAGGTTACAGCTGCAAACCTGTTCATTTATCACACATACAAACACTTTGGTAATTAATCTTTTGAGTAAATAGGAATTCATTTATGTAAATCTTGTTTAACCCTTTACTCCATAATATTTAAATACGCCTTTTAATCTATTCAAGAAGTGACAAAGGCGTAGAAACTTAAAGGCATATTTATGGAGGAGAGGGTTTTAAGCCTTTGAAAACAGAATAGATCCAGATCACAAGTGTTTGGCACATGCTAACCCTCCCCCATCCCCTTTACAACTCAAAAAATGAATAAAACACGCATATATATGGTCAAATCATCATAACATATCATAACTACCAGTTTCTGACAAACACTGACACCTCAGTGTCAAAATATATCATAGGACCTTCCTAAGTTCCTATGATATACTTTGATACCTAGGGATGTTCGTCAAAAACTGATTGTTACGTTAAAGTTATGATGATATAACCATATGTAAGTGTGTTTAGTGTCTTATTATTTTTCTGGTTTTTACAAGGGGGTGAGGGTAGGGTGGACGAGGGTGAGGGTGGGGGGTCAGCACGCGCCTAACACCAGTTAATCAGATCAGATAGCTCATATATGAGTTGTCTGACCAGGGTCTGTTATACTTGACTGATATAATATAGCTATGATGTTATTAAGATTCTGTTTTTTCTGCCTCGGGACTGTTGTTGCCCTCGCCCTTTGGGCTCGGGCCAACAACAGTCCCTCGGGACACTGCAGATGTTATTGCCCGAACAAACGTGTATTAACCCTCTATTTGCAAACAAAGCAGACCCTGATCAGACAGCTATCTATAAGAGCCATCAGATCTGGATCTACACAGTTTGCAGAAGCGTAAACACATGTGTTATGAAGAAAGTGTTAAGAATTAAGTTGACCGTCACATGTTTTCATTTGATCTTCTGGCAGTTTTCAATACTTACCGTACATGTACATATAAAAACACTTCTGGTGTAATCTTTTGAATAACATATTATAATATGATAATGTTTCTGTATTACAATTGTAGCAGTTCATTTATTTGCCTTGTTTAGTCACATTTTCCATTTGATGCACTTTGGTAATGGAAATGAAAATGGCAGTTTCCACCACTTACATTAAAATGAAAATTTTGGGGACCAACATTGAAAGGCATATCAAACCCTGAAACTTGGTTGAACGTTGTATTATTACTGCTTGCAGAAAAGGAAGATGTGCTTGTGTTACTTTCTGTTAAATCTTTGGTGCTGTTGTGACTAGTTGTAAAACCTTTGGAAAGTACTTCAGAACACTTACGTTTCTGGGCAGATGACTGTCCATCAATGTAGTGTTTGAGACTCTCTTCATTTTTATGTTTTGTTATTTTGCAAATTTGTTTTGTGTCAATGCCCCCCTGGTACATTACTGTAATTGCAGTAGCTCTGACAGAGTGGTTGGTATAGATCTGAGACAAGCCAGCACTTTTAGAAATTGATTTCATAATTTCTCCTAACTTGTTTTTTCCAACTACTGACTTTTGAAACCAGCAAGTGTCATTCTCTGAAACTCTTTGTTTTGGCCTCTGAAATAGAGCATCAATTTCAGGATTTAGTCTACTGCAGTAAAACCTGAACAAATCTACACAGTTTACATGTTCTACACCAACATCAAAACTGTATGCTCTTATGTCACTATAATCCCAAGCTTTGGAACTACAACCACCCTGCCAGTTTTTTGTTTTTTCATTTTTGCACATGACTAAGTACTCCTTTCCAGAGTCATCATTTTTGACTTGAAAGGAGGACTTAGTCATATTTCTGAAGCCCTCTCTACCACGTCTTGCAAAAAAATAGCATATGCAAAACCAAAATGCATCAAGCAGATTAGTTGGTGTTGATTGGTAACTTTTCAGATATTTTGCTATTTTGATCATATCTCCTTCCTCAATGGCAGGTGTATGAGTTAGTTTTGATGTTATGGAAGGAGTTGAAATGTATTTTTTACACATATTTTCTAGCATTTTGTTTGCATACATAAAGGTTGCCCCTTCTAAGATATTAATCTTTCTGTTGTAGGGTGGTGAGGTCAAGGTACGATGGATGCCAGCTCTGATTCCTCTCAGGCTGCTTGGGGCTAAAAGCTTTCCATCCCTGGTCCGAACCTCTGCATAGAACTTTCGTAGAGTTGTAGCCAAGTTATCCTCAGATATTTCGTTCAGGTTAATAGAAAAATTTCTCTTCATCTGCCATTCTGTAATTTGAAGGTTTTTAAAACTAGTGAAAATTGTTTAACCAATTTACAAATACAGGTTTTGTCATACATTTATACATATTTCTCTTTTTTCAGTAAGTGAAAAGATCTTTGGACAAGGGAAAAGCACATGAGAATATAGTTAGCAGGATTATATGTTGATTTTGGTCATTGATGACTGGATGTTTTTTTTAAAACCCAGCATCACTGATTGAGAGAATGTTTTTTCCTGCATATTCATCTATTTGGAACACATCAACAATAGAAAGTGATTGCTACAAATGATTGAGCTAAATGAAATGAAACGAAGGATTTTAATAAGAGGAGGACTCAGCTCATATTTGGGTCAAGAACAATAATGGAAAGGAAGACAGACATAACAGTATAAAAAAGGAGATAAACAGAAACATGTGAGTAAAACAAAACTATATATATAGTTTAGTAGCTGTTTTACCAAGTAATCTGTTAATTGCCCAAGATTCTGATTGTTTAGTGGACTTTGGCTTTGCTTCCATGTCTAGGTCATCTAGGTCATTTTCATCCAGGTCTGATAGTTTCTCCACCCTATCCTCATCCCATGGCTCAAATAATGAATCAGTGTTGAACTCTGGCTCTGTTCATTAAATTAAAGAGATGTTATAAATATTGCCATTCCGTTTAAATCAAACTTGATTTATTCAATGTACAAATGGATTTATTCAATGTACAAATGTATTAATAAATTGAAACACATTCAGAAGTTCTAATTTATTTGTATATAAATGAATGTTTCTTACTTTGGAGGTGGGATAAGGGGGTGGTGGGAGTCGGGGAGAAAGATAAATAATTAAGGAGCCAAATCTCATATATTGTGTTTACATGCAATACTCTCATTATCTTGTCTTAAACAGATATGGCCATTGGGTGTCTCTATATATTTGTTAACTTAAGTTTTTATTGTTGATGTTTTACCTGTGTGGATTATAATTTTGCCACACTAGGTCGAAAAAAATGTAGATCTACCATAGTTTATTTATAACATCTAAATCTTTCCCTGTTCTGTATTTAGGCCAAATTTCAATACCTACTGAATATTCATAAGACATGGTAGGTGGAACATTGTATACATTCTTTTAGCAAACAGAGCAGACCCTAATCAGACGGTTCCTCTAGGAGCCGTCTGATCTGGGTCTTCTCTGTTTGCAAATGCGTGAAAACACGTTTATATGAGGGAAAGTGTTAATATACGAGGTGTTAGGCCTATAAACAGTCATTTAAATGAATGTATTTTTGTCTCGGCTATAAATAAACTATAGTCTTTTTCGATGTTTACCATTCTCGGAAAACGTCGTCTGCTCCATCTGTGTTTTTTCTGGACGAAATATCTCATGGCGAAAGGCTTTCATCACTTGCCCTGTTGTCAGTGATTGAATCAAGTACCTTTTACATGGAATTTCATTTAGTATATCTATAACAATAAACAATTCGTTGTCGTTGCCCCGGTAATACTCGCACCGTTGACCTAGCTTAGGCCAAAAGGCTATAGCGTTGGCGTCCATTGTTTATGTTAGGCCCGGAATATGGATAAGTAAAACCGGTCAACAACAGCGCGTGAGCGCGAGAATCGCCTCGTTGATACATGGTCTAGCGGGACTAAAACAGCACGTTTTGTGCAAGAATATAGATTTAATTCTACTGTGTCTGCCATGACCAAACTTCATGTGTTCACATATATCATTATAAAAAATCATCTCATAAATATGAATTATGTCATTATTTCTGACATGAATATTAAGCCTTTACTCCATAAAGATACCTTTATATACCTTAGGAATTAGAACAGACCCAAATCAAACGGCTCCTATAGGAGCCGTCTGATCAGGGTCTACTCTGTTTGCTAATGAAATTTGATAGATCTGTTTCTTTAGTTTAAAAAATGGCAACAGTGTTCCACCTTCCATATTTCATTATAACTGTTTTGTCCATGAATATTCAGTAGGTATTGAAAATTGTAATGTAGAACAGGGAAAGTGTTAAAAGGTTGCTTGAGAGAAAGTCTACTGTACTCATGTTGACCGAAAGTTTGGTTACCTTGGTGCTGCTCCAGTAGAGAAGTATATCTGTGGAAGAGTCCCATACGTTCCAGACAGTGTGGCTACCTTAGAGGCCGTAGCACTCAGGCCAGCATAGATGGATACTTTCTGGCCTTTACACAAGCTTAAACTGTTGAATGTCAATAGCGTGGACTGTCCTGCAACAAAAACATACTTTCTTTGTTATGTCCTGACAATATTAGCTTACTTTATCTACAGCAACAGTAACTAAACTGGGTGACATGTCAAGTCACAGTGCTGACATAATCCGTACATGAAAAGCAATAACAAACAAGAGCCACGTGCGGCGCCAATGCTCGTCTGATTTGGTACTTGACCAGCTAAATTAAAAGAATTTGAAACGACAAAGGGCAATAACTCCAAAATTTTGAAATCAAGAGTTATGGTTCTTATGTAGGGGCCTTCCCCTCAATGAGATCTACCTATGAAGTTTCATGTTGATACCTCTTATACTTTTCGAGTAATGAGATACATTAAAGTTTTTGCACGCCGCCGACGAAAACAACGACTACGACCCAGTGATCACATTAGCTTGACTTTTCTTTGAAACAGACGAGCTAAAAATGTAAAGGGAGATAATTAAAAAAATGGGTGATGCTAGAGTTACGGTCTTTGTATGTGACACCATTTACTCAAGTCTTACACACATTCCACATTATCTCATTATATTGATAATTGTCCGTGGGAAAATGACAAAATTAAATGAGGGCATGGATGCACTGACCCAACGTTTGGATTCATTCAGGCACACACACTCAACAGTTATAGCAACTACCCTTGTTTCAAACTGACTGCAAGTTTGCAGGAATAAAATAATTCTGGATTGTATGACAAGTAGTTGATCAACCCTTCATATAAACACCTTTTCACGCATTTGCAAACAGAGTAGACCCAGATCTGACGGCTTCTACAGGAGTCTGCTCTGTTTGCTGATCAAATTTGTTGGATCTGTTTCTTTTCTTTTCTAAATCGTTACAAAGTTTCATCTTCTATTTTTCATTATAACTATTTTGTCCAAGATATTCAGTAGGTATTGAAAATTTGATTAAATAAAGAACAGGGAAATATTTAATGCAGGATAGGTTATTCTACACCAGTTTCATTCTGCAATACAAACCATCTACCATTAACCTTAAACTGGCAGCACACAGTGTGGTCTGCTCTGTTTGCCTATGAAATAATATAGGTAAGCAAATTTAGGTGTCTCTATCAGGTAAAGGATTAACCCTTTCCTTCATATAAACACCTTTTCATACATTTGCAAACAGAGTAGACCCTGTAGGAGCCATCTGATGAGGGTCTGCTATGTTTGCTTACAGAATTATAACAGATCTTACTCCACAGTTTCTACCTATACAAAACATTCTGGACACATGCCTTTACAAAAATTCAGCAACTATATACTCATGATGTCTTTATTTCTTAGATGAATATTCAACAGAGACATGGTTAACCCTTTCCCTTATATAAACATGTCTTAACACATTTGCAAACAGAGTAGATCCTAGGAGAGCCATCTGATCGGGGTCTGCTCTGTTTGCTAATGGAATTTGATAGATATACCAGTATTTCTATACTTTCTAAAATGGCTACAATGTTCCACCATCCATATTTCATTATAACTATTGTGCCATGCATATTCAGTAGGTATTGAAATTTACACTAAATATAGAACAGGAAAAGGGTTAAACCTGTGTGTACATTGAGGCTAGACCAATGAATGCCTCACCTACCTGTAGTCACTGCAGCGTTAAGGGGCTAAACCTGTAGATATAATAATGAGGCTAGAACAATGAATGCCTCGCCTACCTGTGGTCACTGCAGCGGTACAGGTTCCATTGGACATTGAGTAGTTTGCTGTTACAACTCCACTGTCCCCCGTGTACAACTGGTTACAGTTGCCTAGAAATAAACATAGAGTACAGTAAAACCTCTCTATAACGACCACTAAAATACATCAATTATTTTGTGTTAAAGGCAGGTGGATGCTTAGAGCAAGGTGAAAGTAAAACAGAACGCTCCTATAGGAGCGTTCTGTTTTACTTTCACCTTTCTTTAAGCAACCACCTGCCCAACATACCAACTAATTAACACAATTTAGTGGTCGTTATAGAGAGGTTTTACTGTAGTAGAACATGTCTGAAGTGGTCATCAAAAAAAAGGATGGAAATTATGGGTCTGTACGACAGGTGGTAGCTTATTGCAGATGTTTAACACTTTCTATGCGTTTGCAAACAGAGCTGACCCAAATCAGACGGCTCCGATTAGGGTCTGCTCTGTTTTCCTAAGAAATAATTAAGATACGATTCTACAGTTTCTGCCAAAGCCAAAGCAAAGCAAGACAAGTGCGACACAGACAATAACTTCTGTGGTTACCATTTTGCTATAATAATTTCTGTCAATGATATTTTGCTAATAACACTTTCTTTAGATGCCATTTTTGCTAATGATTCTTTCTGTCAATGCCATTTTTTCTATTAAAACTTCTGTTGGATGCCATTTTTCACAATGACATTTTGCTATTAACACTTTCTTTGGATGCCATTTTCCCTATAACAACACTTTCAGTGGATGCCATTTTTGCTAGTGACACTTTCTATGGATGCAATATTGCAAATGACACTTTCTATGGATGCCATTTAGCAAATGATACTTTCTGTCGATGTCATTTCGCTAGTTACACTTTTCTGTGGTCAACATTTTGCTAAGACAGTGCTCCCTCTATGTAACTTGGTTGAAATTGGAAAAAAAGGCTGTTGTATGGAGGAAGTTGTTGGGGAGGGGCCGGTGTTTCATCACAAAGCATAAAGTACAGTTTAAACTAAGTGCAGTAGAACATGCATTATGAAGCCACTCATGGGGCTGGGCCAAAGTGGCTGCTGCATACAAAATATCAACATTTACAGGTTATGCAGTTGTACTATATGTTTTTACAAGTTATATGATTCTGTTTGCATTTGTGGCTAAACTGTGAGCAGACTTAATCCTTTCAAAGCCTTTGCAAACAGAGTAGACCCAGACCAGATGGCTCCTATAGGAGCCGTCTGATAAAGGTCTGCTCTATTAGCTTATCCAATCGTATAGATCTGATTGCATAGTGTCTACTTTGGCTAAAGCCGCATGTGTTTATATGTCATGTTAAAAAAAACTAATCTGATTAATAACTCATGATGTCATCATTTCTTACATAAATATCAATGGAGTAAAGGGTTAAGGGTTAAAACTGATACCTTTGGTCACTGTGGCAGCTGTCAGGTTTACAAGGTCACTTCCGTTCAGACCTGATATCACCACTAAGGCTCGGCTGTCTGTTACTCTGACTGGAAACATTGCCATGTTGGGCCTACAATATTCAACATCAATTAAGTTGTTTGCCAATGGAACAACATAAATCTGATTTTACAGTTTTTGTCAAGCCAAACTTTCCATTGTTCATATTAACCCTTCTCTTGCTGAATTTCAAAATACATTTCTCCTTCTTTACCCATGCCCTGTTGTATAATTACATATATCTTTACTGTCTGCAATTATTTCTCTGTGCAGTTACTGCTGTGTAGTGCATCGGTTGCACAATCAATTTGTAAACAATGCAGACCCTGATGAGACAGCTCCAGCAGGAGCGGTCTCATCTGGGTCTTCACTATTTACAGGTAGGTATATTGACGTGAACAGCAAGCGAAGGGTTAGTCATGTCAGAGCAACAGATAAATGTATGCAGAAACTAAGATTGTCATTTTTCATTTAGGGGCTTTCTGTTTTACTTTCACCATGCTTTATGCAGCCACCTACATTTAACACAAAATACTTTATGTAATTTAATGGCCTTTATAGAGAGGTTTTACTGCAATTCCATTCAGTTAGAGACTAAGTAACAGTTGCATGCCCTGCAAAACGGAGTAGACCCAGATCAGACAGCTTTCTCATCAAGGTCTGCTCTATTAGCTCCCATATTACACAGCTGATTCTCTGCTGTTTGCTATGGCTAGAGCACGTTCCTATAATATTTTGATACAAGAAAGAAATGACAGTAGAATCTGTCATTTTACTCCAAATATATGTCTTTCTATGCCTTTGCAAACAGAGTAGACCTGTATGAGCCGTCTGATCAGGGTCTGCTTATGAAAGAATTTACATATGATTCTACACTTTCTGTCATGATAAAAATTCTTTTGATCATAATGCCATTATAAAAATACAGTTAACTATTAATATTCACATATTCATCATTTCTTAATAAATACTAATGGAGGGTTAATTCATTCCCTCATAGGCTATTTTTAGATCCAACCTCTTTGACTAAATCTACTGAAAATGAGCATTTACTAGAGAAAAGGAAACTATTGGGAATGTGTTGTTTTGAAACCATTGTGATAAATACAGCATTTCCTATGGAGGCAATGCTCTATTTCTCACAATGGTTTCAAAAAGTGATGTTTTTGCATTACTTTTGCCCTGCATTAAACAACCACCTGCTTTTTAAGACTCCTTTGTTCAATAAAATGATTGGGAGCTTAAGACAGGTTCTACTGTATATTTATAATGAGTGTTTAATGAATAGTTATCAAGTAAACTAGTTAATACAGTAAAACCCCGCTAATGCGACCACTTAATGAATAAACATGGGTGCCTTTATAAGCAGGTGGTTGCTTAATGCAGGACAAAAGTAATGCAGAAAGCTCCTCTAGGAGCTTTCTGCATTACTTTTGTCCTGCATTAAGCTACCACCTGCATCTAGCGCCCAGAATTATACCTCTTTCAGGTGGTCGCATTAGCGGGATTTTACTGTACTATTCAACAAACTATTGATAAACCAGGTTAAAATGAAAATAAGTTTTTCTACCAAAAATGAAGATCATCTATACCATAAGAATTAGTTCAGTAAATTAATCCCTTTCCCCCATGAATATTCATGTAAGAAATAATGATGTCATGAATATTAATTAGGTCAATGTGTTTTGATAGCACATGGACACAGGAAGTTTTGGCCATGGCAGAAAGTGTAAAATCAGATCTAAATTATATCACAAGCAAACTGAGCAGACCCTGAACAGATGGCTCCTATAGGAGTCATCTGATCTGGGTCGACTCTATTTGCAAAAGCCTAGAAAGGTGTATTTATGGAGTAAAGGGTTAGCCTATGTGATAGTTTTCGTTTGGTTTTTATCAGGTTTCACATCGTTTTAACAGTATTTCAGTCATATCAGGACGTCCAGCTAATAACAGGTGGATGAAGACCCCAGAGGCTCTTCTGTGCATGAAACAAATTGCATTGATTCATGCACATACGAACATCCAGATAGAATCACCAACCTATCGCAAGCAAGCTGGAAGTCTTCCTCACATGAAAAATCCAAATGCCCAGACCAGGATTTGAACCCACAGCAGTGAGAGGCTAAGCGATTGCCAGTCGATGACCATAACCACTCGGCCCCGGAGGCCCCTATCCTATCTGATATTGACACCTTTTCACACCTTTGCAAACATAGCAGACTTTAATCAGCTCCTGTGGGAGCCATCTTGTCAGGGTCTGCTTTGTTTGCTAATGGAATAACAGACACCTGAATCCTCAGTATCTGCCATGGCCAATAAATCGTGTGTTCACATACCATTATAAAAATTCATCTAATTCATATGCATGATGTCAGTATTTGTAACTTGAATATTTATGTGCTAAAGGGTTGAAGTTTAAACCTTTTAACCAATGTCTTACAAAGGGAAGGAATACTTTACCCAAAGGAAATTAGGCTGGTTCCTGTGCTGTCCTGAATGGCCACTGTAGTGTTGGTCAGTTTGGTGCCGGTTCCCAATGCAACTTGTATCTAATTTAATAGAATGAACATAACCATTTACTCCATGCATACACCTTTCAAGACCTTTGCAAACAGAGCAGACCCAGATCAGACAGCTCCTATAGGAGCTGTCTGATCTGGGTCTGCTCTGTTTGCTACTGAGATACTATAGATCTGATTCTACTGTTTTTGCCATGGCCAAAAATTCCTGTGTTCATTTTAAACTTCAGCTAATTATTGTTCATAAATATTCATGTAGAAGACGGTTAACTCTTTCCCTCATATAAACACCTTTTCACACATTTGCAAACAGAGAAGACCATAATCAGACGGCTCCTACAGGAGCAGTCTGATCAGGGTCTGCTCTGTTTCTAATGGAATTTCATAGATACATTTTTTTAGTTTCTTACATGACTAGTGTTCCACCTTCCATATTTCATTATATAATAACTATTTTGTCCATGAACATTGAGGAGGTAATGAAATTTGGAATAAGTATAGAATAGGGAAAGGGTTAACTTGTTCCTTCATATAAACATGTTTTCGAGCATTTGCAAACAGAGCAGACCCAGATCAGACAGCTCCTATAGGAGCCATCTGATCAGGGTCAGCTCTATTGAAAGATATGTTTCTTTAATTTTTAAAAGCTACCATGTTTTACCTTCTATATTTTGTTGCTACTATTATGTTTCTTTACTTTCTAAAATGGCTCAAATGTTCCAACTTCCAAATTTCATTATAACTATATTGTCTATGAATATTCAGTAAGTGTTGAAATTTGGAATAAATATAGAACAGGGAAAGGGTTAAAGATTCATAATGATTCTTATAATAATACTGAGTGTTCCAATAATTGAGGTTTTATTGTATGTTGAATTCGGCATCTCATTTGTATTCAAACTATTTGTATACGTTAAATCACAGATTTGTAAAGAACTGCATTAATCCATTCCCTCATAAATTATTGACACCTCTAAGAACATCACTTTTTGAAACCATTGTGATAAATAGCTCACTGGTTTGAAAAAGTACACAGTTATAAATTTTTCATTTTTTTTTTTTTTTAGATTTATTTAAAGAGGTCGGATCTAAAAATAGCCTATGAGGGAATGGGTTAAAAAACATATGACAAAACATATTTTGATTTCCAGTTTGAACTTTACGCATTAGCAGCTGGACAAAATTGTCACCAGTTCAAAGTTTACACCGCTGGCCAAATGCTTGCTAAATATTTTAACATCCAGGAGATAAATATAGTACAAATCACACTGTAAGATTGCAAGCCCAAAAAAGCTACTCTCCATACAAACAAACTATGGTATGTACCTGGCTGTTTACTGCAGAAGCAACAAACTGCAAGGAAACAGAATTTCCACCAACATCCTCACCCTTCAGAGCAATAGGATTGGTTGGCTTACCCTTGCTGTCCAAGGCATACAGCTGACTAAATTCTGAAATTGAAAGTAAAGTTAACCCTTTGAACACTAAGTAATTTTTGTCTGCAAACATTGTCGGCTGCTGCAGTTCTCAATGTAAGTTTTGTCTGCAAACATTGTCGGCTGCTGCAGTTCTCAAAGTAAGTTTTCTCCCTCTATCTCTTTTCAAACATATCATGCCAGCATTTAACTGTTTGGATCCTGATGAGACACCTGGAAAGAATAAACCTTTAGCTTATGCTATTGGTGAAATTTTAATTACCTCACGAAATGTAAATCTGGCATTCAAATCAGTATTAACCCATTCACTCCTACTGATGCCTATCCACTTTATGAAAGAGTTAGAATAGTTTTGCACCAAGCCCTCGATTTGCTCCTATAGCAGCAAATGCTCTATTTATCACAATGGTTTAAAACTACAAAATTCTAAAAATTTCCTTTTCTTTAGTTAATGCTCCTTTTCAGTAGATTTATTCAAAGAGGTTGTATCTAAAAATAGCCTATGAGGTAATGGGTAAATGAAGGGAGAAAGTCAAGCAGAAAGATACAAAACAAGCTTTCTGCATGACGTTTATCCCTCATTAAGCAGCCACCTGCCTAAAAAGTTCTAAATTCTTCTTTACTGAAATTCTGGTTTGGAGGTACATGTAGTATAACACTGTAGTGTTACTGTAGTCTCAAGGTCAGCACAAATTCAATGTAACTATATTCTTCAACTCTTTGCATGCTAAGTAATTTTTCGTCTTTAACAATTGCCGTCTGCTTAAATTTTAAAAATAAAATTTCTCTCATTTCTTCGCAAAAAATATGGTCAAAGTGACAAACAGTTTGGAGCCTGATGAGACACACTGTTAGGTAATCACAGTTTCACCGCTAGCATGCAAAGAGTTAACTCTTTACTCCATGAATAATCTTGTAAGAAATAATGACATCGTGAATACCTTTGACTGACTTTGGGGTACCCATATACCCCTGCATACCAATTTTCAGCAAAATAAAACAATATCTAAATTTTAACCAGAGCCCAACATTTGGTTACCATGGCAACCAATACTTTGGAAACATCAAATCAATTCCGAGTACCAAAATATCCTGACATACCAATTTTCAATCAATATCTAAATTTCGTCTGTAATACATTAATATTTTTGTTTATCATAAAGCGATTGCATAATGAATCAGGACAGTAATAATATTCACACTACTCTATCGTAATCATAGTATTATACAAAGTTGTGACTTGACTGGGACTCGAACCAACGGCATTTGGCTTACCATGCCAACACTCTACTGACTGAACTACCAAGCCACACAGTCTAAAGCTCATCAACTATTTCACCACGATATCTACCCGGCTACATACAGTTGAATTTCAATATCTTGAACTCGGATAACTTGAACTTCGGGATAATTCGAACTAAAATTTCAGTCCTTCCAAATTGTACAATACAAAATTGTTCTTAAATATATCACTACGCACATCTAGAAACACATATGACAGCTTAATGCAGGTCGAAAGTAATGCTGAAAGCTCCTACAGGAGCATTACTTTAGAAATGCATTAAGCTGTGAGCTTGAGAAATTGTCTAGATTAGAAAACGGTCAAATGGATGGACATACTGGCATGACAAGCCAATGGACAACCCTATTCTAGTATGTAACATAATAAACTCTGAATATGCGGAATACTTACTGTCTTGATTGTAGGAGACGTTTGCTGTTCTGCTTGTCTGACTGCCCAGATAGGCCACTGCAGTCATCTTCTGACCACTACTGACATACCATGGAGCACCTGAATGGACAGCAATGATCACTACATTAATATACATTTACCTATTTTTTATAATCAAAATTTTCAAGGAAATCTTTGTCTTAGACAGAAACTATCCCTTTCCCTGTTCTATGTTTATTACAAATTTTAATACCTACTGAATATTCATGGAAAAAAATAGTTAAAATGAAACATGGAAGGTGGACTATTGTAGCCATTTCAGAAAGTAAAGAAACAGATCTTTGAAATTCTATAAGCAAACAGAGTAGACCCTGATCAGACGGCTCCTCTAGGAGCCGTCTGATCTGGGTCTACTCTGTTTGCAAATGCGTGAAAACACATTTGTATGAGGGAAAGGGTTATAGGATACTACTTATATCATACAGGAGCTGTATGATTTGGGTCTACTCTGTTTGCAAAGCATGAAAAGGGATTTCTAAGAGATTAACCCTTTACTTGATGAATATTCATGTAAGATATAATGACTCTATGAATATAAATTAGCTCAACTCTCTTTGCATGGCTATTTCCAGACCCAACCTCTTTGAATAAATCTACTGAAAAAGGAGCATTTACTACAGAAAAGGAGACTTTTAGAATTATGTAGTTTTGAAACCATTGTGATAAATAGAACATTTGCTCATATGGAGCAGAAAAATTGGCAGAAATTGTAGAATCAGATCTTATTCCATAAGCAAACAGAGCAGACCCTGATCAGATAGCTACTATAACAGCTACATGTGTATCTAATCTAGAGTCTACTCTGTTTGCAAATGAACAAATAGGTGTCTCTATCAAGTTAAGCGTTCAAGTTAATCCATTCCTTCATATAAATGCCTTTTCACCCATATGCAAACAGAGTAGATACATATCAGACGGCTCCTATAGGAGCTGTCTGATCAGGGTCTGCTCTGTTTGCTAATGGAGTTTGAAAGATCTGTTTCTTTACTTTCTTAAATGGCTACAATTTTCCCCCTTCCATGTTTCGTTGTAACTATTTTGTCCATGAATATTCAGTAGGTATCGAAATTTAGAATAAACATGGAATAGGGAAAGGGTAAACCCCTCACCCTGTTCTGTATTGAGTCCAAATTTCAATGATTCTGCATCCTGCATTCATATACAAATGTACTAATAAATATTCATAATATCATTATTTCTTACATTCAACAGGTAAATGATTAACTCCTTCCCTGTTCTATGTTTATTCCAAATTTCAATACCTACTGAATATTCATGGACAAAATAGTTATAATGAAATATGGAAGGTAGAACATTATAGCCATTTTAGAAAGTAAAGAAACATGTCTTTCAAGTACCACTAGCAAACAGAGCAGACCCTGATCAGACGGCTCCTATAGGAGCCGTCTGATCTGGGTCTACTCTGTTTGCAAATGCGTGAAAACACGTTTATATGAGGGAAAGGGTTAAGAGAAATGGCTCTTACATTTTGATAGAAGAATACACCTCTCATACTCTATGCTCTCAGTACTTAATTTGATTAATTTGTTATAACAGAACATAGACAAAGGAATTTTTGGCCATGGCAGAAACTGTAGAATCATATCTCTATTATACCATTAGTAAACAGAGCAGACGCTAATCAGATGGCTCCTAAAGGAGCCTTCTGATCTGGGTCTACTTTGTTTGCAAAGGTGTAGAAAAGCGTATTTATGGAGGAAAGAGTTAAAATGTTCTACATATAATTGAGTACCCTATCTGCACTATTCAGATAGAAAAACTTATTCAAACAGTGCAGACCCTGATCAAAGAAAAACTAATCCAAACAGTGCGGACCCAGATCAAACAGCTTCTAAAGGAACAGTCTGATCAGGGACTACACCATTTCTACAACATTTGTCTAATATAAAGTTATCAAACCTGAATTATTCAGCTTAATAAACCCATACATGGGTGACCAATACTTTGGGTAATTAGTGTTACATTACTAACCCTGGTTCAAACTGCCCAATTGTTGACCGAACACTGAACCTCCGTCATACAGAACCAAACTGTCAGCACCGGCTAGTTGCGACTGCGCCGTCACGTTCAAGTAAACATGGCTACTGTTGTCCGTTGTTGTGAACTTCATGTAACACATGGTAGCAAACGGTGTGTTTGAGGGAAGACTTACATTGAGTGCACCATTCTGAGCTAAGAAGGCACCACTACAACCTGAAACAATATTAACCCTTTCCTTCATATAAACGCACTTTCACACATTTGCAAACAGAGTAGACCCACATCAGACGGCTCCTATAGGATCAGGGTCTGCTCTGTTTGCTTTTGATATGATATAGATCTGATTATTTAGTTTTTGTCAAAGGAAAAAATGTCATTGAAAAGTTTACATTATAAAACTTGAGCTAATAAATATTCATGATGTCAATGGTTCTTACATGAATATTGAACAGGGAAAGGGTTACATGTATATTCATGTAAGAAAAACTGACATCATGATTATTAATTAATATTATTTTTATAGTACAGTAAAACCTCTCTTAACCAGATGTTAAATTTAGTATAACAAGAGATGTTTGTAAAACATGTATACCCCCCAGACCCCCTGACCTTTGATCTAGTGACCTCTAGTGACCTCAACTATAGAGGTCATCTAGCGGTCATGACTAATCACCACAGCAACTTTGAAGATCCTAAGCCAAACCACTGATCATTTATTGATCTGAAATCATTTCACAAGTTAAGGTCAACAACTATAGGGGTCATAACCAACTACCATAGCAAGTTTGAAGATCCCGAACCAAACCCTTGAGCAGTTATAAATTGGAAACCATTTCATCAGTTACGGTTATGATGACCTTGACCTTTGACCTAGTGACCTCAAAATCAATAGGGTCATCTAGTTGTCATGACCAACCACCACAGCAAGTTTGAAGACCCTAAGCCAAACCCTTGAGCAGTTATTGATTGGAAACCATTTAACCAGTTAAGGTCATGGTGACCTTGACCTTTGACCTATTGACCTCAAAAACAACAGGGCTCATCTAGATGTCATGACCAACCATCACAGCAAGTTTGAAGATCCTCAGCCAAACCCTTGAGCAGTTATTGATTCCAAACCATTTCACCAGTTAAGGTCATGGTGACCTTTACCTTTTGACCTAGTGACCTAAAAAAACAACAGGGCTCATCTAGTTGTCATGACCAACCACCTAAGCAAATTTGAAGATCCTAAGCCAAATCCTTGAGCAGTTATTGATCAGAAACCATTTTACCAGTTAAGGTCATGGTGGCCTTGACCTTTGACCTAGTGACCACAAAAACAATAGGGGTCATCCAGTTGTCATGACCAACTACCGCAGCAAGTTTGAAGATTCTAAGCCAAACCCTTGAGCAGTTCTTGATCGGAAACCATTTAACCAGTTAAGGTCATGATGACCTTGACCTTTGACCTAGTGACCTCAAAAACAATAGGGGTCATCTAGGGGTCATGACCAATGACCACAGCAAATTTGAAGATCCTAAGCCAAACCCTTGAGCAGTTATTGATTGCAAACGATTTCACCAGTTAAGGTCATGGTGACCTTGACCTTTGACCTAGTGACCTAAAAAACAACAGGGCTCATCTAGCTGTCATGACCAACCACCACAGCAAATTTGAAGATCCTAAGCCAAATCCTTGAGCCGTTATTGATCAGAAACCATTTTACCAGTTAAGGTCATGGTGACCTTGACCTTTGACCTAGTGACCTCCAAAACAATAGGGGTCATTCAGTGGTCATGACCAAGTACCACAGCAAGTTTGAAGTTTCTAAGCTAAACCCTTGAGCAGTTATTGATCAGAAACCATTTAACCAGTTAAGGTCATGGTGACCTTGACCTTTGACCTAGTGACCTCATAAAGAATAGGGGTCATCTAGTGGTCATGACCAACCACCACAGCAAGTTTGAAGATCCCAAGCCAAACCCTTGAGCAGTTATTGATCGGAAACTATTTCACCATTTTAGGTCATGGTGACCTTGACCTTTGACCTAGTGACCTCAAAAACAATAGGGGTCATCTACTTGTCATGACCAACCACCACAGCAAGTTTGCTGATTCTATGCCAAGTCATTTATTAGTTATCGTTCGGAAACCATGGATCTACCGACCGACCGACCGACATGTGCAAAGCAATATACCCCCATTTTTTCAAAAGGGGGGGTATAAATATCGGTCTTGGGGACAGGTGACAGCTTAATGCAGGGTGGAAGTCATGCAGAAAGCTCCTAGAGGAGCTTTCTGCATGACTTTCACCCTGCATTCAGCAATTACCTGCCTAAATTATCTAAATTCTTCTCTACTAGAATTCCGGTTAAGAGAGGTTTTACTGTACTAATATTCAAAATTGGTTTTTTTAATACCTGTATCAATTTGGCCCATGATATGAATGATTGACTGATGAATTGTACTAAAGCAAATTCAACACCTTTAACAACCTGATTTCGGCGCCAAATTTCTAATTGTCGTCTGCAATTAAATTTGTTAAATCCTTCGGTAAAATAAGGAAATAAGATAAATAAATGCAAACTTCAAAGGAATAAAGCACATGTATAGAAATAGAGTTTGAGACAAATAGTGAAGTCCCTGATCAGACGCCGCCATGAAAAGGCGGCGTCTGATCTGGGACTGCACTATTTGTCGTGGTGCATTTATGCGACATTGGCGCTAAAAGGGTTAACCAGTTTATTGGCTGTGAAGTTATCGATACAGTTAACCCTTTACTCCATGAATATTCATGTTAGAAATAATGACAGCATTAATATTAATTAGATTCATTGTTATAATAGCACATAGACACAGGAATTTTTGGCCATGGCAGAAACTGTAGAATCATATCGTCACCTTAACGCAAAACTATTGTAACTACATATTTTTCCGAAACACACTTTTTTGCATTTTCAGGCTCAGATATGAGTAATACATCATGCCTTGAAATATTTTAGCTATATTCCACATATTTATGTAATTATTTAATTTGTTCAAAAATATTGTATCTCACAACTCTACTAAATATAATGCAAAACTATTGTAATTTGACTTACAATAGTTTTGCACTATAAAAATATTTTATTTTTTTTAGTCTGCCTGTGCAAAACTATTGTAATTTGAGTTACAATAGTTTTGCGTTAGAAAATCTAAATCCTTCAGGGAAAAGTCATTGTAAAAATATTGCAAGTACATTTAATTTTGTACAGAACTGCACTAAAAAAATAGTAAAGTACAGTTTATTGGCGCAGCCTGAAGGCCTCGTCTCTATGGAATGCTTTCGATGAAATTCCATTGGTAGGAGGGCCGATTTATCAAGAATTGTGAGAATATGGTTGGATTGTATTTTGTGGTAAATGAGTGTAAAAGCAGTATGTATGCAATAAACTGATAATACAAATCTATATAGCTGGAAGCAGGTCAACATAATTTTTCACTCTAGACTTGATTGTATTTTGGAAATGAAAAAAAAAAATGAAAATTATCTCTCCTATATAATGTCGGGGCTAATAAATATAAGTAAAATTTTGCATTCAATGATAATAATGACCTTCAATATGGCAGAAAGTTTATTTATGTCCAAAAATTGAAAGTAGTTTCGGTTATTTTGAAGCAGTAAGTTTTATTATCATTTTTTTTTTTTTATTTAGAATGTCTATCCAATTGTTTGCTTAAAAAGAATATTCCATAAAAAATAATTTCATACTGCCGGTGGGTGGGGTAAAGTCAATGGACAAAGTAACCTGGTTATTTTTAAGTATGTATGGATCTAGACCCCTATCCGGATCCCCATGGAATTTTGGTCAGAAATGTGGTTGTCAGATCCAACATCGTGAAATATTTTATCTCAGGTTTGGACCCAAACTGTGAAACTTCGTCAAAAATGTGATTATCGGGACCTATTTCGTAAAATGTAGGACAATTTTGGTGCCAAAAAGATCAGACATTTTTTTTTGTCCGTTGGTTTTTGTTTTTTGGTATTTTGGTTGTTGTTTTTATGGCTTTCGGAGCCATACAGCAATCAGTCTCTTTACGGCAACAAGTTCACTTGTCTTGTGAACATGCACAAGACAAAATAGTTTTCTTCAAGTCTGCACTAGTTTGGTTGTAAAATGTTCATGTATTTGTTTACTCTTCATGTATTTAATAATAATTTGCTGTGTAAGATAATTACTACTAATCTACACAAAGATAAACGTTTTAAAAGTCTTGAATTTTAATAAACTCCAAAGAAGACGCGAATGAATATTTTTACCGTAGTTTTCAAAACACCTTGGCGTTCTAAAGCAGAAGGAATAAAGCTGAGGTTTCCGATTGCATTTTTATACACATTCGTAACTGATTAGCATATAGACCTACATCTTCAGCCAATCAAACTGCCTTTTGCGTCGTATTCGGTCATTTCCGTTTGACACATACTCAAATTAGAAATAGGACGTTTCATAAAGGACAAGGTCAAAGAAATCTAAAATAATCAACCAATGAAATTCAGAATTCCTATATACATATATATCATGCATCGAACAGCGTATTTTGACTATGGCACCCAACCTCAACACAAGTCTAAGTCTTACAAGAAGTAAAACCGTAAAAACATGGGGTTCTATCGACTTATCGAAGTAAGTATTATCCATAGAAGGTTTTCAACATATATTCAATCAAATTATATTCCAGTGTCAATAACAACTGTGAAAATAGAGCCTCTTGTATGTATCGTGTAACCGCCAAGTCGCCGACACTGACGTTTGCTCTAGTGGTGTAACAATACATCAAACTATTGCACTATCGTGATAGTTCTCTATCCCAGTTACACTATCGATAGTTATTTCCAATTGACGATAGACTATTGCAATAGTTGCTCTGACTATCGATAGTTTTAATAGTTCTTTCATATAGTTGGCACTGTGTTTTCAAGATGGCGTCGACCATCGCAGAGATCGAGTTTGTTAAAAACAAAAGCGGTAAAACACAAGTGGCAAAGCCCAATTCATTTTAAATCATTTCCACAAAAATTTTTTAGTAAGTATTTACAGCAAAGTTATATCATACACTGTGCAAATTTGCATTTACAAGTTTTCAAATCTTGGCAGTAACTATTGCAATAGTATTGCAATTGTTTCCTGCAATAGCAATAGTATCGCAATAGTACTTTCAGCAATAGCAATAGTATTGCAATAGTAAAAACTGGCCCCAATAGTCAGCCCTAGTTTGCTCGAGACGTTTTTGTCGTGTAAAAGTGAAAGTAGGTAGCAATTTGTTGAAATGTCTTTCCCAGCTTACAACTCTACTTCAGACTTTAGTTCTGAATTTGAGTTTCATCAGGTTCCAAACAACTACTGTAATTGTATGTACATGTATGGATCTACTTAGTAATTAAAAATAAAAACAGTCTACCTTCAATATGTAAGCAGACTACATTTATCAAAAATAAAAGAGTGCTGAACATGGAAAAATAAATGTTATGTGTAAGAATTAGTTGAACAAAAAATGTAGGATTATAGGTAGCCTTTGTATAACTTTGAAGTTGTGCTTCAGTTTTTGCATCAGCTTTGGACATGAAAGCATTAATTGACCCTTTACTTCATGAATATTCATGTACAAAATAATAACATCATGAATATAATTAAGATATTCTATTGGCCAATATTCTTTCGGCCATAGTAGAAACTAGAAGCATGTCTATATATAAACAGCAGATCATGAGATGGCTCCTTTTGTTTCAGTCCGTCATATTTTTATGTCATATTTTGCCCTGTTTGTTGGCTTGGCTCAAACTTTAATGTTGGCAATAACTTTGTAGCCATTGCACATACCGGTACATACTTCAAACCTGGCATGCCTGTGCAACTTACGGGGGCGACATTTTTATTTATGTTTTGTGGGGGGGGGGGGGGGGGGGGGCTTATTAAAATCAAGGTCATATAACAGTTAAATGTCACATTATGGGTCAGATTTATATTGGTCACAATCAGGTGCATAGTGTTTCACAAAAATGTGTTGTTATTAATACTTTTATCAATTCCATGACGTTATTGTTTTTAACGTGTACAGCATTATTTCTCCCCTTACACTTAACATCCATATCAAACCCGAAAGCCATTATGGCCATTCAGGCCTTTGATTTTAGGTTCAAATTGCGTTTCCGATGTGGGTGGGAAATAACCCCCCATCCCCCACTAATTTGATTGAACTCCTAACCCTGATACATTATTTGGAATATACAAAATTAGAAGATATTTTCTTAGATATCTGTCCTACATACATGTAATTTACAATGTGACATAAAGTTATAATCTTTCTGACCAAGTGTCTGTCATTCCATTCTGCCTTTCTGCCTGTCTATTTGTCCTTTGATTCATATAAAAATGTCATATATAACTGATATTGACATATTTTTTTCCCATTATGTCGTTCAAAACAAACTTCGTTTAAACAATAGAGTTTTTATAATTCATTATTTTCTATATTACAAAAATAGTTATAACTCTTCTCATGCTACATTTTACAGATGATTCTGTAATCTGAACACTTCTTATTAATGTGTCCTTTATGATCAGAAAAAGTTTAAACCGTTAAACCATTTAGATTTGGATGAAACAAATTCTGCATGCAAGCAGTGCAGACTTTGATCAGGCAGCTCCTATAGGAACTGCCTGACCTGGGTCTACACTGTTTACAATACTGTCAATGCACACTAATAGTATGAGATGGGTTAATTAAACGAAATGAAATTTAAAATTTATGGGCGACTTTTGTTGGTTGCATCTGCCCAAATTCAGTCCCACATCAGGATATCTTCTGATTTTATCGATCACCATCAACAAAATAATTTAAATCATGAAGATGAAATGAACTTCTTAAATCTTTAACCTAAATACAGTTATTTTGCACAAAAGGAGAAAGGGGGGAGAGCGTAGACATTTCAGTTTCAGGACCGAGAATTACACTTCCCGTCATAATGTAAAAACGTACGTCAAAGACATATTGTGTATACATTTGTTTGTTTGATATGGTTTTGATTTTAAAATTTCTTCATTTTTTGTTCACTTGTGAGTCCAGACTTACTTATTACAAGTAAAAGTTTGATAAATTTGTATGGAGATTATAAGGTGAAATTCACTCACATAATAATAGTACATGCAACTTGCAATAAATATAAACATTGAAATTATACCAATTATACACTTCAGATATGTTGAAACATTATGAAAAATAAAGATTCAACTCTTTCCTCCATAAATAAGCTTTTCTATGCCTTTGCAAATAGAGTAGACCCAGATCAGATGACTCCTGTAAGAGCTATCTGATCAGGGTCGGCTGTGTTTGCTTATGGAATAAAATAGATCTGATTCCATAGTTCCTACTTTGGCAAAACATTCATGTGTTAATATGCCCTATTTTAAATATGAATATAATTAATATTTATGACGTCATCATTTCTTACATGAATATTCATGGAGCAAAGGGTTAACACGTTCAAGCAGTTTTGATCCATATCAGATTGTAAAAAGTTTTATGACTGATTAGAATTAACACTATATGACCATACACTGTGCTTTTACTGTGTTCAGAATATATTTCTAATTTATATCAGAATTTACCTCAGATATCAAAATAAAATTAAAATATTAAACTCTTACAAAAATGAAATGTAGGTGACCAGTCTATTCTCGTAATTGTGATGATCCTGGCAAGTGTTTTTCTAGAGGTTTTCTCATCAGCCTCTGAAGTATTGCAGAGTTATGGCCTCTGATTTGACTTAAAAATCTTGTGACTTATCCATAGGAACCTATTTCCTCAAAAGAATATAATATTATATTAGCCACTTGTGTATTGCACTGAAATACTTAAGCATTTTTTGCTATCTATAGATGAATCATTGATTGTATTTCAATCAGTTTGAATCAGTGCATGTGTTGGTCCGTCAGTTGGTCTGTCTGTGTAAAACAGGATGTGTTTGTCAAACACTATGCCCCCTCTGCCAATTTGACCTATGACCCTGAAGGATGACATTGACATGTCACCACTCAAAATGCAGCTTCATGAGATACACATGCATGCAAAATATCAAGTCTCTTTCTCTACTGGTTCAAAAGTTATGGCCAATGTTAAAATCGGTGATTTGACCTATATATTTGACCTCTGACCTTGAAGGATGACCTTGACCTTGACCTGTAACCCCTCAAAATGTGCGGCTTTATGAGATACATATACATGCCAAATATCAAGTCTCTATCTGTACTGGCTCAAAAGTTATGACAATGTTAAAGTTGTCCTCAAACAGACAGGGCAAAACAATATGCCCACCAGATCTGATCTGGGGGCATAAAAATCGGGTTCTACAATTTTTAAGCTGAAAAGTAACTTATTTCTGGTGCAATACTAATTGTAAGTCAATATAAAATAGTTTTGCACCAAGTTTTAAGAAGAAAACAGACTTGTTTCTAGTGCAAAACTATTGTAAGTCCAAATACAATAGTTTTGCGTTAAGTTTTAAGAAAAAAATATACTGATTTTTAGTGCAAAACTATTGTAAGTCAAATAGCTCATATTATGTCATAATTCATCAATAAACCATAAAATGAACATTATATTCATATGTATTATGCACTGAGGTGTCTCTGTTTGAAAAAGAAGTTGGATAAAACATGTTTTAAATTTTTTTGGAAGTTTTTTCCTTCTCCTGTAAAATTTTCCAAAACGTAGTTACAATAGTTTTGCGTTAAGGTGACGATATATAAATCATAAGCAAACGGAGCAGACCCTGATCAGACGGCTCCTATAGGAGCCATCTGATCTGAGTCTACTCTGTTTGCAAAGGTGTATTTATGGAGTAAAGGTTTGTACACTTACCACTCTTGCCAGTCTGGTAGTTCGCTTTGAAGAACTTAACCCTCTCCCTGTTGAATATTCACGTAAGAAATAATGATGTTATGAATATTTATTAGCTGAATTTTTATAATGGCAAATGTACATAACATGTTTTGGCTCAATGAAATACTGCTGAATCAGATCTATATTATACCAAAAGCAAACAGAACAGACCCTGATCAGACGGCTTCTATAGAAGCCGACTGACCTTGGTCTACTCTGTTTTCAAATGCATGAAAAGGGGTTTGTATAAAGGGATAATACAGTTGTACACTTACCACTGTGGTCAGTCTGGTAGTTGTCTGTGAAATACTTAATACTTTCTGGTTGTTTTCTGTGAAGTACTTAATACAGTGATATACTTACCACTGTTGCCAGTCTGGTAGTTGGCTGTGAAGTACTTACTACCGTTATATACTTACCACTGCTGTAAGTCTAGTAGTTGGCTGTGAAGTACTTAATACCGTCAGTTGTATACTTACCACTGTTGCCAGTCTGGTAGTTGGCTGTGAAGTACTCAATACCCTGAGTTGTATACTTACCACTGTTGCCAGTCTGGTAGTTGGCTGTGAAGTACTTCATTCATTAGCATACTTACCACTGTTGCCAGTCTGGTAGTTGGCTGTGAAGTACTTCATTCATTAGCATACTTACCACTGTTGCCAGTCTGGTAGTTGGCTGTGAAGTACTTCATTCATTAGCATACTTACCACTGTTGCCAGTCTGGTAGTTGGCTGTGAAGTACTTCATACATTAGCATACTTACCACTGTTGCCAGTCTGGTAGTTGGCTGTGAAGTACTTCATTCATTAGCATACTTACCACTGTTGCCAGTCTGGTAGTTGGCTGTGAAGTACTTCATTCATTAGCATACTTACCACTGTTGCCAGTCTGGTAGTTGGCTGTGAAGTACTTCATACATTAGCATACTTACCACTGTTGCCAGTCTGGTAGTTGGCTGTGAAGTACTTCATTCATTAGCATACTTACCACTGTTGCCAGTCTGGTAGTTGGCTGTGAAGTTCTGAGTGCTGGAATCATTATGTATGGAAAGAGTCAAGTTAATTGTGGCTTTTCCAGCTCCAAATACCAAGTCATCTGGCTGGGCACTGCCTGTAAAAGAAAAAGGCTATTCAGTCAGATTGCATCAAAAAATACTTAACCCTTTAAATTTAGGAAATGAGTGGACTGGCATTTTCAAACAGGGTAGACCAAGATCAGAGGGTTCCAATCTGGGTCTGCACCGTTTATCATTCTAAGTCCTCTTGCAAATTATGGCTTTTCATGCTGAATGGAGACAATCATTAACCCTTTCCCTGTTTTATATTTAGTCAAATTTTCAATACAGTAAAACCTTTCTATAATGGCCACTAAATTGTGTCCATATTTTGTAATCTAGCACAGGTGGCTGCTTAAAGCAAGGTGAAAGTAAAACAGAACCCTCAGGGCTATAGGAGCGTTCTGTTTTACTTTTACCTTGCTTTAAGCAGCCACCTGCCTTAACACGAAATATTTGATGTAATTTAGTGGTCGTTACTGTACCTACTGAATATTCATGGAGAAAACAGTCCCCTATAAAGATGTCTTGTGACACCTTTGCAAACAGAGTAGACTCAGATCAGACAGCTCCTGTAGATGTCTGATCATGGTCAGGGTTTTTGACACTTTTTGAAATCATTGTGATAAATAGAGCATTTGCTCCTTAGGAGCAAATGCTCTATTTATCACAATGGTTTCATTACTACACAATTCTAATATTTCCCTTTTCCCAAGTAAATGCCCCTTTTTGGGTCTAAAAATAGCCTATGAGGGAATGGGTTAATGCATCTATAGGATGTGTCTGATCAGGGTCTGCTCTGTTTGCTTATGGGATTTGATAGATCTGTTTTTTTACTTTCTAATATAGCTACAATGTTACACGTTCCATATTCCAATATAACTATTTTGTCCATGAATATTCAGTAGGTATCTAAATTTGAAATAAATATAGAACAGGGAAACAGTTAAATTAGACTGACATAATAGCAAATAGTGTAGACCCTGAGATCAAAATTAATGGGTCTTGCAGGAACCATTTGATCTGGGTCTAAACTACATGCATAAATTTATCAAATATTCTGGGTAATAATGCCTAAACATTTGCAAACAGAGTAGACCCAGATCAGATGGCTCCTGTAAGAGCCATCTGATCAGGGTCTGCTCTGTTTGCTAATGGAATTTGAAGGATGTTTCTTTACTTTCTAAAATGGCTACAATGTTCCGCCTTCCATATTTCATCAGAACTATTTTTTCCATGAGTATTCAGTACAGGTATTGAAAATAGGAATAAACATAGAACAGGGAAATCAGACTGACATAATAGCAAACAGTGTAGACCCAGATCAATCCTGCAAAAACCAATTGATCTGAGTTGACACTATATGCATAAATTTATAAAATAAAGGCATTTTTCCATCTGTAATAAGGAGTTCCATTTCCATCTGCCATAAGGTTTTGATTTCATCTGTAATAAGAGTATTTTTCCCATTAGTAATAAGGGTATTTTCATCTGTAACAAGGGTAATTTTATTTCTATTAGTCATAGTGATAATGATAATCTTTTCCATCTATAATATTATATAAAGGATAATCTTTTTTAACATCTATAATTAGAGTATGGTTTTCCATATGTAATAAGGGTAGTTTTTATCTGTAATAAGAGTAATCTTTTTGCCATATTATGATTGTAATAAGGGTAGTTTTTACCCATCTGTAGTACGGATATTCATTTTCCAACTGTTTTCCTTCATCTCATTATTTCTTTATATGTCCTTTTCTCTGCCTTTTCTTCTCTCTCTTTTTCAAACTACCTTCTTTCATATTCAACCTCTCTCTTTGTTCTCTTTATTGACAGAAATCCTAGAACACTCATAACAAACTGTCCTCTGACCACAACAAAGCTGAACCTTCAATAGCCCACTGGTGAATTTGTGATAACCTAAGCAAAAGTTTGGATCCAGATCAGACGTTGAGTAACTTGGATTCTCATCATGATCAAACTGTTTGACACTTTTAACAATATTTTTTGATAAAAATGGATCAAAAATATACTTTTTTACAATTAAAGCTGACGACAATATTTGCAGATGATAATGGTACAGAGTGCAGAAGTTTAAATAACCTGGGTATTTACTTATATTAGTCATATCAGAACTGACTGACAATGTCCAATACTGTGTTTCACAGTATTCTGTTATTAAATCCTTTGTATATTGAATTTTCAAAATGAAAGTCATTGCTTAACCCATTCCTCCATAGGCTATTTTTAGACCCAACCTCTTTGAATTAATCTCCCAAAAAGGAGCATTTACTAATGGAATTCGATAGTTATGCTTCTTTACTATCTAAAATGGCTACAATCTTCTGCATTCCATATTTCGTTGTAACTATTTGGTCCATGAATATTCAGTAGGTATTGAAATTTGGGATAAACATAGTACAGGGGAAGGGTTAACCCTTTCCCTGTTCAATATTCATGTGAGAAATCGTAGCATCATGAATACTTATTATCTGAACTTTTATAATGTCAGCTTTTCATATGAAAGTTTTGCTTTGACAAAAACTGTACAATCAGATCCATATAATATCAAAAGCAAACAGAGCAGACCCTGATCAGGCGGCTCCTATAGGAACCATTTGATCTGGGTCTACCCTGTAAGCAATGGCATTTTCATGAAAAAAAAGGGTTTATGAAAGGGTCCGTTCAATATTAAAGGATATTAACACTTTCCTCCATAAATACGCCTTTCTATGCCTCTGTAAAAGTCACTTTTTGAAACCATTGTGATAAATAAAGCATTTGCTCCATTAGGAGCAAATGCTCTATTTATCACAATGGTTTCAAACCTATAAAATTCTAAAATTTTCCATTTCTCTACTTAATGCTCCTTTTCGGTAGATTTATTCAAAGAGGTTGTATCTAAAAATAGCCTCTGAGGTAATGTTATAATTGCTCAAACTCAGGTCTGCTACAATTGTGCTACTGTCCCAGTGTTAACCCTTTCCTCCATAGGCTATTTTTAGCCACAACCTTTTTGAATGAATCTACCCAAAAGGAGCATTTACTCTAGAGAAAAGTAATTTTTTTAGAATTTTGTAGTCCTATAGAAGCAAATGCTCTATTTATCACAATGGTTTCAAGAAGTGGTTATTACAGAGGCGCAGAAAGGCATTTTATGGAAGAAAGGGTTAAACAGCTTGGATCCAAGCTGTTTTCAAAAGCCAGCCAGGTCACCAATACTCAATTATATAAAGATGGATTGTTCCAATTTCAAAATTCAACATTCAAAGATTTAAATATTTTAGGATTATAAGCAAAGATTTAAAGGAAACATTCTGATCAAGACAAGTTTGCTGAGCAAATATTTATCTATACAAATCTTTGAATTACTTCCAGAGGCCCAGAATGATAAGATGAGTCAATTAAACACTGTCAAGAATAGCTCTTTTATTTGTCCACAAATCTCTACATGTATGTTGTCTCATCGAGAAAATTCTAAAGAGTGGTCATAACAAATGGAGCCGTCTGATCAGGGTCTGCTCCGTTTGCTTATGATATGATAGAGATATGATTTTACATTTCTGCTATGGCAAACTATTCCTGTGTCCATGCACTATTATAACAATTATTCCAATTAATATTCATAATATCATTATTTCTTGCATAAATATTCATGGAGGAAAGGGTTAACCATTTTCCTGTTGAATATTCACATCAACAATTAATGACATCATTAATATTAATTGGATTATTTTTTGTAATTGCCTATGAACACGGTGACATTTTGGCTCAGACAGAAACTGTAGAATAATATCTACAGTAGAACCCCTCTAATGCGACCACTTAATGAATCAACATGGGTGTTTGTATAATCAGGTGGTTGCTTAATGCAGGAGGAGCTTGTGTTCTGCATTAAGCTACCACCTGCATCTAGCACCCAGAATTATTCCTCTTTAAGTTGGTCACATTAGCAGGGTTTTACTGTATATTATACTATTTATAAGCAAACAGAGCTGATCCTGATCAGAAGGCTCCTAAGGGTTTACTGTGTTCACAAAGGTATGGAAAGGTGTTTATATGACAGAAAGGGTTAAACCCTTTCCATGTTCTATAATGTTTATTCAAAATTTCAATACCTTCTGAATATCCATGGAAATCATAGTTACAACGAAATATGGAAGGTAGAACATTATACTCATTTTAGAAAGTAAAGAAATAGGTCTTTCAAATTCCATTAGCAAACAGAGCTGACCCTGGTCAGATATAGGAACCATCTGATCTAGGTCAACTCTGCAGATGCATGAAAACATGTTTATATAATGGAAAAGGTTAACCATTTCCCTTATCGAGGGCTTGGTGCAAAACTATTCTAACTCCTTCACTAAAGTGAAGGAGTTAGAATAGTTTTCCACCAAGCCCTCGTAAATATATAAGTGCATTTTGACGCATCTGCAAACAGACTAGAACCAGATCAGATGGCTCCTATATCAGGGTCTGCTCTGTTTGCTTATGGTGTAATATAGATCTGATTCTCCTGCCTCTGCCTGAGCCAAAATGTCCTGTGTTCATAATATTATGCCATTATAAGAAATAATCTTATTAATATTCAAGACATCAATATTTCTTGCATGAATATGCAACAGGGTAAAGATAGGAAAGTAAACAGCCGGTGGGGTCATGAATATTACAACGTAGATCAGTTAAATGCCAATGCTTCTGTGTCCTTTGTTCCTCAAAGTAAATGGGACAAGATTAGAGGTTATTCCCAGCCTGAACTGATCAGCGAGTCAGAGTGAGACCACATCTAAATATAACGAAATTATTGCCAAATGCTCTTGGATCTATAAATGAGTAAAAGGGTTTAAGCGAACTTCCTTATGAATGTTATTTTTAGCAAATTTTACTTACTTTAATCCTTTCCAAATAGGACATAATGCACACTGATACTTGCAAACAGTGTAGACCCAGGTCTGAGGGTTACCAAAGCAAAGCACCGAGTGCACTCTATCGTTCCTATTTAAAAACTCAAAATACAGAGGATCAAGTGCTATTTTTAGAGAGCTGTTCACTGTGTTAAAGGTTTATCTATTCAAATCAATACAAGTGCTAGTTGGCAATATTCTATTATATTATTATCCTATTTAGACCCAATATCCTCTCCCCATTGGCTTTTATTCTTCTGTACCCAGCAATTTGTAACCTGCAAATACTGCCATCTGCTTCAACAAAAGTTGCATTTTTATTGTATTTCTTGCAAGAAACACAATATTAGACAGAGCTACAAATAAAGGTGCGTAACCAAAAACTAAAAGCGTCATTTCTCCACCAAACAGTATGTTGTGACCTGACTGTTTAGAATCATCTCTTCGAGACGATTCTTAATGAGTGGTCACAACAAAGGGTTTGGTGGAAAAATAAAGAAGTTATTCTTGAAAATATTTTAACCCTTTCCTCCATAAATACGCCTTTCTACCCCTCTATAACAGTCACCTGTTGAAACCATTGTGATAAATAGAGCATTTGCTCCTATAGGAGCAAATGCTCTATTTATCACAATGGTTTCAAACTACAAAATTCTAAAATTTTACTTTTCTCTAGTAAATGCTCCTTTTGGGTAGATTCACTCAAAGAGGTTGGGTCTAAAAATAGCTTATGGAGGAACGGGTTAATTTACGCATCTTATCTGATTAGAGCATCCAACAGTTTGGATCCTGATGAGTTACTTTGCATCTCATCTGGATCAAAACATGTTTGAATACAATATAACTAATCAGCCAGTAGAGTGTTAACGGTCAACCCTTTACTCCATGAACATTCATGTAAGAAATAATAACATCATGAATATTCATGTAAGAAATAATAACATCATGAACATTCATGTAAGAAATAATAACATGAATATTCATGTAATAAATTAATAACATCATGAATATTCATGTAAGAAATAATAACATGAATATTCATGTAATAAATTAATAACATCATGAATATTCATGTAAGAAATAATAACATCATGAATATTCATGTAAGAAATAATAACATCATGAATATTCATTTAATTGATTTTGATAATGGTGCATGAATACTGGAATAGTTGATCATGGCAGAAGCTGCAGAATCAAATCTATATTATTTCATAAGGAAACAGTGTAGACCCTGATCTATAGGAGCCGTCTGATCTGGGTCTACTATGTTTGCAAATGCATAGAAAGGTGCATTCATGGAGTAATGGGTAAAGTGAATAATTCAATTTCATGTTTTGATGCCTTTAAATCAGACCGATATAACTGCAGCTAGTGAAGACCCTGATTAACCCTTTCCTTCACAAATATGCCTTTCTTAGATGCCTCTGTAATAGTCACTTCTTGAAACCATTGTGATAAATAGAGAAAATGCTCTATTTATCACAATGGTTTCAATACTATACAATTCTAACATTGTCCTTTTCTCTAGTAAATGTTCCCTTTCAGAAGACTTATTCAAAGAGGTTGGGTCTAAAAATAGCCTATCAGGGAGTGGGTCTAAAAATAGCCTATGAGGTAAAGGGCTAAACTGTCACTTCCTTCAGGAGTAGTTTGATCTGGGTCTTCACTATTGGCCTAAGTATGTCTGTCTGAATATTTGGATCTGATAACCCTTTAACTCTTTGCATGCTAGCGGCCAAACTGTGATTACCTGTGATGCAAACAGTTTGGATCCAGACGTCGCATAATGCAGCATCTCATCAGGATCCAAACTGTTTGTCATCTTGATCATAGTTTTGCAATGAAATTAGAGAAAAGTTATTTTGAGAATTGAAGCAGACGACAATTGTTGCAGACGAAAAATTACTTAGCGTGCAGACTCTGATCAAATTGTTACTTCAGGAGTAGATTGATCTGGATCTTCACTATTGGCCTAAGTATGTCTGTCTGAATATTTGGATCTGATAACCCTTGGAATGCTAGATTCAAAGTGGAATGGGCCATAATTGTTAAACGGCACACTCCATTCAATATGAAAGGGTTATCCTTCCCAGATGAGAGATATTAAATGACAAAAAGTGCAGACCCTGCTCAGTGGGTTCCTATCTGGGTCTACACTGTTTGCAAATACCAGATAACTTATGTCCCACACTCAGAAGGACTACATTCTTTGTGTAACAGTTTGACCTCCTAATATTATTAAGAACTTTATCAAGGACATTTTCCCCTGTCTAAAAATCCCCTTGTCATTTTTCATATTTCACATTTATGACTTATACTCTTAATCCCTGTTCTACAATAATATCTGCACAAATTTTGATCAGGAGAAAAATATGGAAAGTATGGGAACACACTACTTGATACTTTAACTTTTTCCCTGTTCTATATTTAGTTCAATTTTCAATTCTTACTGAATATTCATGGACAAATTACTTATAATGAAACATGCAAGGTGGAACATCATAGCCCTTTAGAAAGTAAAGAAACAGATCTTTCAAAGTCCACTAGCAAACAGAGCAGACCCTGATCAGACAGCTCCTATAGGAGCTATCTGATCTGGGTCTACTGTTTACAAATGCATGAAAAACATGTTTATATGAAGGAAAGGGTTAACTACAATAGAACCTGTCCTAAACTGCCATTGAACATAGGAGTGTTAAAAACAGTTGCTTGCTAAATGCAGGGGCTTTCTGCATTACTTTTGACCACCATTAATTTACCACCTACCATATTTTTCCGCTGGCAAACACAGCAGACCTGCAAGGAGCTGTCTGATCTGGGTCTACTCTGTTTGCAAATGCATGAAAACACTTTTATATGAAGGAAAGGGGTTAACATATCACTGGATCTTGAATAATATGTATGCCCGTAAATAAAGAACATAAATAACAGTAGCTGATCTTGAAATGATAGAATATAAAGTAAGAATCTGTCGTTAAAGAGACCAGGTATCAAAATTGGTCTGACAGAGTTAGTTACCTTGAGTTACATAAAACCTGCTAAACCGGAAGTTCAAAGTACATGTAGTATCAAAGTTGGTCTGCAAGACAGGTAGCAGCTTAATGCAGGGTGAAAGTCATGCTGAAAATTCCCAGAGCTTTCTGCATCTTATTTTTTTTGTACTTAACCCACTCCCTCATACTGATGCCTTTTGATACCTCTATAAATATAATTTTTTGAAACCACAAAAACTACAAAATTCTATTTTTTTCCTTTCCTCTAGCTAATGCTCCTTATCGGTAGATTCATTCAAAGAGGATGGATCTAAAAATAGCCTATGAATGAATGGGTTAAATTCTGGTTTAGAGAGGCTTTACAGTATAGTGTATTCAGCATAGAAAAGTAGTCAATTCAAAAGACCTGTACTTGAAGTCTTTTGCAAACATAATAATGAGTGATCAATCATCTGTATGCTATTGATTGGCCATTCGCAGAAACAGCTTTTAATTGCTAATACAGTAAAACCTCTATAAACAGGACATTAAATTTAGTATAAATATTGGGTCTTGGAGACAGGTAGCAGCTTAATGCAGGGTGAAAGTCACACAGAAAGCTCCTCTAGGAGCTTTCTGCATGACTTTCATCCTGCATTAAGCAGCCACCTGCCTAAAAGTATCTAAATTCTTCTCTACTAGAATTCCGGTTTATAGGGTTATTTACTGTAATATGGAACTGCATACAAATTTCAAGTTCTAATAATATAGCGACTGCCAATACCAATTGTTCCCAATTCGCAGAAACAACTTTCCATTTCCAATGATATGGGAACGCATACCAATTGTTCACTATTGAGTACTGTACTAAATGTTAGCCCCTTACCGCATGCATATATATGCAGAACCTACCACTTCATCAATATTCAGTGACTGAATTGTTATAATGGTACCTATTACTGAAAGTGAATTTTCAGCCATGCCAGATTTTTTACAATATATACGGTATATACAGTAGAATCTGTTTTAAGTGGCCACCAGAAAGAGGTCTTATCATGGGTCTGTAATGCAGGTGGTAGCTTAATGCAGGTAGAAACTAATGCAGAACTCTTATTATAGGAGCTTTCTGCATTACCTTTGCCATGTATTAATCAGAGCTTCAGATATAAGGGTGCATATCCAAATACTAAAATCGTCATTTCTCCACCAAACCCTATACTGTGACCACTCTTTAGAATCGTCTCTTCGAGACGATTCTAAGGAGTGGTCACAGTTAAGGGTTTGATGAAGAAATAAAGGAGTTATGCTTGGAAAATGTTTAAATTTATATATCTTATCTGGACACCTGGTTAACCAATCATTTGATTTTTAAGGCTCCTATGTTCAGTAGATCGCTCCTTCTGAAATGGGCCTACTCTGCAAAGGCATAAAAAATCATGTCTTATCAGATAACTTTAAACGGTTAATTTGTCAGAACTTTTGTGGTCTAGATCCTTTTACACAGCATTTCTCAGGATCTAAAATGTCTGCTCTTCTTTTTTCTTAAGCCTTTATTCCATCAATATTCATGTAAGAAATAATGACATTATGAATATTAATTGACTGATTTTCACAATGGCATTATGAATAAGGATATTTTTCATATCAGAAACTTTGGAATCAGACATACATTACAGCAATAGCAAACAGAGCAGAACCTGAGCAGACAGCTCCTGGAGGAGCCGTACCGGCCGTCTGATCTGAGTCTACTCTGTCTGCAAAGGTGTATAGGGTTAAAACTCCAAGAAAATTGAAGTAGATACCAATGCATTACAAACACAGTAGACCAGGTCAGACATTTTCTATACAAGCTGTCTGATTAGGTTCTGCTCTGTTTGCCTGAAGAAATAGAGTAAAACCTCTCTAAACTGGATGTTAAATTCAGTATAAATACTGATCGTGGAGACAGGTGGCAGCTGAATGCAGGGCGAAAGTCACGCAGAAAGCTCCTCTAGGAGCTTTCTGCATGACTTTCACCCTGCATTAAGCAGCCACCTGCCTTAAAGTATCTAAATTTTTCTCTACTAGAATTCCGGTTTAGAGAGGTTTTACTGTATTACGGACCCTATACTACAGTTTCTGTCAGGGTAAAGAAAACCTTGTTCATTATGCCATTATAAATCGAGGGCGTGGTACAAAACTATTCTAACTCCTTCACAAAGTGAAGGAGTTAGAATAGTTTTGCACCAAGTCCTCGAAATGCTGTATTTAGCTCATAACAAGGCAGTCTGCTGCTTGAATTTAGACATAACAAATGTGAGTTTGATCTTGAGCTGACATGACTTCCACATGTGTTCTACACATCGTCTCAATTAGCTAATATCTGACTCAAAATTTTATGAAAATCTTTCAAGGGGTTTAGACGTTATGAAGTGGACACAAAAATGTAATGGAAAATGGAGGTTAAAAATTTTGACCTTCAAATGTGACCATGACATTGAGCTGACATGACTGCCACATGTGTTCTGCACATTGTCTCAACTTGGTCGATATTTGAGCCAAGTTTCATGAAATTCCTTCCAGGGGTATAGGAGATATGGAGCGGACATGAAATTACACCTGACCTTCAAATGTGACCTTGACCCAACATGACTGTCACTACTGTTCTGCATATCGTCTCAATTTAGCTAACATCTGACTCACCAGGGGACAAAAATTCACTTGTCCGCTCGTCCTGCATGTAATTCTCTCTTCTATGTCTATATTGCAGGACTAGTGAGTATTTTGCATTGCCTTCTTTGTCTGTATTGCAGGACGAGTGAAATTTTTAAAAAAAATTGTGGCCTGCTCAAGTTTTATGAATATCCTTGAAAGGCTTTTGAAGATATGGAGCCGACACGAAAATGTAATGGATATTGAAGGTTAAAAAACTTGACCATCAAATGTGACCTTGACCTTGAGCCAACATGACTTCCACATGTGTTCTGACATTTAAGGTAAGTCTGATGAAAATCCTTCCAGGGGTATAGGAGATAATTATGGAGTGGATATCAAATTACACTTGACCTTCAAATGTGACCTTGACCTTCAGCCGACATGACTGTCATATGTGTTCTGCACATTGTCTCAATTAAGCTAACATCTGACTAAAAGTTTTATGAGCATCCTTCAGAGGATTTAGAAGATATGGAGCGGACACGAAAATGTAATGGAAATTAAAGTTTAAAATGCTCAACCTTCAAATGTGACCTTGACCTTGAGCCTACATTACTGCCACATGTGTTTGGGACATTGTCACAACTTGGTTAACATTTGAGGCAAGTTTCATAAAAATCCTTCCAGGGGTATACGAGATATGGAGCGGACACAAAATTGTTATGGGAAGAAGGATGGACGGTCAGACTGACGGACAGACAAAGGTCATTCCTATAACTCCCCCCCCCCTTTCCACTTTGCTGCGGGGGATTAAATATTCATGATGTCATTATTGTTAACATGAATATTCAGTAGGTAAAACCTATAAAAACTTACATCTGTCTATACAGTGCTCCCTCCAAACAACGACACTTTACAGAAACACATAAAAGTGCCGTTGTGCGGAGGGTGTTGTTGTTGGGAGGGAACACTACACAGCCGTATTTTGACAGATGGATGTATGCGTTGATGATTTAATAAATAGGTAGATAGATAGACAGATTAACAGACAGACAGACCTGTTTAGAATGCATAACAAAATGTTTCCCTACGTCCAGGATTCGCAATCCGCAAGTTGAAAAATGAACGTGTGCGATTAGGTCCACCAGGAGTAGAATTGTTCGGAAGAACATGTTCTATTTTATTCACCGTTTCCTTCTGAGAAAACTAGAGGAAAACGGAATAAAAATCATTACGTATTTATGTTCAAATCTGACAAGAGTACTGTTGCCATGAAGAATTTTTAGTTTCTAAGTTCAGTTTATGACCGAACTCGATTGAAATTCATTTCTGTCACTCGATCTTTTTCTAGAAGTGACAAATCAAACGCGCCTATGGTTGTCGTTCTGGAACAAGAGAGAAATAAACGAATTTAACCGACAATATTTCTTTTACTTCATAAACATAGAAAACGTGTTTCTCAATTGAAATTCAGTATTCTCCTAATCAGTCATACACAACAGCATATAGGTGTCAGTGTGTCATAATGGATTTGCACACGAATTGTCGCTCGAGTCGCACTAACGATTAGCTATGGTTGACTGAATTATTGCTCGGAGCTAGTTAGGTAACAGGCGGCCGTTAATTACATAAAGATTAGTGTCATTGGGACCAATCATCTTTCACATGCTTGGTTGCTTTTGTTCAGTGTTCAGAAAATTACGTTCAGCTGAAGTACCGTTGAAGGGAGGTAAATGTTACTGTCCGGCTACAAATATACCTGTCGTTAGCCGTTGTAGAGAGGTATCCTCCGGGGGGAATACACGTTGTCGCTATCAGGAGGGAACCGTTGTTGAGAGGTGACGTTAATGGAGGGAGCACTGTATATTATGCTGTGGAGGTCATAGCATCCCAGTCATAACCTTTCATAATCCATGTTTTACACCTTTGTAAACAGAGTACACCCAGATCAGACAGCTCTTGTACATGAATCTGTTTGCATAGGCTTTTAACCCTTTAACCTGAATTTTAAAATACATGTCTCCTTATTTACCCATGCCCTGTTGTATAATTACATATATTTTCACTGTGTACAAGTATTTCACTGTGCAATGATTGCTGCGGAGTGCACTGGTTGCACAATCAATTTGTAAATAGTGCAGACCCTGATGAGACAGCTCCTGCAGGAGCTGTCTCATCTGGGTCTTCACTATTTACAGATAGGTAAATTGACGCGAATAGCAAGCGAAGGGTTAAAACATGTTTGTTTCTTAAACCTTTTCCTGTTCTACATTTATTCCATATTTCAATTAATACTGAATATTTATGGACAAAGTAACTATAATGAAATATGGAAGGTGGAATATTGTAGCTATTTTAAAAAGTAAACAAACAGATCTATCAAATGGTCTGGGTCTACTCTTTTTGCTTATGGTCTAATATAGATCTGATTCTACAGTTTCCATCTCAGCCAAAAAATCCTGTGTTCATGCTGTTTTAAAAAATAATCTAATTAATATTCATGATGTCATTATTTGACACAAAAACTTATTGCTAATATGAAGAAGGGGAATAACTAAAAAAATATTGACGCTAGAGTTGTGGCCCTTGTGCATGACACTTCCTCTCATCATGCTTGTTCCATGTGTGAAATTTGAAAGCTCTATAATGATTAGCTTAGAAATGACAGCCAAAACAAGAAAGTGTGATGGACATATAGACTGACAGACTGACGGACGGACAGACAGACGACGGAAAAGTGATCCCTAGGTGACACACTGCCTCTCGGCAGGTGACACAAAAATCCTGTATGCATATAACATTATAAATATTGATGCCATCATTTTTTCTTACATGAATATTGAACAGGGAAAGGGTTAATATAAGCAGGGAAAGGGTTAATATAAACAGGGAAAAGATTACGACTGGTTCTATTGTATTCAGTATTATGCAGCATAAGATAACAAAGAAAAAAAAAAAAATTCTTTATTCTGAACCTACATGTATTCCTGAAAAATGAGAACAAGTTTCTACATTTGATATATTTGATAACCTTGAGTAAACTTAAGTCCTTGAGTATATGGGTATATCTTCTAATCTACCTGATCACGTGGATAGGGGTGAGTATTTAAACCCACCTGCGGTAGCAAAAGCCTTAATTATTGGACGACAGCCTTCCACTAGCATTGATATACATGTATATTTGTACCTGTAACCAGAGCCTGTTACTTGTAACTGGCAGCCAATCTATATTTCTTTGTTCAAACTCTAACATGGAACCTAGACAGATATATTGATAGGGACATGCACAGCCAGACTCTAGAACCAAAAAAAGGTAAAAACAATGTTTTCTATTTTCCCCCCAATTTGCCTAAATGTTTTTGAAAATATTTTTTTTTAAACAAAGATAAAGTTTAATTTACTAGCACCCTAATCTATAAATACCTGCAAATGTTCACATATTTTAATTCATAAATCACTTTTCTTACATTCTTTTTTTTTTTTTAATTAGTTTTTCTTATATTTATCTTTGATTTTTTCTGGGTCTTCTCTGTTAGCAAAATATGTGAAATGGCTTTTATATGAAGGAAAGGGTTATCTATAGTGTCTAGCTAGTAGGAAAGATTTAATTTGGCTCAAATATTTTTAACTCTTTCCTCCATAGGCTATTTTTAGACCCAACCTCTTTGAATGAATTTACCGAAAAGGAGCATTAACTAGAGAAAAGGAAAATGTTAGAATTGTGTAGTATTGAAACCATGGAGCAAATGCTCTATTTATCACAATGGTTTCAAGAAGTGACTTTTAAAGAGGCGTAGAAAGGCGTATTAATGGAGGAGAGGGTTAATGGCAAACAGTGTAGACACTGGTCTGAGGGCTCCTCTAGGAGTCCACTGGTCTGAGGGCTCCTCTAGGAGTCCACTGGTCTGAGGGCTCCTCTAGGAGTCCATTGGTCTGAGGGCTCCTCTAGGAGTCCACTGGTCTGAGGGCTCCTCTAGGAGTCCACTGGTCTGAGGGATCCTCTAGGAGTCCACTGGTCTGAGGGATCCTCTAGGAGTCCACTGGTCTGAGGGATCCTCTAGGAGTCCACTGGTCTGAGGGATCCTCTAGGAGTCCATTGGTCTGAGGGATCCTCTAGGAGTCCATTGGTCTGAGGGCTCCTCTAGGAGTCCACTTGTCCGAGTCTACACTGTTTGCAAATGCCAATACATTTGTCTCCAACATTCAAAGGACTATTATGGAACACAAAGTCCTGTACCCCTTGGTGCTGTTATGATAGCAAACAGTGTAGACCCTGGTCAAACCATTCCTTAAGGAGCAGTCTGATCTGGGTCTGCACTATTTGCCTACATTTGTCTGTCCAGATACTCAGGGTATAAGGATACTCCTTCAGGAGCAGTCTGATCTGGGTCTGCACTATTTGCCTACATTTGTCTGTCCAGATACTCAGGGTATAAGGATACTCCTTAAGGAGCAGTTTGATCTGGGTCTGCACTATTTGCCTACATTTGTCTGTCCAGATACTCAAGGTATAAGGATACTCCTTCAGGAGCAGTCTGATCTGGGTCTGCACTATTTGCCTAAGTTTGTCTGTATGAATACTTAGGGTTATTAGGGTACTTGGGGTAACAAAGATGTTTAAAAGTTTTACCATACATACCCTACCTGTAAGAGCCGGGACTTATGGATTTTATAGATATAATTAACGGTATCCAGTTTCCACAACAGAGAAAGAATTCCTTTTTTCCACATTCTTCTTTATGATTGATTCTGTCCATGAATATTCATGAGGTGAAAAAATCTTGAGTACATGTTAACCCTTTCCCTCATAGGCTATTTTTAGACATAACCTCTCTCAATTTATCTACCGAAAAGGAGCATTAACTAGAGAAAGGGAAAATTTTATAATTTTGTAGCCTGAAACCATTGTGATAAATAGAGCATTTGCTCCTATAGGAGCAAATGCTCTATTTATCACAATGGTTTCACAAAGTGACTTTTCCAGAGTCGCCAAAAGTCGTCAATATGAGGGAAAGGGTTAATACACTTAACCCTTTACTTCATATAAATGTGTTTTCATGTATATGCAAACAGAGTAGACCCAGAACAGATGGCTCCTATGGGAGTCATCTGGTCAGGGTCTGCTTTGTTTGCTAATGGAATTTGATGGGTCTGTTTCTTTACTTTCTAGAATGGCTACAATGTTCAAACTACCATATTGCATTATAACTACATGTATATCGTCCATGAATATTCATCAGATAGTGAAAATTGAACTAAATATAGAACTGAAAGGGTTAAATTAGAATGACATAGAAACAAATAACCATCTAATCTGAATCTACACTACTTCCCTAAGTTTGATCAAACACATATGCAGAGCTACAGATAGGTGCATACTCAAATACTAAAATTGTCATTTCTCCACCAAACCCTATGTTGTGACCACTCAGAGTGGTGACAATTTAGGGTTTGGTGGAGAAAGGGATAAAGAAATTATTGTTGAAAATATTTAAATTTACAAATCTTATCTCTATAAAGAAGATATTTCATAAATTTTTAGGCATTTTGACTGATTAATGTAATGTGAAATTCATGCACAAAGCTGCTAGATGAGCTTTTCGCATAACTATCACCCTGCATTAACCCTTACCTCCATAAATGCGCCTTTCTACGTCTTTGTAAAAGACACTCCTATAGGAGCAAATGATCTATTTATCACAATGGTTTCAAACTATAAAATTCTAAAATTTTCCTTTTCTCTAGTTAATGCTCATTTTCGATAGATTTATTCAAAGTTGTTGGATCTAAAAATAGCTGTCGCTTATTTGAACGACCAATAATGATACTTATATAAGTGTTTGGGTTAGCGAGGTTTTACCGCATCAGACAGTTCTAGCACATGAAAGTGCTTTGATGTAACAGGTGCTGATTCAATGGACTCCCCCTTTCCTTCATATAAACCTGTTTTCATGCATTTGCAAACAGAGTAGACCCAGATCAGACGGCTCCTATAGGAGCCGTCTGATCAGGGTCTGCTCTGTTTGCTAGTGGAATTTGAAAGATATGCTTCTTTACTTTCTTAAATGGCTACAATGTTCTACCTTCAATATTTCATGTAACTATTTTATCCATGAATATTCAATATTCAGTAGGTATTGAATTTTGTAATAAAGATAGAACATGGAAAGAGTTAACCCTCATTCTGCTATACCCACGCAACCCGACTCCCCTTTGCGAACAGATTGGGTCAAGAAAAGATGCCAAATAGCTTGGCATCTTATCAGAATCCAAGCTTTTTGACACCTGATCAATAGTTTCTCAAAGGCTTAACCCTTTCCTCCATAGGCTATTTTTAGACCCAACCTCTTTGAATGAATCTACCGAAAAGGAGTATTTACTAGAGAAAAGGAAAATGTTATAATTGTTTAGTATAGAAATCATTGTGATAAATAGAGCATTTGCTCCTATGGAAGTGACTATTACAGAGGCGTAGAATGGTGTATTTATGGAGGAAAGGGTTGTTTGAATTGGACATAGTTACAATTGAACTGATCCAAATTTGAGATGATGTTATGTTTTCACAGCGGGCTAAAGGTAAAGATATTGTATGTAGTGTTTGTATCAGCTTGCCAGATCAGATTGACATTTAGAGTTCACCTCATTGGATGCCATTATAAAGGTCCGCCAGTTAAATATTCATGTAAAAATAATTATATCATGAATATTTATTAAAATGACTTATGCACATATTTTTGTTTTAGTATTGAAAAAAACACTTTAGAGTCAGATCTAGTATAATTTCATAAGCAAACAGAGCAGACCCTGATAAAAAAATATTATATCATGAATATTTATTAAAATGATTTATGCACACATTTTTGTTTTAGTATTGGAAAAAAAGATCTATTATAATTTCATAAGCAAACAGAGCAGACCCTGATAATGGATTCTGCTGGAGCCATCTTATCTGGGTCTACTCTGTTTGCAAAGGTGTGAATAAACCTAAATTGTATGGAGGAATGCAGTTAATGCAGTTCAAATATTCAGTTAGTTAACATCATCATTTATTACATTAATATTCATTATGTTCAGGATTAAAATGAATAAACAACTTGCAAGCATTCTTGCAACAATTATTTTTCAGAAATCACTAGATTTTCTTAGCAAAAACTGGTCACCTGATTAGCCCTTTCTCTCATATAAACGCATTTTCACGCATTTGTAAACAGAGTAGACCCAGATCAGACAGCTCCTATAGGAGCTGTCTGATCTGGGTCTGCTCTGTTTGCTATCTAATAGAACATGAATGTTGAACAGGGAAAGAGCTAACTGGAATCGGCCTGCTTCACTGGAATCAACCGTAATCCATCTAAAGGTAACAGGAATCAACCGCAATCCATCTAAAGGTTACAGGAATCAAGCCAGTAAAGCCTTTTATATGTATAATTTCAAATGATTATGTAGTTAGGTAGCTAAAAGTAAATACAGAAAATCACGATATCATTATAAAGTTTATAAACTCTTCTGTGGCTAAAAGTGAATACCATTTTTCACCATTGTATAATTATGTAAAGTGTATGTTAACAAAGGAATGACAAGAAGTTTCTTTGTTACCACAAGCAGTTCCTTTGTTACCTATATACATTGTAGTATGGAGTAGAGAAAATAGCTGCTGGTTACCTACCCTTGACCCTTCACTCCATAAACCTTTGCAATAAGTGTAGACCCAGACCAGATGGCTCTTAAAATCAGATCTATAGCAAGCCATAATCAAACAGACCAGACTGTACAGGAACCACCTAATCTTGGTCTGCTCTGTTGGCAAAGATGTGAGAAAGCATATATGAAAGCAAAGTTGGATATAATCATTCTGTCAATTAACCCTTTCCTACAGAAAACACATTTTCACACCTATGTAAACAGTAAAAAACCCAGATCAGACAGCTCCTGTAGGAGCAATCTGATCAGGGGCTGATGTGTTTGCTTATGAAATTCTAATAGATCTGACTCCACAGTTTCCACCATTACCAAACATTCATGTGTACAGTATGCCATTATAAAAATTCAGATGATAAATATTCAAGATGTCACTATTCCTTATATAAATATTAAACAGGGGAAGGGTTAACAACAACCAAATTTTCTAAATCTCAAAAAAAGGAGATAAAACCCAGCAGACAAAGGCTTGGAAACAAACAACATTTCTTTCAATATATGTATTGATTTGTCAGGTTAACTGGCCAGGTTCCAGGACCATTTAAAATTGAACTCCTCTACAGTGACACCCTTAATGAAAAGGTATTGGCAGATCTAAAAGCAGGTGGTCGCTTAATGCTGGATGAAAGTTGTATGCAGAAAGCTCCTACAGGAGCTTTCTGCATTACATTCATCCTCCATTAAGCAACCACCTGCCTCTCAGTAATGACCTAGTTTTAGACCTCTTTTTACTGATCGCATTAGAGTGATTTAACTGTATATGTGAATGTGACAGATAACCAGTGGATATCGATAAAGATATATTCCCAGACAGACATACCCCCCAAACACAAGGACTGACTGCTTAACCCTTTCCTTCATGCAAAAAACATTTTCATGCATTTCCAAACAGAGTAGACCCAGATCAGACAGCTCCTATAGGCGCCACCTGATCAGGGTCTGCTCTGTTTGCTTATGGTATAACATAGATCTGATTCTACATAAAAAAAAATCTCCCAGAGCTAAAACATCCTGTGTGCAAACAGAGCATACCCTGATCAGACAGCTCCTACAGTATCTATTAAACCTTTTTTTGGTATTGTAGAAACTGCACAGTCCAATCTACTAAAGTTTTGTAAGTAATTTTTACAGAACAGCTCCTGACCTGAAGGCCTCTGATCTGTATCTACTTGGTTTGCAAAGACGTACAAAAACATTTGCATGAAAGAAATTTGGTTAACCCTTTCCTCCATAGGCTATTTTTAGATCCAACCACTTTGAATAAATCTAACCAAAAGAAGCATTAACTAGAGAAAAGGAAATATTTAGAATTTTGTAGTTTGAAACCATTGTGATAAATAGAGCATTTGCTCCTATAGGAGCAAAAGCTCTATTTATCACAATGGTTTCAACAGGTGAGTTTTACAGAGGCGTAGAAAGGGGTATTTATGGAGGAAAGAGTTGAGCAAACTGTAGTCTGCCAGAATCGCAGTCTGCCAACAAATTCTCGGTCAACTTTTCAATTTTTTAACTGCAATAATATGGTCAGGTCTAGCTTACAAATCTGCTATATGTATTTAAATCTTCTTTCTCTAGATAAAAATATCAAGTAGATTGTGTAAATAGACAGCCTAAAATTTTGTATCAACTTTGAATGTTGTTATTACTGTGTGTATTATGATTCAGTTTTACAGCATTTTCACTATTTATAATATCAGATACTTTGCTTAACCCTTTCCTTCATATAAACACCTTTTCATGCATTTGCAAACAGAGTAGACCCAAATCAGATGGCTCCTATAGGAGCCATCTGATCTGGGTCTGCTCTATTTGCTTATGACATTATAATTATAGATCTAATTGTACAGGTTTTGTCAAAGCAAACAATTTCCTTGAAAAGTTTACAGTATAAAAATTCAGCTAACTATTAAATATTCATGATGTCATTATTTCTTACATGAATATTGAACAGGTAAAGGGTTAACTTGTAACGGCCAAATCAGCTATGTAGTATGGATTTATACGAGACAATTAGTAACTAACCATCTCGTCAGGTTCTAAACTATCACCCTTGTGCAGTGTATTAACCCTTTCCTTCATAAATACGCCTTTCTACGCCTCTGTAATAGTCACTTCTTGAAACCATTGTGATAAATAGAGCTTCTGCTCCTATATGAGCAAATGCTTTTTTTATCACAGTGGTTTAAAACTACAAAATTTCCTTTTCTCTAGTTAATACTCCTTTTTGGTAGATTTATTGAGGTTGGATCTAAAAACAGCCTATGAGGGAATGGGTTAATTAAAGGTTCTATTTACAGGTTCTATTTTCATAAATTCTGCAAGGTCACTGCTTGATTATGTTAATCGCTGAGACAAGACAAAGGAATATTTAAGCTTTAGATTCTGAATTTTTCAAAGTGCAATGTACTATTATTTAAAGCAATCAATGAATATAATTATGGAAAGTACAAATAAATATTCTGTCATATTTAAGCCTTTACTCCATAAATATATATTTTCTACAACTCTGCAAACAAGAGTAGACACTCTAATGGAGCCATCTGATCAGGGTCTGCTCTGTTTGCTTATGGGATTATAGAGATCTGATTTCACAGTAACTGTTTCTATCATGGCCAAAATTTCCTGTTTCTCATGTGCCATATCACAAAAATACATATCATCTAGTTGAAATTTTATTATGGCATCAGTTCTTGAATATTAACCCATTCGCTCATAGGCTATTTTTAGATCCAACCACTTTGAATAAATCTACCGAAAAGGAGCATTTACTAGAGAAAAGGAATTTTTTAGAATTTTGTAGTTTGAAACCATTGTGATAAATCGAGCATTTGCTCCTATAGGAGCAAATGCTCTATTTATCACAATGGTTTCATAAATTGACTTTTACAGAGACGCAGAAAGGTCTATTTATGGAGGAAAGGGTTAATGGAATAAAGGGTTATGGGCCCTTGAATACTGAAATTTTAGAAAAACTATTTTATTACTTCTCAGCTTACTAACTCATTAGAATCACCACAAAATAAGAGAGTGTGATGGCCTCCTAGCTACAACATTAACCCGTTACTCCATAAACATGCCATGGCAAACAGACTAGACCCAGATCCGACAGCTTCTGTAGGAGCCATCTGCTCAGGATCTGCTCTGTTTACTTATGATATAATACAGGTATTATTCACAGTATCTGCCAAGGACAGTTAATAAATAATGACATCATGATCATCAGAGTAGACCCAGATCTGATTATTTCTGTAGGAGCTATCGGATCTGGGTCTACTCTGTTTGCAAATGTGTGAAAACATGTTTATATGAAGGAAAGAGTTATCACACAAACTGCAGATCAGATCTATATTAGTCTCTATTAGCAAACAAAGCAGACAACTTGTATAGGAGCTGTCTGATCAGGGTCTACTCTGTTTGCAAAGGCATTAAGGATTTGCAGTCATCAAAATCTGTAAATTACTTAGTGTGCAGTGTTAATGTCAAATCCTATAGATCTGATTAGGCCAAACTATGAGGTCAAACTGCTGTATATATTGCCAACTGTGAGATTAACCCTTAGCCTGCTGTAAAAATTACGTCTGCTTAAACATTGTGTCTGCTTAAAAATTGTGTCAGCTTAAACTCTGATCTGCTACAACCTCAGTTCAGATTTGTCAGCGTTGTGAGGGTAAACTCTTCTCTTGCCAATTACTACCAAACATGGCATGATGTTTGCAAACTGTTAGTTTGTGTCAAGATCAGATGTCAAGTAATCTGACAGCTGATCAGGATCCAAGCTATTTGTGTGTCTCCACCAGAATTTTCAGAAAGCACTCAGGCAAATGAACATTGCTATGACGTAGATGAAAGATGGAACAAACTTTTCATAGCCAGATGAGGGTAAGGTGTTATTTTGTTCTGTGGTCTCTTGTTATTTCTCTCTTTTCTCCATAAAAATGCATTATTACACTTTTGCAGTTAGAGTACACCCAGACAGGTGCTGAAGAAGCTTTGTGACCTGGGTCTGCTGTGTTTACTTATGGTATAACCCTTGATTCAATAAATACACATTTCTACGCCTTTGCAAAAGAGTAGATCCAGATCAGACAGATCCTATAGGAGCCGTCGGATCAGGGTCTGCTCTGTATGATAATGGAATTTGATAGACCTGTTTCTTTAATTTCTGAAATGACTACAATGATCCATCATCTATATTTCTATTTTGTACATGAATATTCAGTAGGTTTTGAAATTGGAATAAATATACAGTGAAATGATTAACCCTTTCCCTCATATAAATGTGTTTTCACACATTTTCAAACATTTTCTGTTTGTTTTTGACATGATATACCAGTACATCTAATTCTACAGTTTGTGTCAAAGCAAAAAAGTCCTTGAACATTTTATATTATAAAAATTTCAACAAATAAATATTCATGATGTCATTAAAAACTCATTATTTTTTACATGAATACAGAACAGGCAAAGGATTACACAAAAATTGCTTAGCTTTGCAAAGTCTTGGGTTTTGTTTAGTGCTGATAAGATGAGTCAGCTATATATAACGCACAAGCATGTTGTATTTACATGTTGCACTTATCTTGATGATGTAATTGTAACCCTAAATATTCTGCAAGACATACAGAAGTGTATATAGTAAAATCTCTATAAATCAGATGTTCAAATTAATATGTATCAATGTTTGTTTGTAAGATAGGTGGCAGCTACGAGTAGGGTGGTAGTCATAGAGAAAGCTCCCAAACAGCTTTCTGCATGACTTTCATCCTGCATTAAGAGGTCACCTTTCATTGGGATCTACACTGTTTGCAAAGGACATTAATTAACCCTTTCCTTCAAATAAACCTGCTTTCATGCATCTGCAAACTGAGAAGACCCAGATCAGATGGCTCCTTTGGGAGCCATCTGATCTGGGTCTACTCTGTTTGCTAACCGAATTTGAAAGATATGTTTCTTTACTGTCTAAAATAGCTACAATATTCTACCTTCCATATTGCATTATAACTTTTAGGTTCATGAATAATCAGTAGGTATTGAAATTTGAAATAAACATAGAACAGGAAAAGGGTTATCGACTTATTTCCCACACTGAATGTAAGAAACAAGTGTAACAGCTTTGTAGACATGGTCTGCACTATTTGTTATTCAAATTACTGTAGCAAATTACATGCAAATCCTTTCATACTGAATTGACTTTATAAGTGAATACTCATGGGTGATTTCATTTGAATATTCGTTTTTTTTAACAATTTCCTTCATAAAAAGAGCTTTTCCAATCCTTTGCAAACTGAGTGGACCCAGATCAGATTGTTCCTTAATTAGGAGCTGTCTGATCTATGTCTACACTGTTTGCAAAGTCTTTAAAAGTTGTATATATGAGAGAGGAAGGGTTAAAAGGTGAACTCTGTTCTGGCAGGAGTTTAAATCTTCTCTGATAAGTTAATCATACAGTAAACTATAGAATGGACACTTTCCAAAATTTAATACATATACATATTTACATGTACATCTCTTATCAAACTGAAAATAAAATACCATACTCTCTCTAATAAATGCTCCTGTATTTTTAAGGAGGGGGAGGGGAGGGGGGAGGACAACAATCAATATAATAAACCATTAAATAAAGAAATATTTCTCTCAAAATACAGAACTATATGATTCCATAAGCAAACAGAGCAGATCCCCATCAAATGGTGCATACCAGAGCTTTCTGATACAGGTCTACTCTGTTTGCAAAGGCATTCCCAAAGGCATTCCCAAAGGCATTCCCTAAGGGTCTGCAATGTTTGCTTATGATATAATATAGATATAACTTTACAGTTGCTGCAATTGTTTAAAATATAATATGTGTCCATGTGATAATATAACAACTAATCTAATTAATATTCATGATGTCATTATTTCTTACATGAATATTCATGGAGTAAAGGGTTCAAAACCCTGAATTAACCCATTCCCTCATAGGCCATTTTTAGATCCTACCTCTTTGAATAATAAATCTACCGAAAAGGAGGAAAGAAAGGTTTCAGAATTGTGTAGTACATGTATTGAAATAATTGTGATAAATGGAGCATTTGCTCCATAGGAGCAAATGCACTATTTATCACAATGGTTTGAGAAAGTGACTACTACAGACATGTCAAAATGCGTCAATATGAGGGAATGGGTTAAGACATATTTTGGGGTGGCTGCTGTAGACAGGCTTGATAGTAATTCATATTGAAGCTTCTACTACAGTAAAACCCCGCTAATGCGACCACTTAATGAATAAACATCGGTGCCTTTATAAGCAGGTGGTTGCTTAATGCAGGACAAAAGTAATGCAGAAAGCTCCTCTAGGAGCTTTCTGCATTACTTTTGTCCTGCATTAAGCTACCACCTGCATCTGGCACCCAGAATTATACCTCTTTTAGGTGGTCGCATTAGCGGAACTTTACTGTATCGGATAATACAATTATGACTGTATAAAACATGTAGCTCAGCTCAGACTGACAAAGTACGACCCAAATAGTGAAGACTGATCAAATGTTAAAATGGCTAAGCTAACATTCACATGTGAAAATGGCTAGCAAATGTTCACGGACAGTAACCCTTTGCATACAAGAAGGCAACTTTGTGCTACCATATGCAAACATATTATGAACAGAATGATGAGGTGCAGATTAAAGCCCTCTTATCAGAATCCAAACTGTTTAACACCTTGACCAAAGGTTTGTAAAAACAATTGAGAAAATCCAATTTAAGAATGTGCACCAATTATGCAGATAACAGTAAAGTAGCAGCGCTGAGTCGACTACTTGTATAATCCCTATGATCAGATTACCAAGGGCTTTATCAAAGATTAATGATTAGGCTTAACTCGTTCAACATTAACACTTTACTCCATGAATATTCATGCAGGAAATATTAACATAATGAATATAAATTAGATGGTTTGTAGGTGTCGTTCAATCAGAGTCTGCTCTGTTTGTTTATGAAATCATAATAGATCTCAGTGACACCACAGTTTCTATCAATACCAAAAACTCCTCTATACATTATGTCATAAGAAATATTCAATTAACTCATTACCTTATATTAACCATTTCCCTGTTCTGTGTTTATTACAAATTTCAATACCTAATGAATATTCATGGGAAATATAGTTACAAGGAAGGTGGAATATTGTAGCCATTTTAGAAAGTAAAGAATCAGCTCCATCAAACTCTATTGGCAAACAGAGCAGACCCTGATCAGACGGCTCCTATAGGAGCCATCTGATCTGGGTCTACTCTGTTTGCAAATATGTGAAAACATGTTAATAGGAGGGAAAGGGTTAACGCCTTTTGACGCCTACGTAAAAGTTACTTTCTGAAACCATTGTGATAAATAGAGCATTTGCTCCATAAGAGCAAAATTTAATGCTCTATTTATCACAATGGTTTCAAAACTACATACCGGTAATTGTAGAAACATCCTTTTTGTTAGTAAATGTTCCTTTTCAGTTTATTTATTCAAAGAGGTTATGGTAGGTCTAAAATAGCCTATGAGGGCATAGGTTAATACATATTCACAGTGTTAACATATCTTACATATTATTCAACAAGGAAAGGGTAAAATATTTATATAGCTGTCATTTGCTACAATTCTCAGAGTTAAAAGTTTCTTCAATATCTTTTAAAAACTAGAGAGTATGAAACCGTTTGGTGCAAAAGTGTGAAACGAGTTTATTGGCATTTCTGAACAGTATGAACTTGGATATTTTTTATTCTTTGCAAAAACTAAAAGACAAATCAGGCAGCTCTTGTAAGAGTCGTCCAATATACAATAAAACCTCTCTAAACTGGATATTCAATTTGGAATACATGTCAGTCTTGGAGACGGGTGAAAGCTTAATGTGGGGTGAAAATCATGCAGAAAGCTTTCTGTATGACTTTCACCCTGCATTTAGCAGCCACCTGCCTAAAAGTATCTAAATCCTTCTCTACTAGAATTCAAGTATAGAGTAGTTTTACTGTATTCTATTTCCTGACTAAAGAATGTTTCCATTTTGGATTTCTAGATCAGTTAATAAACTGCAGTGTCTGATCTCGATCCAAACTAATTACAAACAAGCCATTCATCACATAATCTGCCTTGTGGGAGTGCTGTTACTGAGTGCCGTAAATCGCGGAACTGCACTAGTGCATTTTTTATGCAAAGTAGCAATTGTTAGCCAATCGTAGCGCTCATTTAAGTGTTAGCCAATCGTAGCGCTCCATGTGGACCACCCATTGTTTTACTACGCTGTTTGTAAGGAATGTCCGAAACAGGAGATTTTCTATGGCATTTTAAGGCTTATGTGATAAAAAGAATCTTACATTCGTGTTCATTACACATTGTTTTTATGAAACTCGTTTACTATTATGAATATGATACTCACTAAATATCATTATAGTAAACTCGTTTTATAAAAACAATGTGTAATGAACACTCATGTAAGATCCTCAATATCCTGATTAGCAAGTTTATGTTATCAAAATTTTGATGACAGTTTGGATCCAGAGAGATACTGAATACCTACTTCTAAACAACTTGAAACTTCAACAATTTTAAAAGAAATCGAAGAATATACTTAAGAATTGAAGTACAAGACAAGTTTTGCAGACCAAAGTTACCTAATGATGAAATGGTTAATCGTTAAATAAACAAGACCTTGCATGAAGGGACTAACAAGCCCTTGCATGATGGGACAAATTTATCTGATAAACATGCAGGCCAATCTCTGATATCTCAGGTTCATGCTGATTACAGTAGAACCTGTCTTAAGCGGTCATTCATTTATTGAACATAGGAGACTTAAAAGCAGGTGGTTGCTTAATGTAGGTCAAAAGTAATGCAGAAAGCTCCTGTATGAGCTTTCTGCATTACTTTTGACCTGCTTTAAGCTACAACCTGCCTTGCAGACCCACAATTAGACCTTTTTGTGATGGCTTCTTAAGACAGGTCCTACTATAATCAATTATCCTACAAACAGAGTACCTATATGTCCCAAACATACAGCCAGAGCTGCTAGACAAACTTAGATCTTAAGCAGCCTGCTGAGGGTCTACACTAACTTCTATGCTATGTTATTAAATGAACTTACAAGATAATCTCCGTAATGAGTTTGGATCCAGATGAGATGCCAAGTAACTCTCTGTCATTATCAGGATCTAAACTGTTTGACACTTTGACAATATTTTGCAAAGAAATGAGAGAAGTTTTATTTTAAGAATTGAAGCAGACGACAACTACTGCAGACCAAAAATTACTTTGCATACGAAGATTTAACCCTTTCCTCCATGAATATTCATGTAAGAAACAATGACATCATATACATGTATATTAATTAGATTAATTTGTTAGAATAGCACATGGACACATGCATTTTTGGACATAGCAGAAACTGTAGAATCATATGTATATTATATGATAAGCAAACAGAGCAGACCCAGATCAGACAGCTCCTATAGGAGCCATCTGAACTGGGTCTACTCTGTTTGCAAAGGCGTAGAAAAGAGTGTTTATGGAGTAAAGGGTTAATAAGTCAGTTATACCATCTTGCAATTACATGTAATGTAATGATCTATGTTAGCAATAACTGTAGATCAAACTACTTCTCCAGGATGGAGCAGTTCGATATTTGCTTACCCTATTTGCCTTTAGTTTGTCTGCCCCAATATTAACCCTTTACTTGATAGGCACACCTTCTGACATCTTTGCAAACAGAGTAGACAAAGATCAGACAGCTCCTGTAAGAGCACTGTCTGGGTCTGCCTTGTTTGCTTTTGGAATTATATACATGTAGATTTGATTCTACAGTTTCTGGCATGGCTATAAGTTCCTGTATACACCATTATAACAATTAGCTAATAAATATCCATGTGTCATTATATACCCTGATTCTATACTACTTGTCATAGCAATATATTTACTTGTCTTATACATCACAGTATTTCATATAAATATCTTTTCACACCTTTGCAAACAAGAGTAGACCCAGATCAGATGGATCCTGTAGGATCTGATCAGGGTCTGCTCTGTCTGCTTATGACATGATATACACGTAGGTCTGATTCTACAATTTTTTTGTCAAAACAAAAATTTGCCTAGAAATGTTTACCTATAAAAATTCAGCTAATAATTATTATGATGTCATATTGAACAGGTTAAGGGTTACATTAACTAATATTCACATTGTGTACAGACTGCCATGATGGGTAATAACAGCTTTTTTACATTGCAGATTACAGATTACATATCATCAGGATCCTTGATACCAAACTGACAGTACACGGAAAATAGTATGATACCAAACTGACAGTACACGGAAAATAGTAAAATACTGAAGTTTTGAATAATTGCACAAACAAGACTGTCATCAACTCTTGTAATATTCTTAACCCTTTACTCCATGAATATTCATGCAAGAAAAATGTATGTATAAATATTAACTAGGTTAATATCTACAACTGCATAAGAACAAAGAAAAGTTTGGCCATGACAGAAACTGTAAAATCACATCTATATAATTCCATTAGCAAACAGAACAGACTTTAATCAGATGGCTCCTATAGGTGCCTTTTATTTAGGTCTACTCTATTTGGAAAGGCATTAAAAGGTGTATCTATGGAGTACGGGGTTACTGAACAATTAACTGATGCAGGTACTGAAGAAATCCAGAAAGAGTCAAATAGAAGAAGCAGATCACTGGAGGATAAACATCAAATTGGTACAAGTGTGCATTGATTGAGTTGTGAGGCCATGAGGCCGTGAATAATTAATGTGGTCGATTCCTTTACCTGTATTACAACTTTAAGAGCATTCCAAGACTAATTGTCTTAGACAACGGTTAATCAATGTCAACATTGCCTGAAATAATTTACTGTGTGAAGAACTTATCTTATATGTGATTCAAAAGCAAGTTGTTTTAAGATGAATGGAGACAAGGCATATCTACTACTTGAACGATTTACTGTATAAGGTGATGCCTTCATGGATTATATGAATTAAGCAGTATAACTGCCAAGGCAGAGCATAAGATATCAGAGGTACAGCCAGCTGTAATAGTCCGGATACAAGCAAAGAACTAAAGCAAAAACATGAATGCCAACATAAAATCTTACAAGGAATTTTACCGGCGTCTTCTCTTCATGGAAGAGGAACGAAAGAAATTTTTCCAAGAAATGTCAAAGGTCGTGGGACTTGGACAGGCAGAAAAAGTCAAGATTTTGTTAGAAGTACTAAAAAAGGAAGGCAGAATTGGCATACTGGCTAAACACAGAGAAAACCAGGGAGAATCTATGTTACATGTTGCAGTCAAGTTCAACCAAACAAGTGAAATCATTGGACTCCTGATAAAAGCTTGTCCTGAGCTTATGACAACAATACGTAAAGACTCTGATGATTACTACGGCCAGACGCCCTTACATATTGCAATAGCCAAAGGAAACATTGAAGCAGTGGGAACAATGCTTTCGGAAATTCTAAATCACAGCCAAACAGTGAAGGCCGCTCTTCTTCATCAGATGGCAACAGGGGTAAAATTTGCAAACACAGTCATGATGGGGGAGCTACCTCTGTCAGTGGCAGCACTAACATTCAATTTGGATATGATTCAATGTTTACTCCTCAACGGAGCAGAAATGGAAAGAAAAAACACAAAAGGTGACACGATCTTCCATAGTCTGATTCGGTTTGCAGCCATCTACCCACTTCATCTTGACAATGTGCTTGCAACAATGGAATTACTTCATATGCATATCAAAGAACAGATGGTGTCACCCACAGACAGGAATGTGCTCAGTATGGAGTGTGACCATAGTGATAAATCATACATTTGGTTTATACCAAACAGCCAGGATCTCAACCCACTGCAGCTAGCAGCCACGCTATCACAGCCGCGTATATTTGAGTTCATTCTCAATCTACCAAAGGTTTATTCCTTTCTTAACAACCATGATGGACTATTTGATAGCAAACTTTATGATATCACAGAAATTGACACAATTGCCACAGAAAAGTGGGCTGGCTATCAGAGACAAAGGCGAAGTCGTATGCAACGTCATGTATCTCCCGTTGTTGCTGATGGAGTTTCTCAACAGAAGTTCTCCAATCTAACACCCTCTACACCACTGCTTGATCGTCTACAGAGAGAGAAAGCGAAATCAATCCTCGAGATGATGTTTGACATACGAGGGTCTTATGCTTATGAGTTCATCCAACAGCCAACAATGCGTCAGATCATCAAGACTAAATGGCTATACTACAGGGTGTTCTACTACTGCTGGATGGTCTTCCACCTTCTATTTATGACTACACTCACTGTGTTTGCTGTGCTGAATGCAGATAATTACGCAGAACAACACAGAACAGGAAACAATTCTCAAAGTGATATTCAAAACGATACACAAACGGGCTTCATTGATGTATTTCGTTATTTTTACCTTGTCGTTGGTGTGGTGTTTTTTTTTCACGAGGTAATACATGTATTGTTCAGGGTAAAGAGATTTTCTCTACTCCAGATGTTGAATGTTCTCCACAATGGTTCTTACAGAATTGTGCTGGTCATATTCTCTATAAGTCTCATCTTGGACTTCATTTTATCCCTGTCACTGAATGATTATGAAAACTTTACACTAATCATTGCGTTAGTCACTGGCTGGTGGTTCATGGTGTTCTTTCTTCGAGCACACCGAAAATTCAGCTTTTTTACCGTCATGATTCAGAAGATTTTATTCGGAGACATGTTGAGATTTGCTGTGATCATTGCCCTATTTCTGGTTTCCTTCACAGCTAGTATGTATATGACTTTCCAGGGCTCCAGCACGACAGACCAGAATTTTGTCTCATATGGAAGTACTATGCTACTCCTATTCAAACTGATGCTTGGTCTTGGTGAGATAGAAGTTTTACAAGAAGCAAGGCGCCCCTGGCTGGCTATAGCACTGTTTGTAATTCTAGTTCTTCTCACATATGTGTTGATGTTTAATGCATTGATAGCTATGATGTCTCAAACATGCATGCTTGTTTCCGAGAACAGACTCGTACAGTGGAGGGTTCAACAACTCTCCGTCATTGTATTTTTCGAAAGCATTTTTCCATCGTGTATGGCCAAGCTTGTTGGAAGTGAAAAGCATGTGAAACGGTTTGATCCAGAGATAAAGCAAGTGATTGATGAAAAGCGGTACTACCTGGATATGAGTTCCATACAGACAGAATATGCCAACCCTGAAGACATTCATTCTATAAATGTAATGAAGTACAAACTTCAGACAATGCCAATGGACAGGTCTACATTCTTTTACCCAAGCTTAAATCTCACTCGAACATATTTCCCAGGTAGCCCAAGAAACATAGACAACTTGGCAAATAGACAGTCCAACTTCCCCGACAATTACGGCTTTCGCGAATTGGTATACAATAACAATGACCAACAGATTCCGATTCCGTCTATCAAAGTTAATGCTTTACAAGATTCTCCAAAACCGTCAGCTTCACCAATGGCAATCAAACGAAAACAATCCAAGAGAGATAAGTCACCAAAGATTCCCTTTGACCATCCTGCAGAAAATCATGAAAATGGCAAACAGTATAAACGAAAGCCGAGGAAAAAGCGAATTGAACCTGAGGGAGACATCAACACTTCGTACGACGACACAAGTCCAGATAGAAACTTCCACCTGAACCACACCCACTTGAGTGTACCTGATTTCAATGTCAACAATCCTATTATAGAGCGCAGAAGGCATAACTCGGAAAACGCGCTTACGGACACTCATATCGGCAGGGCTCAGCCTAAACATATCCCAGTTAAACCCGCACACATACCTGTAGAGCAGATCAGTCGACTTGCTGACAATGACAAAAATGGGTCGCTAGATATTGGCGTCATTGCTGATTCCTATATGTAAATCCGACATGTGCCATGGAGTAAAGGGTTAAGCTATCGACATGCCTGAAGGATATCATTGTATTACAAAGGATTGCTATGGCTTATTCATATTTTTTGTTTTTATTCTTGTGGAAGTTTCACATAAACAAGTGTGTCTCAAATAATGAAAAATTCACTGTACCATACAAGATCATGCATCAGACAAGATACTTTAACACTTTCCTTCATTTAAACTCATTTTCATGCATTTGCAAACGGAGGAGCCCAAGATAAAATGGCTCCTATAGGAGCCGTCTGATCAGGGTCTGCTCCATTTGCCAATGGAATTTCAAAGATCCGTTTCCTTACTTTCTAAATTTGCTACAATGTTCCACATTCCATATTTCATTATAACTAATTTGTCCATGAATTTTCAGTAGGTATTGAAATTGGGAATAAACATACAGCTATAGGAGCCATCTGATCTGGGTCTACTCTGTTTGCAAATGTGTATTTATGGAGTAAAGGGTTAATGACATTACTTCTTACATCAATATGCAACAGGCAAAGGGTTAAGAATTATGGCAGGTTACAGTTTTTGCACAGAAAAATTACTTGGCATGCAAAGACAACCCTTTGCTTCATATAAATGCGTATTCACGTATCTGCAAACAAAGATGGGTCCTATAGGAGTCGTTTGATCAGGGTCTGCTCTCTTTGCTGATAGAATTTAATAGAACGGTTGCTTTAGTTTCTGATATGGCTTCAATGTTTCACCTTCTATATTCCATAATACCTATTTTGCCCATGAATATTCAGCAGGTATTGAAATTTGGAATAATCATACAACAGGGAAAGTGCTAAAATTTCTCAGACAAGGATAATCAAGTAGCATATTTTGGATATTTTCTATCACAAGGACTTAGTTTGCCTCTCATCTTTATCTCAACTCAGAGGCCTAGATAACATGAATAAATTAACTCTTTACTCCATAAATACGCCTTTCTACGCTTTTTACAAGCAGTGTAGACCCAGATCAGACAGTTCCTATAGGAGCTGTCTGATCAGGATCTGCTATGTTTGCATGCGATATAGTTTAGATGTGATTCTAGAGTTTCTGCCATGGCCACAATTTCCTGTGTCCATGTGCTATTATGATAACTTACTATAATTCATAATGACGTATTTATTTTTTAAATATTCATGGAGAATTGAAGCAGACGACCATATTGCTGACAGCTGAAGTATCTATTGATCAACTGCTCTGCAACTGTCTGCAAAATCCAATGTTCAAACAGTCCACTCTTTCAATACCAAGGTCCAAATTTTGAACATTTTTTTTATCAGGATATTTTATATCATATGTTTTGTTTGTTTGTTTGACCAGGATAATTTCAAATCACACAAACCACTATTTGAAAACAAAGTACTATTAAATTTTACAAGATGAATATTTATGTAATGACATCATGAATATCAATTAGCTGAATTTTTATAATAGTATATGAACAAAGGATCTGTTGGTCATGGCAGAAACTGTAGAAGCAGATCTGTGTAATTCCATAAGTAAACAGAGCAGACTTTGATCAGATTTTCATGTGATTAAATTGATAGTTTTGGTATTATAATTATCATGAGAAAATGCGATATATTATTACTGGTACATGAATATTCATGAGGTAAAGGGTTATAAATAACATACCCTTTTAACCCTTTACTTCATGAGTATTCATGTAAGATATAATGACATCATGATTCTAGTTGGATTGTTAAAATAGCACATGGCCATAGGAAATTTTGAACATGGCAGAAACTGTAGAATCATATATTGCATAAGCAAACACAGCAGACCCTGATCAGATAGCTGCTACAGGGTCCATCTAATCTGGTTATACAGTAAAACCTCTCTATAACGGCCACTTAATTACATCAAATATTTTGTGTTAAAGGCAGGTGGTTGCTTAAAGCAAGGTGAAAGTAAAACAGAACGCTCCTATAGGAGCGTTCTGTTTTACTTTCACCTTGCTTTAAAGAGCCACCTGCCCTAAATACCAGCTAATTAACTCAACTTAATGGTCGTTATAGAGAGGTTTTACTGTAGTCAGTTTGCAAAGCCGTTGAAAAGTGTATTCTATGGAGTAAAGGGTTAATCCTTTCCTTCATATAAATGCATTTTCATGCATTTGCAAACCAAGTAGACCCAGATCAGACCAGGGTCTCTGTTTGCTTTTGACATGATTTAGATCCGATTCTACCCTTTTTGTCAATGCAAAAACTTTCCTTGAAAGGGTTGCATTATAAAACATCAGCTAATAAATATTCATGATGTCAGAATTTCTTGTCAAAATATTGAACTGGGAAAGGGTTAAACCATACGGAGTTTTCCCTAAAGTAAAATTCATTTTTTATAAAATTTTCTGCTTGTGTGCTTGAAGTGCTTCTTTTGGTTTATGACGGAAGTTTCAAAACAGTTATTTCATGTTAAAATGAATCTAATGCTACAGATAAGAGGGGTATTGTTTTATTAATTATCTTCATGCTAGCGGTGTAACCATGGTTACCCATGCAAACAGTCTGGATCCAGATGAGATGTTTAAGAAATGTGGCGTCTCATACGGATCCAAACTGTTTGATACTTTAACGCTAAGTAATTTTTTATCTGCAACAATTGTCGTCTGCTTCAATTCTAAAAATAAAATAAATTTCTTCACAAAAATATGGTCAAAGTGACAAACAGTTTGGATCCTAATGAGATGCCGCATTATGCATAGGTAATCACAGTTTCGCGTGCAAAGAGCTAACCCTTTAACTGCTCTATATTTATACCAAATTCCAATACCTACACCTTCCAAAGTTCATTATAACTATATGTCCAAGAACATTCAGTAGGTATTGACATTTGGAATAAATATAGAACAGGGGAATGGTTCAAGTGATTTGACTGAGATATACAGTAAACCTCTCTATAACGGCCACTACATTGTGTTAATTAGTTGGTATTTAGGGCAGGTGGCTGCTTAAAGCAAGGTGAAAGTAAAACAGAACGCTCCTATATAGGAGCATTGTTTTACTTTCACCTTGCTTAAGCAGCCACCTGCCTTTAACACAAAATAATTGATGTAATTTAGTGGCTGTTATAGAGAGGTTTTACTGTACTGTGAACAAGAAATCAAATTTCATAATATTTGGAAATACTCCTGTTATCTAGAACTCTGAAGCAATTTTATTTTCATATATTTCTCACCAGCTTGAATTCCAGGGTTTCAATAAAATTTCTTACATATGATGCCTGTCCAATTATTTTTTATTCCTTTGAGTTAGAACAAGATAAAAGTGCATATTCCAACACTAAAATTGTCATTTCTCCACTAAACCTTTTGTTGTGATTGTTTTGAAGAGTGGTCACAGTACAGGGTTTGGTGGAGAGGTAAAAGGAGATATTCTTGAAAATGTTTTAGCCCTTTATATGCAAGAAACAAATGTATCAGTCATTTGCAAACAGTGTAGACCCAGATAAGAGTGTTCCTGTAGCAGTCCTGTAATCCAGGTCTGCACTGTTTGCCACAAAACTCATATTCTGCAACGGAAAACGTTGTTTTGTGGTTTGCTTTATAAACTCAGCAGATCCTGTTTCTAACCCTTTACTCCATGAATATTCATGTAACAAAATTTATAATGGTATCATAAAATATTAATTAGATTAATTGTTATAATGGCTCATAGACATAGGAATTTTTGGCCATAGCAAAAGCTGTAGAATCATATCTATATCATATCACAAGCAAACAGAGCAGATCCTGATCAGATAGCTCCTATAGGAGTCGTTTGATCTGGGTCTACTTTGAGACTGTTTGCAAAGGTGTAGAAAGTCGTATTTATTGAGTAAAGGGTTAAGCGATCATTTATTTATTGAACATACATACATACTTACTTTCTTAATCTGTTTGCAAAGGCATTTAACCCTTTCCTAAATAAATACGCATTTCTACGCCTCTGTAAAAACCACCTATAGAAACCATCGTGATAAATAGGAGCAAATGCTCTATTTATCACAATGGTTTCAAACTACAAAATTCTAAAAAATTTCCTTTTCTCTAGTTAATGCTCCTTTTCAGTAGATTTATTCAAAGAGGTTGGGTCTAATAATAGCCTATGGAGGAATGGGTTTAAAGACATATATATGGAGTAAAGAATTAAAGTAGAAAGTCTGTCATTGTTTTAACAGGAGAATCCATTCATAATTGAAATATTTAGTTAGGATAATTGCAGTATTTCTATGTAAGGACGAAAAACCCATACAAAAGCTGCATCATACTAGTCCTGCCTATAGAGGATCTGTTGCGAGTTGTCTTTTAAGATCACATATTCCTAAATTAGCGATTAAGCGAGTTATTAGTTATAAAGCGAGCCTTTAGCGAGTTTAATAACATTTTCTTGGTAAGTTTAGGAACATGTGATCTTAAAAGACAACGAGCATCGGATTATTTTTCTCACATAACCAAAACAGTATATTTTCGCCGTTTTAATGACCTGTAAACATCGGTTTCCATGGTTTGACGTCATATATGGCGTATGACGTCATACATGTCCTAAAGTGTTCTTACACGTGTTACTGAAAAAGGGAATCTTAACCTGTTGTTCTAACCCGGAGATAAGTGAAGTTATGTGAGATATATAAATCCTTTAATCCATGCATATTCATGTAAGAAATATTGACATCATGAATATTAATTAGCTTATTTTTTACAATGGCACAATGAACACAGGAAATTTTGGCAATGGCAGAAACTCATACCTACATTTCATGAGCAAACAGAGCAGACCCTAATCAGACAGCTCCTACAGGAGCCATGTGATAAGTGTCTTCTCTGTTTGCATAGGCATAGAAGGCGTATTTATGGAGTAAAGAGTTAACCATCTGGACTTTTCCAAAATTCAAACTGTCAAACTTACCTTGAATATTCAGGGATATTTTGAAAGAAAAGTGTAAAATGACAAACAGGGTAGACCCTGATGACAAGGCTCCTCTAGGAGTCCTCTCATCTGGGTCTTCAATGTTTGCAAAGGACATTGTGTCCCACGCTATCGGGTGAACATGCTAAATAACTCTTTGTCAGCATTTAAAAATTGCTGTAAGATTTGCCTCCCTTGCTGCTTAACCTTAAGCCTTTACTGAATATATTCCTCTTTCTATGCCTTTGAAAACAGAGTAGACTCAGATCAGATGGCTCCAATTAAGAAATGAATGACGTGCTTCCGGTGTTCATGAGGTTATGCAAAGCATAGCTTTACGAGCAAAGTTAGTGAAGCCCGAAGGGCTTCACGTCAATCTTTGCTCGTAAAGCTATGCGTTGCATAACCCATGAACACCGGGAGCACGTCATTTATTTCTTATATTTATATTCCATTGTATTTCTTATATTTAAGAAATGAATGACGTGCTTCCGGTGTTCATGAGGTTATGCAACTTTCTTTTTAGAATAAGGTTATATAAGGACGTTGCAGGGCGAATGTAAATATTAAGAACTGTTTGAGCAGGGTCTGCTCTGTTTGCTTATGAAATAGTACAGATCTGATTGTAGAGTTTCCCCCATGATCCAAATATCCCTTCTTCATTATATAAAATTTGTAAAATTCAGCTAATTAACCCTTCTCTTGCTGAATTTTAAAATACATTTCTCATTCTTTACCCATGCCCTGTTGTATAATTACACATATCTTCAATGTGTACAAGTATTTCGCTGTGCATTCACTGCTGTGGAGTGCACTGGTTGCACAATCAACTTGTAAATAGTGCAGACCCTGAAGAGACAGCTCCTGCAGGAGCTGTCCCATCTGGGTCTTCACTATTTACAGGTAGGTATATTGACGTGAATAGCAAGCCAAGGGTTAAGATTGATGATGTAAATGTGAAGTTAAATACATGTACTCCGACCTCTGTAATAACAGCCTGTACAGTAAAAACCCTCTAACCCAGAGTTCTACTAGAGAATAATTTAGATACTTTTATGTAGGTGGCTGCTTAATACAGGGTGAAAGTCATGCAAAAAGCTCCTCTAGGAGCTTTTTGCATGACTTTCACCCTATATTAAGCTGCCACCTGTCTCCAAAACCAACATTTATACAGAACTGACCGGTTTAGAGGGGTTCTACTGTATTTATCATACAGGACAACCTGTCTCCCCCACACACACCAGTTATTAACCCTTTCCCTTATATTAACATCTTTTATAGGGTGGATCCATTATGTACATTAACCCGTAACCCATTCCTCCATAGGCTATTTTTAGACTCAACCACTTTGAATAAATCTACCGAAAAGGAGCATTTACTGGAGAAAAGGAACATTTTAGAATTGTGTAGATTTGAAACCATTGTGATAAATAGAGCATTTGCTCCTATGGATCAAATGCTCTATTTATCACAATGGTTTGAAAAAGTGACTTTTTTAGAGGCGTAGAAAGGCGATTTTATGGAGGAAAGAGTTAATGTCCTCCATGAATATTCAATCTTGTAAGAAATATTATGAATATTTATTAGCAGAAGTTTGACAAAAACTGTAGACCCAGATCTGCAGGTATATCATGTCAAAAGGCAAACAGAGCAGACCCGGATTAGACAGCTCCTATAGGAGCCATCTGATTTGGGTTTACTCTACATGTATTTGCAAAAGTGTAAAATGTACATTACAGCTGATTAACCCTTTCCCTCATATAAACGTGTTTTCACGCATTTGCAAACAGAGTAGACCCAGATCAGACGGCTCCTAGAGGAGCCGTCTGATCAGTGTCTGCTCTGTTTGCTAATGGAATTCGATAGATCTGTTTATTTACTTTCTTAAATTGCTACAATATTCCACCTTTCATATTTCATAATACCTATTTTGTCCATGAATATTCAGTAGGTATTGAAATTTGGAAAAAAAACAGAACAGGGAAAGGGTAAAAGTGACCATCATAAAGAGGTCTAATGTTTGGTATTCTAGATAGGTGGTAGATCTTTTTGCAAAGGCGTAGAAGGCATTTACATGTATATAAAGGAAAGGGTTCATGCTTATCAACATAGTACAAAGTGAACCAATTCAACTTCACAGGGTAGTGGAGAGTGGGGGATTGGGTGTCCTAATACAAAATACTTAGTACCGGTAGTGTAAATAAGGTATCACTGGTTATCTAACATCCTATGGCACCAGCTAAGTGGGTAAAATAGTGTCTTATTTCAATCAAGTTTAAATAAACATTAAACATTTATTGATTGGCTATCCTGTACTGATACATCAATGATTCAGTATGGATGATATATGGAACCTGTCTTAAACCTTTTCTCTGTTCTACATTTATTCCAAATTTCAATACCTACTGAATGTTCATGGACAAAATGGTAATAATGAAATATGAAAGGTGGAACATTGTAGCCATTTTAGAAACTAAAGAAACAGATCTATCAAATTTTATTAGCAAATAGAGTAGACGCAAATCAGACAGCTCCTGTAGGAGTCGTCTGATCTTGGTCTACTGTTTGCTTACCATATACGTAATACTCATACCGATATGATTATTCAGTTTCTTACATGGCCAAACATTCGCATGATCATGTGCTATTGTAATAATAAATCTAATTAATATTCATAATGTCATTATTTTGTACATGAATATTAATGGATCAAAGGATAAGATAGAGTGCATTCGGTATGTAAGGCTATTACGTGCAAGAAGACATTCAATGACAAACAGTATGCCAGTACACTCATTTCTCTCATTCAAACTGTTAACCCTTTCCCTGTTCTGTTTATTCCAAAATTGAATACCTACTGAATAGTCATGGACAAAAGAGTTATAATGAAATAATTATGGGAGGAGGAACATTGTAGCCATTATAGAAAGTGAAGAAACAGACCAGTCAAATTCAATTAGCAAACAAAGCAGACCCTGATCAGATAGCTACTATAGGAGTCGTCTGATCTGGGTCAACTCTGTTTGAAAGTGTGTGAAAATGCATTTATGTGAAGGAAAGGGTTAGCCGTGACCAATCTACAGTAACAAAGTTTGACATTCAAGTGGCTGATAAATTCATAAGATCATCCTCTTGTGATCCCGCATTGCATTAAAGAGCACGTGCGGTTTTATTAAACAAGGAAATCATAGCATGTGACGGTTTATTTCAAAGAGAGCTTCACCTTAAGTAGATCTAGAACTGGTTTGTTCATATAGTAAAACCTCTCTACAATAATAACTCAAATGAAGAATAATTCTAAGTGTGTGAACCCTTTACTCCATTAATACTCCTTTAATGCCTTGCAAACAGATTACACCCAGATCAGATGGCTGCTATAGGAGCCATCTGATCAGGGTCTGCTCTGTTACAGAATACTATAGGTCTGATTGTAGAGTTTCTGTGTTTGCCAATATTTCATTATTATGCTCATGTGCCTTTGTTGAAATTAGAATAATTAACCCTTACTGTGCGGGACAGGAGTCACTAATGTCCTTTGCAAACAGTGTAGACCCAGATGAGAGGGTTCCTAGAGGAGCCCTCTCATCAGGGTCTGCACTGTTTGTCATGTTAGTTTTATTTAGAAAACCCCCTTAATACTCAATGTAAACTTGATCTGTTTGAATTTTGGAATAGTTCATTTGAACATTCAGTGTAGTAAGGGTTAACAGTCATGATATCAATACTAGTGATATTTTAACCCTTTACTCCATAAACATGAATATTCATGTAAGAATTAATGATTATAAAGTAGATCAATTAGATTATTTTTTCATAATGGCACATAAACACAGGAACTTCTTGCTTTGACAACAAGAGTGTTCGGAGGAACACGTGTCACCTGCTCACAGCTGACACAAACACTTATTGTTATTATGAAAAAGGGGAATAACTAAAAAAAATATTGATGTTAGAGTTGTGGCCCTTGTGTATGACACTTCCTCTCATCATGGTTGTTCCATCTGTGAAATTTGAAAGCTCTATGATAAGTTTAGAAATGACAGCAAAAAAAGAAAGAGTGACGGACAGACAGACAGACGGACAGACAGATGACGGAAAAGTGATCCCTAAGTGACACACTGCCTCTCGGCAGGTGACACAAAAACTGTAGAATCAGATCTATATTTATGTCATAAACAAACAGAGTAGACCCTGATCAGATGGCTCCTACAAGAAAAGAATGTCATCTCAAGCCCATTTTTGTGAAATTTGGTGCAAATCCATTCAATGGTTTAGGTGATGTCATCTAACAAAGTTCTTGTTACAATCTATTGTTAGCTCCCATGACTCAATTATGTAGTGGACTGAGATCAATCATCCATGCAAGATTGGGGAAATTCCATAAAATGCACACAAGAATTTTTCTTGGAAAAATAAACAAAAGGGGATAATTCAAGAATAAATCTAAGTTATCCCACTTTAATGCACAACTGCACATCAATATCAATCACCAATGCAAATATGAAGAAATTCCACTGAATAATAACGGAGGTGATATTTATATAGGAAATTACTAAGAAACATTAACAAATGGGAATAACTCCAGAACAATAACGCAATCTTAGATATATTATCTTTGTGCACAACTGTACATCAATATCAATCATTTATGTAAATATGAAGAAATCCCCTGAGTAATCAAAGTTATTTCACATGCACAACTGTGCACCAATATCAACTATCCATGTAAGTGTGAAGACAGTCCACTGAAAAATCAAAGAGGAGTTATCCACTCAAGAATTGGTAAAATAAATAAGGGGGATAACTCCAGAACAAATAATGCAATTCAAGTTTTCTAAACCTAACCGCACATTAACCCTTCGCTTGCTGAATATTAAAATATATTTCTCATTCTTTACCCATGCCCTGTTGTATAATTACATATATCTTCACTGTGTACAAGTGTTTCGCTGTGAAATCACTGCTGTGGAGTGCACTGGTTGCACAATCAACTTGTAAATAGTGCAGGCCCTGATGAGACAGCTCCTGCAGGAGCTGTCTCATCTGGGTCTTCACTATTTACAGGTAGGTATATTGACGTGAATAGCAAGTGACAGGTTAATATGCAAGAAATTTTGTTAAATAATAAACAAAGTGTTACCCATGCAAAAACGGAGAGACAGACCAACAAATGGACAGACGGATGGAAGGACAGAAGGTCAGACAATACCTGCCATACCAAAATATGACCTTTTGCCCGGCCTTCAGGTATATTAGGATATGTTGCGTGTAGTCATTTTGTACAATTAAATATCAAATGAGTCTTCTAAAAAGTCTCAGGCGAGCTTAATAACATTTTCCAAGACAAGTTAAATATCAGTTTGTACAAAATGACCACAAGAATCATTTCTTTTTATATGTCAGAAACTGTAGAATCATATCTTTCATAACAACCAGCGCAAATCATGATCAGACAGCTTCTGTAGGAGTCCAACAACCAGCGCAAATCATGATCAGACAGCTTCTGTAAGAGTCCAACAACCAGCGCAAATCATGATCAGACAGCTTCTGTAGGAGTCCAACAACCAGCGCAAATCATGATCAGACAGCTTCTGTAGGAGTCCACTCTGTTTGCAAATGTGTAGAAAGGTGCATTTACAGAGTAAAGGGTTAACCCTTTACTGCATAAATATGCCCATCTACACATTTTAAAACAGAGAAGACCAAGATCAGAAGGCTGCTATAAGAACCATATGATCAGAGTCTGCTCTGTTTGTTTATGACATAATAAACATCTGATTCTATAGTTTCTGTCTTGGGAAAAAAAATCTGATTTCATATGTCATTACAAAAGTTCAGCAAAATAGTATTCATGATATCACTTTCATGAATATATGCTTTATAGCAACAAGTGTCATAAGACTTGATCTTCAGAGCTCTCACCTCACCTACTGTAGTACGTCTAATATTCCTTTTATCAGAGCTCTCACCTCACCTACTGTAGTATGTCTAATATTTTTTTATCAGAGCTCTCACCTCCCCTACGGTAGTATGACTAATATTTTTTTTTTATCAGAGCTCTCGTCTCGCCTACATTAATATTCCTTTTATTAGATCTCACCTCGCTTAAAAGTAGGGCTGTCACGGTTACTCGGTTAATCGTTGGCGGTTTGGTTCGTTGTTCTAACCGGTTCAAAATTTCACTAACCGTGAACCGCCGGTAATAATTTGGGAAGGTAAATTACGCTAAAAATATTACTTTATACAGTCATATCTCATTTAAGTCATTTTGTTTCCCTTCGACATGCTATGATGGAGAAAAGCGCAGGTATCTGACTATTCGGGGCTGTAAACCATATACATATCATTTCTTATTTCATTTAATTCACGTCAAACTACGTATCACTTTTACATGCTAATTGTAATTTTTAAAAAAAACTGCCTCTAGTTCTCAAATCTAATTGAAAGGTAACACAGTCTTCCACTTGCCTTACGGTGGTTTATCATGTACACTTGTCTACCAATAAACCAATTGTTTGTTCGTTCTCAATCTTATTCAGTTTTCCTCATCTCTGTGTAGTGTGTACTATTACTTTTACAATCATTACGGTAAAGTGGAAGGGCATTCGAACCTGCACTTTTAGTCAGCACACATTCATAACGGAAGTTGATAATTTTACATTAGACCAGTCTAGCGGAAGTTGAGACTCGAAAGGTAAACACAATTCTTAATTTCACTTTCATCATAAATCTATCAGATTGAAATGAATGGTTATATGATTTCGGTCAACACATGCGTCAAGCAGGATGTCAACAGGGTTTTCAAGTCTTATATCGACCCAAATAGTATTTAATTTCCGAATATATAGCGCTCCATGCTTTATCCTATGTACAGTCTGACACGGATGATAAACATGGCGGTTAACCGGTTACGGTTCGGTTCGGTGCTCCCGATTAACCGGTTCAAGAATTGTCTAACCGTGACAGCCCTACTTAAAAGTATGGCTAATATTCTGTTAATATTTCATACGAGATCTCCCTTTGCCTACAGTATTAGGGCTAATATTCCTTGTATCACAGGGCACAAAAATTTTCAAAATTATCACTCGTCCTGCAATATAGACTAAGAAGAGAAAATTACATGCAGGACGAGCGGACGAGTGAATTGTTTCCCCTGTATAATCAGCGACTGACCTTGCCTACAGTAGTCGGGCGAGTATTCCTTTTTTCAGAGTTCTCATCTCGCCTACAGTATTACGGCTAAAATGCCTTGTATTAGAGCTTTGACCTCACCTACAGTACTACGATTAATATTCCTACTATCAGAGCTCTCACCTCGCCCACAATATTACAGTTAATTTATCAGAGCTCTCATCTTGTCTACAGTATTATGGCTAATAGTCCTTGTATCACAGCTCTGTCCTTGCCTACAGTATTACTGTAAAACTTCTTGTTATCAGAGCTCCAACCTCGTCTACAGTATTGTGACTTATGTTAATTACATCATGAATATTAATTTTAGATTTTATTTTAGACATACGTATTATGTACACAGGATGCAGACCCTGATCAGAAACTCCTATAGGAGCAGTCTGATCTGGGTCTACTCTGTTTGCAGATGCTTGAAAAGGCGTTCATAAGAAGGAACAGGTTAAAATTCTTCTTATCAGAGGTCTGTCCTCGCCTACAGCAGTATGGCTAATATTCCATGTATCTGAGGTCTGACCTCTGACCTCGCTTACAGCAGTATGGCTAATATTCCATGTATCTGAAGTCTGACCTCTGACCTCGATTACAGCAGTATGGCTAATATTCCATGTATCTGAGGTCTGACCTCTGACCTCGCTTACAGCAGTATGGCTAATATTCCATGTATCTGAAGTCTGACCTCTGACCTCGTCTACAGCAGTATGGCTAATATTCCATGTATCTGAGGTCTGACCTCAGCTATAGCAATATGGCTAATATTCCTTGTATCTGAGGTCTGACCTCTGACCTCGCTTACAGCAGTATGGCTAATATTCCATGTATCTGAAGTCTGACCTCTGACCTCGCCTACAGCAGTATGGCTAATATTCCATGTATCTGAAGTCTGACCTCTGACCTCGCCTACAGCAGTATGGCTAATATTCCATGTATCTGAGGTCTGACCTCAGCTATAGCAATATGGCTAATATTCCTTGTATCTGAGGTCTGACCTTGCCTACAGCAGTATGGCTAATATTCTTTGCATCTGAGGTCTGACCTCTCCTACAGCAGTATGGCTAATATTTCTTGTATCTGATGTCTGACCTCACCTACAGCAGTATGGCTAATACTCCTTGTATTCTGAGGTCTGACCTCGCCTACAGCAGTATGGCTGATACTCCCTGAATCCCAGGTCTGACCTGGCTTACAGAAATACAACTACTATGCCTTGTATCAGAACTCTGACCTCGTCTACAGCTATTTTCTGCACCATCCCTACTTACCATTCAGTGTTTGAGGTGTAGCATTGTTGTACTTCACATCCAGTTCACCGTTTGGCAGATTGAACTGCGGGAAGGAGAGGATTGGTGTGTCTCCGGGTACAGAGATGTTATAGGTACAGTTGAAGGTCCCAGTTCCACTCAGGTAGATTGGGCTTGTAATAACACCCTGACTGCCTGAGACAGAATGACTGCAATCTAAAGAAAGAGAATTTTGGTAAAGCAGATGTAAAATTATCACCTCCAGATAGAATATCGAACCAAGTCTCTTCCCTTTGATTTCCAAAACGTTGTGGAATTAAAACATAGTTTGTGCATACTTTTACCACACTCAGAACCTCTCAGTGATGAAGTTTGCTGGAATTATATTCAATAGACTTATACCAATGAAATACCATTTCCAGTTTCGGTTTCCGTATTGCAATAACCAGAACATGGGCATGTAAATAGTTAATAGTGTACTGTCAACGCCATATAGACCTTTTATATAAACCCAGAGCTCCAGATAGGAGGCATAAATTTAAACATTTTCAACAATAACTCCTTTATTTCTCCACCAAACCCTATACTGTGACCAGTCTTTAGAATCGTCTCGAAGAGACGATTCTAAAGAGTGGTCACAGTATAGGGTTCGGTGGAGAAATACTATTTTAGTATTTAGGCACGCATTGTTATCTGTAGCTCTGAAACCTGACTGGTAAATAATGGTGTAAACCCAACAGACGCGCATAGTAACCAGTTACCAATATATAAGAATTACTATGCTAGTAGTTTTGAAGTTCAGCTGTATTTTGGATCGTTAGAAAAGTTGTTAAATGCGAGCCTTGGCGAGCATTTAACTACTTTTCTGACGAGCCAAAATACAGCTGAACTTCAAAACTACTAGCATAGTAATTCTTTTACCATGCAATTCCAAGAAAAATGGAGAAAATTGAAAAAAAAAGAAAGATTGCTAAAGCGGTTTCGTCCCCTGAATGAAAATACATGTAAGTACGAATTACGTGACGTCATATTGGCATAAAGCGATGTCATCGACTTTTACAACATAAACAAACTTGATTTAATCCTTTTATATGGACAGATAGTTGAGACAAAGGTGAGAAAATGTGTTAATTTGATGTTTATGTTTAATTATGCCTTTTTCGTCCTTCTGTTTTCCTCCTATTGACTGAACCAAACTTGCATTCCAGTCCGGTCAGTACACATGCACTATACCTCACAAAATACAGCGTCGACGTGGAAAATATTATGCTAGTAGGAAGTGAATGTATTCGGTGACGTTGCATGATAAATTATAATATTGGGATGGCTTTATCATCACATGCCAGAATGCTGGTAAAGATATTTGGATGTAACAATACTTATTTCGAGGTGCCATGAATATCGCTACAAGCGGAATTTATTGTAGTGTAAACCCCTATCAAATTGATTCAGGAGAAGTTTAATCTGAGTCTACATTAATACAGTAAAACGCCTCTAGAATGGATGTCCAATTTAATATAAATATCGGTCTTGGAGACAAGTGGCAGCCTTATGCAGGATGAAAGTCATGCAGAAAGCTCCTCTAGGAGCTTTCTGCAAGACTTTCACCCTGCATTAAGCAGCCAACTGCATATAAATTCTTCTCTGAGCATTTAGGGCTTTTACTATACATGGTCTAAAGTTATAAAACTTCTGAGTCTGAGTGTGATTTCATTCTCAAGGACCTGATTGGTCAGATGTAGAGCAAGCTCAAAATCTGACCAATCAGATGCTGGGGAATGATCTCAGTCTCAAGCAAAACATTCTATAACCTCGGGGCGGGTAACAGAAGCACTTACTCTTGGTGTTGTAGCTAAACGTGAACTGTGCCGTCATGTTGCCACTGCCTCTGGTCAACACTACCTTAGTGATGTTACCTGGACTAATTACCATCTCAGGTCCTGTAAAGGAAAAGTACAAGTACAGAATTGAGATAAATGGATGTATTTAACCATTTCCCGGTTCTATGTTTATTCCAAATTTCAATACCTATTGAATATTATAAGGACAAAATATTTATTATGGAAGGTGGAACAATGTAGCCATTTTAGAATGTAAAGAAACAGATCTTTAAAATTCCATAAGCAAACAGAGCAGACGCTGATCAGACGGCTCCTATATGAAAACACATTTATATGAGTAATTCTCATCTGCAAATATTGACGTCTGCTTCAATTCTAACAGAGTCAAGATAAAAGGGTGTATTTAATCCCTTTCAACCTGGGCGAGGCATGAAAACATTTGCAAACAGTGTAGACCCAGATTAGAGGGCTCCTACTAGAGGAGCACTCTGATTAGGGTCTGCACTGTTTGTCATTCAAAAATTCTTAACAAGTTGACGCTTTTAATACTGAGTGGACTCTATAGTTAAACACACAAAAGTCACTTGTTGAATCCATTGTGATAAATAGAGCATTTGCAGTTATGCAGTATTGTTGATCACCATCTGAAGTTGTGCCCCTGTGATTACAGTTTTGATTTGTCATTTCATGGTTGAGTGATCTCCCTTTTCTTAATTTTGATATATGAAATTTAGTCCTGAGCTTTACTCTGTCATGCCTCAACAGAACTTTTTTAAATTTTAACAGTATTTTTAACACCATCTGAATTTGTGCACCTGTGATTACAGTTTTGATTTGTGAATACAATGTAGATTCTTCATTCGTGAATTATCTTCCATCTGATCTGGGTCAGCTCTGTTTGCAAGGTTTAAAAAAGTGTTTATATGAGGGAAAGGGTTAATTCTGAAGCATTAACCTTTTTCTTCAGAATTAGAAGTTTATTGCACATTGACACATTTGAAAATAGACACAGATCTGACAGTACCTGCAGGAGCTGTTTGATCAGGGTCTGCACAGTTTGTTTTTGAGGTAATAAAGATATAATTCTACATTTTTTGCCCTGGTCAATTATTCTCCTGTTCATGATGCCATTATAAAAATTCAGCTAATTAATATTCATTATGTCATTATACATTACATGAATATTCAAGGGTTAAAGTGAAATGTTGTTGTTTGGAAGGATTAACCCGTATCATTCTGACAAAAAATGTCCGCCAAAAATCTGATCTATTGTATTTTTCATTTACTTCTGATTTGTTGAAGCAATTTTAGAAACTGTTGAAAGAGTGTCAAACAGCTTGGACACCGATTTCTCATCTGGATCCAAGCTGTTCGCAAATGCGAGTTAACCTTTCTTCCATAAATAGGACTTTCTACGCCTCTGTAAAAATCACGTGTTGAAACCATTGTGATAAATAGAGCATTTGCTCCTATAGGAGCAAATGCTCTATTTATCACAATGGTTTCAGACTACAAAATTCTGAGTTTCATTTTCTCTAGTTAATGCTCCTTTTGGGTAGATTTATTCAAAGTGGTTGGATCTAAAAATAGCCTATGGAGGAAAGGGTTAAGTGGTGCTTAGCATGGTAAGGAATAAAAGTAATTTACTGTAGGATTTTGAGTGACAAACAGTCCTTCAGGAGTGACAAACAGTCCTTCAGGAGTGACAAACAGTCCTTCAGGAGTCCTTCAGGAGTGACAAACAGTCCTTCAGGAGTGACAAACAGTCCTTCAGGAGTGACAAACAGCCCTTCAGGAGTGACAAACAGTCCTTCAGGAGTGACAAACGAGCCCTCTGGTCTACACTGTTTGCAAATGTCAGTTAACTAAGGTCCCACATTCAAAGGGTCAAAACAGGACCCAAGATTAGAGGGAAAAGCTGATCTTCATTTCTCTACCAAAACCTGTAGGCATGGATCCAGATTAGTCGTATGAGCATTTCCAACTTAACACCGTGAATATTCATATATGCTCTATTTATCACAATGGTTTCAAAACTACACAATTCTAAAATTTTCCTTTGCTCTAGTAAATGCTCCTTTTCAGTAGATTTATTCAAAGAGGCAGGATCTAACAAGAGCACCGCAAGCGGTGCCAACGATCATCTGTCGTCATTGTCAAGATGAACATGCATTTACCAAAAATGAAGGTTGTAAATGAAACATTGAAGAAGTTATGGTCAATGTTAAGATTTCAGACAACGATGACGTGGACGCCGGAGTTACGACAATAGCTCGTGATTTCTTCGAAACAGACAAGCTAAAAATAGCCTTTGAGGTAATGGGTTAAGCACACAATACTTTTTCAACAACATAGTATTAGAGAGAGATCTAAAGGAGCAATTCAAACTGTACAGTCACATCTACATTACATAAGCTATCTCATCTCATTCTAATCTGCTTGCATAGGCATAAAAATATATACAGTTGAACTTCGATATCTTTAAGTTCAAGAGACCATACAAATTACTTTGAGATAACAGATGTTCGAGTCATCCTATTTCTAATCTGGACAATTTTTCAAGTTCACAGCTTAATGCAGGTCTCATAGGAGCTTTCATTAATAAATTTGACCTGTATTAAACTGTCGCATGTGTTTCTAGATAAGTGCAGTGAAACATTTTAGAACAATTCAGTGTTGTAAATTTTGGAAGGATCGACCTTTATCTTCGAGTTATCCGAGTTCTAGATATGGAGGTTCCACTGCATAAACAGTAAAGGGTTAACATCTGTATATGGTACAGTAGAACCCCTCTAATGTGACCACTTAATGAATTAATGTGGGTGTCTTTATAAGCAGGTGGTTGCTTAATGCAGGACAACAGTAATGCAGAAAGCTCCTCTAGGAGCTTTCTGCATTACTTTTGTCCTGCATTAAGCTACCACCTGCATTTAGCACCAATAATTATACCTCATTTAGGTGGTCGCTTTAGCGGGGTTTTACTGTATAACAAACTTACTGTTGCCTTATAACTAACTTAAAAACACAGAAGGCTCATTTCCAATGCATTTCTATTACCCTATGAGAAAAAATACTCAAAGTTCAAGGGAAATTGTAATGCCCAGCTCTAAACACATGAAAATTGTGTCTTGCACATCAACTATTCATGATTATTATGTATACCAAATATAAACTCAATAATTTTCAAATTTAAGGAAGAGTTCGCGACATCAACTTCCTATGTTTCATGCCAAAATGACAAAAAATTCAAAGGGAGATAATTCTGCAATGCCCAGTGCTAAACACATGAAAATTACGTCTTGCACATCTACCATTCATGGTTATTATGTATATCAAATATAAACTCAACTAGACTTATCACTAAAGGTGATTAATACCCCACCAACCACCTTGTCACAATATTCAATGACACAAGGCAATAGCTCAATAATCCTTTCATACACACTTGTAAAAAGAAGATTTTTAAAGTCCAATCAGGGAGTGACTCGCATGAAAATTATATCACACATCTACACATCATTATAAATGCATATGCAAAATTTGAGGTTCATTGGTAAAGAAATGTAAAAGAAATACTTTGTGTCACAAGATTTTTAGGGTTCAATCAGGGGCAATAACTTTAATTCTTGGCTTGACTCATATAAAATTAATGTGATCAACATTTACACTTCATTATAAATGCATATGAAAAATTTGAGCTTCATTGGTGAAAAAATGTAGAAGTTAAGAAAAGTAACAAAGGAGAATAAATATCCCAAATATGAATTGAGAGTTACAGCCCTTGTTGACTGCACATCCTCTCATCACCCTCTCTCCATATATAAAGTTTCACAGTTGTGCCTACAATACTTGAGAAGTTATGCTCCAGACAAAAAAATAACAAAGGGCAATAACTCCAAAACTACTGGTGACAGAGTTATGAATCTTGTGCACTGCACTTGTGGTCAATGCAATTTATCTGTATATGAAGTTTGAAGTCGATCTGGACAAGCCAGATTTCGAGAAAAATAAAGGGCAATAACTCCAAAAATACTGAAGACAGAGTTACGAGCCTTGTGCACTGCACTTGTGGTCAATGTGATCTATCTGTATATGAAGTTTGAAGCCAATAGCTTTTATACTAATGAAGTTATGATCCGGACAAGCCAGACAACTTCGTTTGTGGGGGTATAATAACTTTAAAACTGAAGGAGGAGTTCGCGACACCAACTATCCATGTTCAAATGCGGACAGACAGACGACCGGACTGACAGAACACCTGACCGACCACCCGACAGGGTGATTCCAGTATACCCCTCAAACAAGTATGCGGGGGTATAAATACCAGACAGAACAAAAACTACATGTTTCCCATTCAAGATATAGGATGCCTAAGGATGGCATAGAAATATGTATACCTTGATGATATGTGAAGTTGGCAACCACTTTGCTGCTGGAGTCATTTCCAGCAAATATGGTCAAGTTGTCGGATACTAAGTTCAAAATCCAAAAGTCCAGCATCACCTGCAGAATATACACAAAATTCTTCACTGATAATCAAAACTTATTTTAGTAAATATGATAAATTAAACCATACTTTATCCCTTTACTCCATGAATATTCATGTAAGAAATAATGAAAATTAATTAGATTATTTTTTTTTATAAAGGCACATGAACAAAGGAATGCTTGGCATTGGCATAAACTGCAGAATCTTATCAATACTATATCATAAACAAACAAAGTAGACCCTGATCAGAAGGCCTCTATAGGAGCCCTCTGATCTGGGTCTACTCTGTTTGCAAAGGCATAGAAAGGCGTAGTTATGATGTAGTAACAATAAATAGGGATAAAATATATTAACTAATTTTTTATAATGACATGCAAACACTGTAGATTTGTATATAATTCCAGAAGCAAACGGAGCAGACCATCAGGAGTTATCTGGGTCCATGCTTATAAAACTTTTAGTTGAGTCTGAGTTCGTTCTCAAGTTTTTGATTGGTCAGATTTGAGCCTTTGGCTCAATCAAAAGCTTGAGAACTCAAATCTGACCAATCAAAAGCTTGAGAACGAAACTGATCTGGGTCTAGTCTGTTTGCTAAAGCATTAACTCCATCCCATCATGTAAATATTTTTCCAAGCCTTGCAAACAGAGTAAACCCTGATCCGACAGTTCCTATAGGAGCAGTCTGATCTGGGTCTACTCTTTTTACAAAGGCATGAAATGGCTTTTATAGGAAAGAAAGAGTTAACCCTCTTCTCCATCGATATGCCTTTCTATGCCTTTGCAAACAGAGTAGACCCAGATCAGACGGCTCCTACAGGAACTGTTTGATCAGGGTCTGCTCTGTTTGCCTATGATATAATATAGATATGCTTTTATTGTTTCCGGCATGGACAAAATTTCCTCTCTCCATGAGCTGTTATAACAAAGTAATCTAATTAATATTCATGATGTTAGTATTTCTTATATGAATATTCACGGTGTTAAGTTGGAAATGCTCATACGACTAATCTGGATCCATGCCTACAGGTTTTGGTAGAGAAATGAAGATCAGCTTTTCCCTCTAATCTTGGGTCCTGTTTTGACCCTTTGAATGTGGGACCCGAGTTAACTGACATTTGCAAACAGTGTAGACCAGAGGGCTCCTGAAGGACTGTTTGTCACTCCTGAAGGGCTGTTTGTCACTCCTGAAGGACTGTTTGTCACTCCTGAAGGACTGTTTGTCACTCCTGAAGGACTGTTTGTCACTCCTGAAGGACTGTTTGTCACTCAAAATCCTAGAGTAAATTACTTTTATTCCTTACCATGCTAAGCACCACTTAACCCTTTCCTCCATATGCTATTTTTAGATCCAACCACTTTGAATAAATCTACCCAAAAGAAGCATTAACTAGAGAAAATGAAACGTTTAGAATTTTGTAGTCTGAAACCATTGTGATAAATAGAGCATTTGCTCCTATAGGAGCAAATGCTCTATTAATCACAATGGTTTCAACAGGTGATTTTTACAGAGGCGTAGAAAGTCCTATTTATGGAAGAAAGGTTAACTCGCATTTGCAAACAGTTTGGATCCAGATCAGAAATCGGTGTCCAAGCTGTTTGACACTCTTTCAGCAGTTTCTAAAATGCTTCAACAAATCAGAAGTAAATGAAAAATACAATAGATCAGATTTTTGGCGGACATTTTTTGTCAGAATGATACGGGTTAATCCTTCCAAACTACAACATTTCACTTTAACCCTTGAATATTCATGTAATGTATAACTACATAATGAATATTAATTAGCTGAATTTTTATAATGGCATCATGAACAGGAGAATAATTGACCATGGCAAAAAATGTAGAATTATATCATGCAACGTCACCAAATACAGTCACTTCCTTCTAGCATAATATTTTCCACGTCAACGCTGTATTTTGTGAGGTATAGTGCATGTGTACTGACCTCACTGGAATGCAAGTTTGGTTCAGCCAATAGGAGGAAAACAGAAGGACGAAAAAGGCATAATATTAAACATAAACATCAAATTAACACATTTGCTCACCTTTGTCTCAACTATTTGTCCATATAAAAGTATTAAATCAAGTTTGTTTATGTTGTAAAAGTCGATGACGTCACTACATGCCAACATGACGTCATGCAATTTGTACTTGCATGTATTTTCATTCAGGGGACGAAACCGCTTTAGCAATCTTTCTTTTTCTTCATTTTTTCCATTTTTCTTGGAATTACTATACTAGTAGTTTGGAAGTTCAGCTGTATTTTGGCTCGTCAGAAAAGTAGTTAAATGCTCGCCAAGGCTCGCATTTAACAACTTTTCTAACTCACCAAAATACAGATGAACTTCCAAACTACTAGCATAGTAATTCTTATATATCTTTATTACCTCAAAAACAAACTGCGCAGACCCTGATCAAACAGCTCCTGCAGGTACTGTCAGATCTGTGTCTATTTTCAAATGTGTCAATGTGCAATAAACTTCTATTTCTGAAGAAAAAGGTTAATGCTTCAGAATTAACCCTTTCCTTCATATAAACACTTTTTTAAACCTTGCAAACAGAGCTGACCCAGATCAGATGGAAGATAATTCATGAATGAAGAATCTACATTGTATTCACAAATCAAAACTGTAATCACAGGTGCACAAATTCAGATGGTGTTAAAATTACTGTTAAAATTTAAAAAAGTTCTGTTGAGGCATGACAGAGTAAAGCTCAGGACTAAATTTCATATATCAAAATTATGAAAAGGGAGAGCATTCAATCATGAAATGACAAATCAAAACTGCAATCACAGGGGCACAACTTCAGATGGTGATCAACAATACTGCATAATTTAACAGAGTCACGTGTGAGGCCAATGCTTGTCTGATTTGGTGCTTGTCCACTGCATACACTTCTCCTCAAAGAGATCTACCAACCTATGAACTTTCATGTTGATACTGCTTATACTTATTGATTAATCAGCTACATTAAAGTTTTTGCACACCGCCACCAACGCCAACACCTACAACAACAACACCTAGGACCCAGTAATCACAATAGCTTAACTTTTTTCCATGAAAACAGATGAGCTAAAAAATGTTCCGTTGAAGGATGGCAAAGTAAAGCTCCAAACAAAATTCCGTCGACATACGGACAGAGTGATTCTAGTATACCCCCCACCCCCACCCCAACACTTTGTATAATGAGAACAAACAACACTTAACCCATTACCTCATAGGCTATTTTTAGATACCTCTTTGAATAAATCTACCGATAAGGAGCATTAACTAGAGAAAAGTAAAATTTTAGAATTTTGTAGTTTGAAACCATTGTGATAAATAGAGCATTTGCTCCTATAGGAGCAAATGCTCTATTTATCACAATGGTTTCACAAAGTGACTTCTAAAAGTCGTCAATATAAGGGAATGGGTTAAGCACTACCTGAGCATCTGTGCTGTTACTGATGATATAGTAGGTACAGTTTTTCCCTTTTCCTGGATCCTGGCTAGTAACAGTGCCTGTAGAATTAGTCAGATTGGCCCCACAGTTAATGGCTGAAAACGAAATTGTGAAAACAGTACAATAAAAATAGAACAATGAAAATAGTACACTGAAAACAGTACACTGAAAACAGAACACTGAAAACAGAACAATGAAAATAGTACACTGAAAACAGAACACTTAAAATAGTACACCGAAAACAGCACACTGAACAATACATGTACAATGAAAACAGTACACTGAAAATAGTACACTAACAAGATGTGTTTGTGAAACACTATGCCCCCTCGATATGATATTTGACCCTGAAGGATGACCTTGATCTTGACATGTCACTCCTCAAACTGTGCAGCTTCAATGGGTACATATGCATACCAAATATCAAGTCTGTATCTCTACTGGTTCAAAAGTTATGGCCAATGTTAAAAGTTGGTGACCTTTGACCATGAAGGATGACCTTGACCTTGACATGTCACCCCTCAAACTGTGCAGCTTCATGAGATACACATGCATACCAGTATCAAGGCTGTATATCTACTGGTTCAAACGTTATGACCAATGTTAATGACCTTTGACCTTCAAAGATGACCTTGACCTTGACATGTCACCCCTCAAACTGTGCAGCCAAATGAGAAACACATTTATACCAACTATCAAGTCTGTATCTCTACTGGTTCAAAAGTTATGGCCAATGTTAAAGTCGGTGACTTTGACCCTGAAAGATGACCTTGACCTTGACATGTCACCCCCAAACTGTGCAGCTTCATGAGATACACAGGTATACCAAATGTCAAGTCTGTATCTCTACTGGTTCAAAAGTTATGGCCAATGTTAAAGTCGGTGACCTTTGACCCTGATAGATGACCTTGACCTTGACATGTCACCCCCAAACTGTGCAGCTTCATGAGATACACATGCATACCAAATGTCAAGTCTGTATCTACAGGTTTAAAAGTTATGGCCAATGTTAAAGTCGGTGACCTTTGACCCTAAAAGATGACCTTTACCTTGACATGTTGTCCCTTAAAATGTGCAGCTTCATGAGATACACATGCATACCAAATATCAAGACTCTATCTCTATTGGTTCAAAAGTTATGGCCAATTTGAAGTTGGTGACCTTTGACCCTGAAGGATGACCTTGACATGTCACCCCTCAAACTGTGCAGCTTCATGAGATACACAAGCATGCCAATATCAAGTCTCTATCTGTACTGGTTCAAAAGTTATCGCCAATGTTAAAGTCGGTGATTTGAACCATATGTTTGACCACTGACCTTTAAGGGTGACCTTGACATTGACATGTCACCCCTCAACATGTGCGGCTTTATGAGATACATATGCATGCCTAATATCAAGTCACTAGCTGTACTGGCTCAAAAGTTATGACCAATGTTAAAGTTACAGACAAAGAAACGGACTATTGACCTTTGACCCTGAAGGATGACCTTGACCTTGACATGTCACCCCTCAAAATGTAAAGTGTCATGAGATACACAAGCATGCCAAATATCAAGTCTCTATCCCTACTGGTCCAAAAGGTATGGCCAATGTTAAAGTTACAGACAAAGAAACAGACTATTGACCTTTGACCCTGAAGGATGACCTTGACATGTCACCCCTCAAAATGTACAGCTTCATGAGATACACAAGCATGCCAAATATCAAGTCTCTATCTCTACTGGTCCAAAAGTTATGGCCAATGTTAAAGTCGGTGATTTGACCCATATATTTGACCTCTGACCTTGAAGGATGACCTTGACCTTGACATGTCACCCCTCAAAATGTGCGGCTTTATGAGATACATATGCATGCCAAATATCAAGTCTCTATCTGTACTGGCTCAAAAGTTATGACCAATGTTAAGGTTGCGTTAAAGTTACAGCCAAAAAAACAGACAATTTGACCTTTGACCCTGAAGGATGACCTTGACCTTGACATGGCACCACTCAAAATGTAAAGCTTCATGAGATACACAAGCATGCCAAATATCAAGTCTCTATCCCTACTGGTCCAAAAGGTATGGCCAATGTTAAAGTCGGTGATTTGACCCATATATTTGACCTCTGATCTTGAAGGATGACCTTGACCTTGACATGTCACCCTTGAAAATGTGCGGCTTTATGAGATACATATGCATGCCAAATATCAAGTCTCTATCTGTACTGGCTCAAAAGTTATGTCCAATGTTAAAGTTGCTGACAAACAAACAGACAAACAAACAGACAGGGCAAAAACAAAATGCATAAAAATAGAACAATGAAAATAGTACACTGAAAACAGTACACTGAAAACAGTACATTGAAAACAGAACAATGAAAACAGTACATTGAAAACAGTACATTGAAAACAGAACACTGAAAACAGTACACTGAAAACAGTACGTTGAAAACAGTACACTGAAAACAGTACATTGAAAACAGTTCACTGAAAACAGAACACTGAAAACAGTACACTGAAAACAGTACACTGAACAGCACACTGAAAACAGTACCGTGAAAACAGAACACTGAAATCCTCATGTAGGTTTCTCTCCCCACTCACTATTAACTCTTTGAATACTGAATATATGCAAAGCTACAGATAATGGTGAGTACCCAAATACTAAAACCGTCATTTCTCCACCAACTCCTATACTGTGACCACTCTTTGAGACAATTCTAAAGAGTGATCACAGTATAGGGTTCAGTGGAGAAATAAAGGAGCTATTGTTGAAAATGTTTGAATTTACGCATCTTATCTGGATCTCTGATACATGTATTCAAAGTGGATTAGCTCATCAGGGTCTAACTATGGAGTCCATTCAGAATGAATATTTATAGCAAACTCAAAACATTACAACATTAATCCTTTCCTCCATAAATACGCTTTTCTACGCCTCTGTAATAACCACTTCTTGAAACCATTGTGATAAATAGAGCATTTGCTCCTATAGGAGCAAATGCTCTATTTATCACAATGGTTTCAAACTACAAAATTCTAAAAAAATTCTTTTCTCTAGTAAAAGCTCCTTTTGGGTAGATTCATTCAAAGAGGTTGGGTCTAAAAATAGCCTATGGAGGAAAGGGTTAATTAACGTGTTATCTAAAACTATTACAAAAAATATTGATCTACATAGAGCAGACACTGAAATTCAAACAGCTTCTAGAGGAACCATTCGATCTGGGTCTACCCTGTTTGCAAAGGTGCCAAAAGTCAGTGAAGGGTTAATCTAAATATCCTACCTGCCTCTTCAAACATGGAGGTGCTATAACTATTGAAGCAGATATTTCCCACCCCTGACTAAAGGTACTTAAAATTCATCGTTTTAACCCTTTCCTTCATATTTATAAATGCTTTTTTACACATTTGCAAACAGACTAGAGCCAGATCAGACAGGTCCTGTAAGAACAGTGTGATTAGGGACTGCTCTCTTTGCTTAAGAAATAAATTAGATTTGATCATGCAGCTTCTATCATGGTGAAAAAAGTTCTCTTGTACATGCTAAGATTATAGAATTCATACATGGCCTGGTATTTGCAAACAGTGTAGACCAAGATAATAAGATCAGAGGGTTTTGATAAGGGTATGCAATATTTATCTTTCAAAATCCTTTATAAACAATTAATGGACCATTCCATCATGAAAAAGATTAATATTCATAATTACTTGTTACATAAATATTCATGAGGGAAACAGTTAATATTTTCCTTCATATACAGTGATGTCTCGTTAATCCGGAAACGTTTGTTCACGGCGAAATTTCCGGATTAACGAATTTTCCGGATTAACGAATCACCGTTGTATGCTGTAAAATATCAACTCAATCATAAACATTGTATATGTATATGTACACATTTACTTTCGCATCAAGAAGTCTTTTCTTGTAACGTTCATGTGTGCATATGCCCGTAATAATAAGTCATGTCAAATTAATTGTCTTGTTTGTCGTTCTAAATGCTTTTTGCACCCTATCCATAAGTGTCAGTTCTCTCATTTGAGTAATACAATGTGGATTATCGAACTTGCCTGCGGGCAAATTTTGTAAAATCGACGTAGGTCTCCATGTTTGACATGACTGGTTTCCTGAATATTCCATCTGCGTACATGTACTTGTAAGTCGAAAGTCGGGAACCACCCAGCTCACGCGCGAGTTAGGATCTTTGGGAATCCCTAGCGGGAATCCCCAATTAATATAGCCTTGTAATTTCTGAATTAGCAAATCATTTAAGGTGATTAACAGTTTAACGATGGCGGTGCGGTTTTAACGTAACAAATTAATTGGGCAAGTTTTCATCTCATTACGGAACATTAAGGAATATCAAACATCACTACCCGCGTGCCATATGCAACGCTTTGATAAATAGCCAGTTTGCACACAGTCGGGGTTGTTTTACCCATGCACGTGATTGTAAACACAAGAATTCGCACCTCCGCGGTGCACTATTGTTAAGTGTCAGGGGTGGGCAATTAAGCCCCAGGGCTACTGACCCGGCCGGATTAACGAGTCACAAATACAGGTAAATACATAGATTGGTTACCGGAAATATATGTCCGGTCCAGGAACCCAAATTTCCGTATGTAACGAGTCAATTTACTGCACAAAAAATCCGTTCCCCACGACTTTCGTCCGGATCGCGAGTTTTCCGGATTAATGAATTCCGGATTAACGAGACATCACTGTAAACACCTTTTCACACATTTGCAAACAGAGTAGACCAAGACCAGACAGCTCCTATAGGAGCTGTCTGATCAGGGTCTGCTCTGCTGTTTGCTTATGGAATTTGATAGATTTTATTATTTACTTTCTTAAATGGCTTAGATTTACCACCTTCCATATTTCATTTTAACTATTTTGTCCATGAATATTCAGTAAGTATTGAAATTTGGAATAAACATAGAACAGGGAAAGAGTCAAAGGGTGAGACTTACCAGACAGTGTCTGGGCTGTGGCCAGGATGGTCACAATGGCTAAAAGAAAACCCTTCATCCTCATCTGCATAGATCTGTTAGAAAATAAAAGAAAAACACTATGTTTATCTTAAACCCTTTCCTCCATAAATACGCCTTTCTACGCCTCTGTAATAACCACTTCTTGAAACCATTGTGATAAATAGAGCATTTGCTCCTATAGGAGCAAATGCTCCATTTATCACAATGATTTCAAAATACAAAATTCTAAAATTTTACTTTTCTCTAGTAAATGCTCCCTTTGGGTAGATTAATTCAAAGAGGGTGGGTCTAAAAATAGCCTATGGAGGAAAGGGTTAAATATTAGGACACCCGATCTTCCCTCTCCACCTGTTTGTAAATGCTAACAAGTATCAGAACAACAGATAAACATGCATACTCCAATACTAAAATCGTCATTTCTCCACAACCTTGCTGTGTTCTTGGTTAGATCATGTTGGCAAATTTATGACATACAAGCTTCTGTTTGTAAAACCCATAATAAAACCAACACATTCACAGATAAGAACACAAATTTTAGAACAACAACCTTATTCTGCCATTCAGAATGCACAGACCATAGGGTTGGCTGAATCAATGCAGTATCAATTTGACCTTGACCTTGGGCTTGCGGGCAGCATGGGTGGGGTGCCAAATGATAGCACAGATATATATCACTTATTAGCAAAGCATGACAGACATGTGCAAAACAATGCCCTGACTGTCGTCACAAGGGCAATGCCGCATAATTATCACAGAATCTGAAAATGACAGAGCTACAGAAAAAGGTGCGTACCCAAATACTACAATTGTCATTTCTCCAACAAACCCAATATTAGTGAGATATAAGACAATGAAACAAGAGTGTTCAGAGGAACACATGTGTCACCTACTGGGAGAAGTGTTAGTATAAAAAAAAAGGGTGACGGATAAAAAAGTGTGACAGAAAAAAAAGTGTGATGGACAGATGGACAGACGACGGAAAAGTGATCCCTAAGTGACACACTGCTTCTCGGCAGGTGACACAAAAACTGTGACAACCAACTGCATGTAAAAGTGTGACACACAGAAAGACAAACGGACATGTGCAAAACATAATGCCTTGTGAGTCCTGACTATCATCAACAGGGGCATAAAAATATAACATCACAAATAGTGCAGAACCTGGTGAGAGGAATCCTCTAGGAGCCCTGTCATCTGGGTCTACACTGTGTGCAAAGGACATCAGTGACTCGTTTCCTGCACTGTAAGGGTTAACATGGAATTTTCTATTACCGGTAACCCTTTCCCTGTTCTGTATTTAGGCCAAATTTCAGTACCTACTGCATATTCATTAACATATAGTTATAAAGAAATATGAAAGGTGTAACATTGTAGACATTTTAGAAAGTGCAGAAACAGATTTATCAAATTCTATTAGCAAACAGAGCAGACCCTGATCAGATGGCTCTTCTAGGAGCCGTCTGATCTGGGTCTGCTCTGTTTGCAAATGCGTGAAAACACGTTTATATGAGGGAAAGGGTTAATTTGTTACCAAAAACAATGAATGACATGTGCAGTGACTGTTACATCAGATGGAGCATGGTTAATGTTTCTACAAGAATCTCACAAATGTCTTTCAAGATCCTCCAATCCTCAAAAATACTGATATTGAGTAGATTTTAGTAACCCTTTCCTTCATATAAACACCTTTTCATACATTTACAGGAAGTGACTTGTTTCCTCTCACTGATGTGTCGTTACCGAGTTAAGATATTATCATAAGTTAGCTCAATGTCCTGAGCCAGCATTTACCATAACTACACATCTTAACCCTTTCTTTCATGAAAACGCTTTTTCACGCATTTGCAAACAGAGTAGACCCAGATCAAACGGCTCCTATAGGAGCCATCTGATCAGGGTCTGCTCTGTTTGCTTATGAAATTATAATAATACCAATACCAAACTGAACCACTATAGGAGCTGTATGATCTGGGTCTACTCTATTTGCAATGGCACATAAAGGTGTATCTATGGAATAAAGGGTTAACCCTTTATTGGATAATCCTGCCAGTTGCAAACAGAGAAGACCCATCTCACACTCTTCCTGTAGGAGCTGTCTCAGTCTCTGATCCTGGTTTGCTCCCTTTGCTTCAATAAAAGATCTGAGTCTACACTGTCAGCCATGGCAAAATAAGTCCTGTGTCATTAGCCATAATAACATATCAGCAGATTAATAGTTCATGGTGTAAAGGTTTAAGAATTGCTTTGGCTTCAATCATACAGTGCATGTAATTCAATACCTTACCGTGCATTCATACCATGCATGTCCTTGTACACTGAAATAAGGTCAGAGCATTTTCTGAAAATGAGTTACTATTGTATTACCTAAATGAAAATGAAAGTACTTTCATGTAAAAACAACAACAATGTTTTCCAAAAATGCATTTCTAAACAAACTGACCATGTGCGACAATATGTATACATGTATATGTATTTTATATAAACTGAATTACATCATTCTGATGTGATCAATAGTTAACCTTGAGAATATACTCCGGTGAGAAAAAACGTGTTATAATAATAATACTTCCTCATGCGTACATGACAACAAACAGCTAAACACTAAATGATTTACACCGTATGTCAGGCGTGTTTTATTGATCAAAACAATAGCAAACATGAGACTAGTGTAGCAAACTACAGAAGAACCCCTCTAATGCGACCACTTAATGAATATGGGTGCCATTATAAGCAGGTGGTTGCTTAATGCAGGACAACAGTAATGCAGAAAGCTCCTAGAGGAGCTTTCTGCATTACTTTTGTCCTGCATTAAGCTACCACCTGCATCTAGCACTCAGAATTATACCTCTTTTAGGTGGTCGCATTAGCGGGGTTTTACTGTACATGCAGGGTTACAGATAAGGTTTTGATGCAATTGGGTATTTACTCCTTGTTTTTTTACAGAATTGGGTATTTGCAATTTTTATTGGGTATTGGCAATTTTCGTAATTGGGTATTATTCGTATTCTCATTAGGTATTCTAATTTTTTTTTGCTTTTTGCTATATTTATTTGCTTTGTGTTACTCAATTTTTTTTTAAAAACGATTGCTTTTTCCACAATTTTAATTGGGTAAATAATACCCCAATACTCCACTTATCTGTAACCCTGTACATGCACAAGATACAAAACACTACAAGCATTAACCTGTAGTGTGCTGAAAAAATTATGTCTGCCTAAACTCTCATCCGTTGCATTTTTCGCTTACTTCTGATTTATACAAACAGCTTGATCCTAATGTTGGGCTTTAACTCTTTGCACGCTAGCGGCGAAACCGTGATTACCCATGCAAACAGTTTGGATCCAGATGAGACGCCGCATAATGCGGCGTCTCATCAGGATCCAAACTGTTTTGTCATATTGGTCATATTTTTGCAAAGAAATGAGAGAATGTTTTATTTTAAGAATTGAAACAGACGATAATTGATGCAGATGGAAAATTACTTAGCGTGCAAAGAGTTAAGCATGATTACGAATAAACACTAAACTTGTTTTTGTTTACAAAACTTGTCAACTGCACCAATTCTTATTTTTTTTCTTCAATTTCATTAACCCTAACCCATCATATAAATGCTTTTTCACACATATGCAAACAGTGTAGACCCATATCAGACAGCTTCTATAGGGGGCGTCTGATCAGGGTCTGCTCTGTTTGCTAATGAAATTTGGAAGATCTGATTTTTCACTTTCTAAAATGGCTACAATGTTCCACCTTCCATATTTCAGTATAGGGACAGGGTTAAAAAACAACCAAGGTGTGAAATACAAGTACATTAGTTTGAATTCTGATAAGATTAGCCCCTTGGCATCAAACCTCATCTATGCAACATTTAACAAATTCTGTTCATAGTGATAACCCTTGGCTTTCCCTAGCTGTTTAACATAAAAAAGTACCTAGTTATAGTCTACTCAGCCGGAAGGACCGCTCAGCCGACTGTACATTTACTCCCCTGGTCATTGAGCCATTCACCTACAATATTGAGCACTGCTAACATATGGCGTAATCATGCAGCCACAGTGCCAGCTAGTGACCCTCACAGGTACCCATTTAACCCCTGGGTGGAGAGGAGGTGTGGGTGGGAGACACTGAAAAGCGTCTCTGAAATTTCCGAGAGGAACAGGATATATGAACCCCTGATCTCCGGATTGGTAGTCAAGCGTGTTACCACTAGACCACCCACACCACAACTGTTTGTTTACTCCCCTGGACATCCATGTAAAACAAGAGGGCTATGAGGCCCTGAAGCGCTCACCTGAGATAACCCCCTGGACGGGCCATTTTTGACCCAGATGTCATCATTTGAACAACATTGGTAGAGAACCACAAGGCAAAGCAGCAAGATTTTAAAAGGACTATGCAAAACTGATAAACCCCAGCGTGGAGCCATTGGCCTGGGGATTATAATTTGAACAATCATGGTATCTAGGACTATTAAAAAATGATATACACCAAATATGTCTGGGCATTTTAGTTTAAGAGAAGAAGATGTTTAAAGAGCCTGGGGCGGGGCCATTTTCGACCCAGGGATCATAATTTTTGTAGAAGACCATTAGATCATGCTATATACAAAATATCAAAGCTCTAGGTTTTACAATTTCAGAGAAGATTTCTAAACATTTTCCTATGAAAAACTGATAAGCCCTTGGGTGGGGCCATTTTTGTTTGGGGTCATAATTATTTGAACAATCTTTGTAGAGGACCATTAGATCATGCTACATACCAAATATCAAAGGTCTAGGCCTTACAGTTTCAGAGATGAAGATTTTTAAAGATTTTCCTATGAAAAACTGATAAGCCCTTGGGCGGGCCATAATGTGAACAACATTTCGTTACCCCTAGCTACTAATGCTTCTGACAAAATTTGGTTAAAATCGGGTCAGCGGTTTCAGAGAAGATGTTTTTTGAAAATGTGGCCAGATGCCGATTGTGATCAACCTGAGCCAAATGATCAACCTGAGCCTTTGGCTCAGGTGAGCTAAAAATAATTACACCATGAATATTAATTAGATTGAATTTTATAATGGTATATGAACACATAATCTTTTAGCCGTGATACAAATTGTAGAATCAGATCTATATCATTTCATAAAAAAAACAGAGCAGACCCTGATCAGACGGCTCCTATAGGAGCCATCTGATCTGGGTCTACTCTGTTTGCATTAACTTTGCAAATGTGTGAAAATGTATTTATATGAAGGAAAGGATTAAAAGGTGATAAATGAAATACAGAACATGGTAAATTTAAATGTCATATGGCAGGTTTTGTTAGAATATTGAATATAGACTTTGAGGATTCTAAGCAAACAGTGTAAAACCATACTACTGTCGGTCACTATTCAATGCCTATTTTGTTTTGTTGACTTGTCAAGTTGTGTGCCAAACAGTGTAGAAACTAACCAGGATGATCTTGTTCTAAAGTGTTTGTTAACACTTGATTGATGAATATTCATGTAAGAATGACAAAAAAATAATATTAATTAGACAAATTGTTATAATAGCATATGGACACAGGAATGTTTGGTCTGAAACTGTAAAATCGTATCTGTTATTCTCTAGCAGACGTTAATCAGGCAGCTCCCACAGGAGCCATCTGATATAGTCTACTCTGTTTACAAAGAAAGGCATATTTAGTGAGTAACGGGTTGACCCTTTTTCACTCATTTGCAAACAGAGAAGACCCAGATCAGAGGGCTCCTAAATGAGCCCTCTGATCAGGGTCTGCTCTGTTTGCTAATGAAATATGAAAAGTGGAAAATTGTAGCCATTTTTGAAACTTAAGAACTTGATTTATAAGAGCCATCTGATCTAGGTCTTCTCTGTTTGAAAGTGTGTGAATAGGAAAGGGTTAATTGTTGGGGGAAGTCTCTAAATTCGATGCGTTTCAAAAATACCTAAAATATACAAAAGTTGTTTTTATATGCTGAAAAGTAGTATATCCCAAAAAAACCTATCCAATAAATATTGAAAATGACAAAACATCCATGTGTTTGATATCGACAAGCACAATTGAATTCCTCGATGTTTCAATTTTAATCGGATTGGGTTTTAGTATCGTATCTGTTCGCGTCTCTCCAATCACTTCCGAGAAAAGCTGTTACGCAATGAAAGGATCAGGTGATAATTGGTAAAAACGTGGAAAATTTGAAGTTACGAATGGAAAGGGCCGATAATCATACTTTGTTGTAGAACAAAAATTATAACTAAGTATTAATTGATGAATTAAATCGGTTTTGAAATCGGTTTATTTTGTATCACAGGGGAGTTTTTCAATATAAGTTCAAATTTGCAATCTTCATAATAATTATTGAGCATAACAAATACCAAGTTTTATAATATTATTGAAAAGCTGCGTTCTCTGTTGGGACTTCCTCTTTAATTTAATTTGAGGAAGTGAGTATACAAGCCTGGAAGGAAAGCTAAAATGCACTCGTAACAAAAGTAAACTTATCATATAATGAAACAAACCATTATAATAATAGGCGACAATAAAGATATAAAGATGAGATAAAAACAGATACGGGAAATTAATTGCAAACGCACAATACGTTAGAATGAGTAATCATGCAATGGCCTTGGGCGGCTTGGGGCACCGCTAGCCCTACTTTCATAATGAAGCAAACATTAGGAGTTGTGCTTGTCACGCTTGAAAACTAATTCCGATCAATCCTACACACCGAAAGGTTAGAAAATTCTACATTCAATGCTTACATCAATCTTGCAAAACCTCTGATCTCGAGTATTTTCCGCTCGAAAAAATTGAGCTGCAAGTCGCCCCTTTTCCCAAATTGGTAAGATGCGTGCGTAAACATGAATTTTGCGGGACTCAATTCGGGGCTACATTTATTTTTGCTGCCTTGCTTATTAAAAAGTAATCATGAAAAGTTCAAACCAAATGCAAATTGAAATTATTATTTTTTTCATTTTCTTTTCCCTTCTTATAACTTTGAACTATCTTTGAGAAAGGAGAAAAATTCCTAACGCTAACTCTGTGCTTTATAGTTACGATTTGGTAAGTGTCCGGTTAATTAAGCGAATCGTCATATATTTTCGTGTGGGTACGTAGCCTGTATTTTTCATGAGTAAATTGACAGTTCTAGCGACTCGGTTTTTATATGGGAAATTAATGTGATATGTTTATTCGAATTAATGTTATATATTTACTTGATAAGATGAATTGTGCCTCTGACCTTATAATAAAATATGCATTGCAGTGTGATGGTGGTGTTTCGTCCAAGATAACACTCGTACCCATAAAATGGAAAACAGCTTTAATAATACCTGTTTGAGTCTGTTAAGACTGTTATATTATTTTTATTAACATTTTCTATCTGCTGGAAATGTTCTTTAGCATTTTTTTAAATATATGCCAGGACTGATATTGCCAATTTTCATATTTATATCAGATAAAGTGTAATTAACGATACTGTAACAGGGAGGTACATGGCTGGGTGATTAACAGTAAGCAGTCCGGGTATCTCAGTCAGTAGAGCACTCGCCCTGTAAAATAGGGGTCCTGGGTTCTGGCCCGATCTGACTGCATGTTATTGTTACGTTACAGTTTTCGCCTAGTTCACATCTGTGTACTCTAAATGGTGATATCGAGCTACTTTCGGTTTTAACGCTATCCCGGAGACGGCACCTGTCACAAAATTAGCATGCTGCCTTACGGGTCATTAATGAGACTAGTTTTCGCCCAACATGCCCATGCATATTTTTGGTGATTTACGGCGAGTTGACTTTAAGGAAAAAGGGGGAGTAGTGTAACAAACTGGGTACAGGTGCCGGGTGATTAACTCACTGTAAGTGGTAAGGATAGCTCAGTCAGAAGTGTAACAGGACTGGTGAAAAAACATGCAGCCAGACCGGGGATCGAACCCGGGATTGAACTGTAACAGGACTGGTGAAAAAACATGCAGCCAGACCGGGGATCGAACCCGGGACCCCTCACTTACAAGGCAAGTGCTCTAACCACTGAGCTATCCGAACCGCTTACTGTCTTTCATCCAGTACCTGTACCCGGCCTGTCACAGTAGGGCACTCACCCTGTAAGTGAGGGGTCCCGGGTTTGAGCCCGGATCTGGCTGTATGCATGTTTTTCACCAGTCCTGTTAGTTGGTGCCCAACTTGAAAATCGGACCCAGTGTGCATGCCCATGATTTCTCGTGATTTTTGCGAGTTCCTCAGGGAAAAAGGTGGAATATAGTTTAACAGGCTGAGGCACAGGTGATGGATGAATTACAGTAAGCAGGCCAGATAGCTCAGTCAGTAGCTAGAGCACTCGACCTGTAAATGAGGGGACTCCCGGGTTGGATCTAGCCCTGATCTGCCTGCAACTTTTTCACCAGGCTTGGACCTATCAGTTTGCATGCCCATTATTTCTTGTGAGTTACGGTGAGTTCGATCCTGAGGGAAAAAGGAGGAGTAGTGTAACAGGCTATTTTAAGGTACAGGTGCTGTACGTGTGAATAATAGTAAGAGGTCCGGATGACTCAGTTGGTAGAGCACTCACCCTGTAAATGGGAGGTTCCGGGTTCGAGCCCCAGTCTGGCTGCATGTTTTTCACCAGTCCTGTTATAATACTTAAGGGCCTGTCAATATACATTTCTTCCAACTGATTTAAATTACTTAAACCACAACCCGGCCAGTATGTATATTTTGTCTAGCTACCACCCAAGTATTTTAGTTATATAAATGTATCTGTATCTATGTGTATTTTGTTATAAAGCAAAAATAGAACAGAATAGAACTCAGGCAGAAGATGCTACACAAAAATCCACAGCATTTAAATTAAGGATTAAATCCTTTCCATGTTTATTCTAAATTTCAATACAGTTTATTATACTTACTGAATATTCATGGACAAAATAGTTATAATGAAATATAGAAGGTGGAACATTGGAGCCATTTTATCATATACCATCAACAAATAGAGCAGACCCTAATCAGACTGCTCCAATAGGAGCCGTCTGATCTGGGACTGCTCTGTTTGCAAATGCGTGAAAAGGCATTTATATGAGGGAAAGGGTTAAAGCTTAGACCCAGATAAGAAGTTTCTGCAGGAGACATTTGATCAGGGTTTGCTTGTCTAATGATATAAATTTGACAATAGTTTTGCAAGCTAGGGCTTAAATTTTACTTGTGTTTACTATATTAGTATAATCCATTCCCTCATAAAGATGCCTAAAAATTTGACAACTCTATAACCATTGTGATAAATAGAGCATTATACCGGTATATAATTTTACTGTATGGAACATAATTATGTTCTATTTATTACAATGTTTTCAAAACTATACATAATTCTAATAAAAAAGTAATTTCTTCTTTTCAGTAGATCTATTCAAAGAGGTTGGGTCTGAAAATAGCCTATGAGGAAAACGGTAAAAAAAGCATGACGTGATAAAAAAAATAATAACAAAAACAGCAAAATAAAAAAAACTAACAATATTCATAAAGTCATAATTTTTATTTTTATATGAATATTCATCATGAAGCAAAGGTTGATCTATATCATTTGATTGTACAGCAAACGGCCACTAAATTGTGTTAATTAGTTGGTATTTAGGGCAGGTGGCTGCTTAAAGCAAAGTGAAAGTTAAACAGAACGCTCCTATATAGCACCTTGCTTTAACCCATTCCCGCATATTGACGCTTTTGACGCTTCTGTAAAAGTCACTTTATGAAACCATTGTGATAAATAGAGCATTTGCTCCACAGGAGCAAATGCTCTATTTATCACAATGGTTTCAAAACTACACAATTCTGAAAATTTCCTTTTCTCTAGTTAATGCTCCTTTTTGGTAGATTTAACCAAAGAGGCTAGGTCTAAAAATAGCCTAAGAGTAAGTGGGAATGGGTTAAGCAGCCACCTGCCTTTAACACAAAATACTTGATGTAATTTATTGGCCGTTATAGAGAGATTTTACTGTATAGTGCTTTTTTTTTCCTTCATATAAACACTGTTCATGCCTTTGCAAAGAAAGTAGAATACAAAGTAGACCTGTAGGAGCCGTCACAGTGATCAGGGTCTGCTCAGTTTGCCTGTGAAGATCTGTCTACTATTTCTATCAATACCAAAACACCTGTGTACATATTAGGGTCTATTAGGAGCCATCTGATCTGGGTCTACTTTGTTTGCCGGAAAATAGCTATAAAGCTAATATTATTATGTTCTACATAACCGACTCTAAATAAAGCTTCTTGTATCTTGTTTGCAAAGGCATAAAAAGGTGTCTCAATGAAGTAATGGGTAAAACGTTTTGGATCATGGTGAGGGTACCTGTAATCTCATCAGAGTCTATTTGCAATAGTGACACATGGTAAGCTTTAAAATTAGGGCATTATTGTATAATACATGTATTTTTCCATACAGTAGGAGAATGACTGGAAGACGACAGCTTACCATTCTGTATGGAAGTCAAACAGGGACAGCTCAGGATGTGGCAGAAAAAGTGGCCAGAGAGGCTAAAAGACGTCATTTTGTACCAACTATCACGGCCATGGACTCATATGTGTGGGTGAGGAAATGATACTAGTTTGTCTACTTTTAACTCTTTAAAAGAAATAATGACATCATGAATATTAATCAGATGAAGTTGTATAATTGGATATGAACAAAATATTTTTTGGCCATGAATCAGCTCTATGTTATTCAATTTTAAAGCAAAAAGAGCAGACCTTGATTTAGGTCTACTGTATTTGCAAGTGCATAGAAATGTATATATGTAAAGTAAAGGGTTGATCACTTAGTGCTTGAGTGTCAACCCATTCCCTCATACTGACGCCTTTTAACGCCTCTGTAAAAGTCACAGAGGAGCAAATGCTCTACTTATCACAATGGTTTAAAAACTACACAATTTGAAAATATTTTCTCCAGTAAATGCTCCTTTTCAGTAGATTTATTCAAAGAGGTTATGAGGGAATGGGTTAACTAGTGCTCTGGAATGATCCAATTCCAGTTCACAGAAGGTTTGGTACTTTTTCTAGTTCTTTTTGCACTATTTACAGGCACATTTGAGAGAAGAGAAGACAGTGGTGTTTGTTTGTTCCACCACTGGTCAGGGAGACCCACCAGACAATATGATGGTCAGTTTTTTAACTTAAACCCTTTCACTGTTAAATATACATGAGATCATAAATGTTTATTAGCTGAATGTCTTAAAATGTACACATGACGTTTTGGTATTGGTAGAAACTGTAGAGTTAGGTCTAATATAAGCAAACAGAGCACATCTGATCTAGGTCTACTCTGTTTGCAAATGCATGAAAATTCATTTATATGAAAGGTTTAATCTTGCTATGTAGATTCCTCTAAGGAGAAAATGCCATCTATATCATTTCTGGAACCTTTTACATCATGAATATTCATGTTAGAAATAATGAATGTCAATTTGATTAATTAACTCTGATCAGATGGCTCCTTGGTCTATTCTGTTTGCAAAGCCATTAAAGGTGGAGTACAACAACCAAAGTGTCATACAGTTTGGATCCAGAACAGACACCTAGTTAACCGGAAGAGAAGAATTCAGATACTCTTAGCCAGGTGGCTGCTTAATGCAGGGTGAAAGTCATGCAGAAAGCTCCTAGAGGAGCTTTCTGCATGACTTTCACCCTGCATTAAGCTGATATTAAGACCGGTATTTATACTAATTTAACGCCCGGTTTAGTGGAGTTTGTGACAAAAATGGAAATGTTTGTGTCACCTGTTATAACACTTTTCCTGTTCAATACTCATAAGAAATAATAAAGTCATGAATAATGTAAACTTTTCAAGGGAATAATTTTACTTCGACAAAAGCTGTAGAAATCAGATCTATATAATGTCAAAAGCAAACAGAGCAGACCCTGATCAGATGGTTCCTATAGGAGCCGTCTGATTTGGGTCTACCCTGTTAGCAAATTCGTGTAAAAGCATTTACAGTATATGAGGGGAAGGGTTAAGCATCATTTTCCATTATTTGTCAGTCAGTCTGTGTGTACAATCTGTCTGTCTGTCATGGTTGTGTCATCACACTTTTCATATGTACACACTACTCAGGATCTTTTGGTATCAGTAGAAACTGTGTTGTCGAATCTATTATAATTCCATAATCAAACAGAGCAGACCCTGATCTGGGTCTGCTCTATTGACAAAGGTTTGAAAAAGTGTTTATGTTAAAAAAGATAAAAAAAAATATACAAACAATTTACTAGTACTAAAAAGTTTGCAGTAGATTCTGTGTATACGTTCAATCCCAGACTACATGTAACATGTATATGTAGGAAATAAATTGTATTTCAGAAATTTTGGAGGTTTATCATGAGGAAGGACATACCTCGAGGTTCTTTGTGTGATATGCAACATGCTGTTCTAGGTCTAGGGGACTCCTCATATCAAAAGTAAGTACCGGTATCATCTTTTTGCTGATCCTGTTGGAAACAAGAATGTATTTTCTTTGACCTTTTACTCCATTGCAAACAGAGTAGACACAGATCAGACAGCTTCTGTGTCTGCTCTGTTTGCTTACATGGCATAGATCTGATTCTCTTCTGTTTGTTATGGCAATGAATTTCTTTATTTTCTGTTATTAACCCATTCTGTAAACGTCACTTTGTGAAACCATTGTGATAAATAGAGCATTTGCTCCTATATATAACAGGAAATAGCTTTGCATGAATATTCATCAACTGGGGTGGAAACAAGGCACATTAATCCATTACCTCATAGGCTATTTTAGACCCAAACTCTTTGAATAAGTCTACTGAAAAGGAGCATTAACTGGAGAAAAGGAAAAATTTAGAATTTTTAGTTTTTAAACCATTGTGATAAATAGAGCATTTGCTCCTATAGGAGCAAATGCTCTATTTATCACAATGGTTTCAAAAAGTGAATTTTACAGAGGTGCTAAAAGTCGTCAATATGAGAGAATGGGCTAACATAGTAAACCATGTTGAATCAGATGAACTACCAGGTTCCAAGTAATCACTTCTGACACCAGAAATGTAACAGGCCGGCAGTTCTTATGTTTGTCAGGTGATGTTACATTTACTCCAGGATATTACCTAAACTAACTCTAAATCTAGATCTGCACAGATCTAGACTCTGTTTCTAATAAAATTAGGCAAGTAGAAATATTCAACGAAAGTCAAGCTAAATTTCCTTCACTTTAATTTGTTAGCTCTACTTTTACAGTAATGATCTAGGATTGGATTTAGACCTATATGATATTTTGTGATCTAGATCAGTATTCCAATTCAAAATGCACATCTGTATGATGAAAACCTATTTATTTCATAGATCTAAATAGATATGTGAATAATTCATGGACTTCTGAGAAAATATGCCCATCTGTACACTGTATAGAAAGTTGAAAGGTTGATATGCCCATCTGTACACTGTATAGAAAGTTTAAAGGTTGATTTTTGTGTAACAAAGCTCAAATGCTTCAGGATTAGAAATTACATTCATATTTGTTTCCAGGATTAATAATAAATATATATTAATTTTCAGGTTTACTTCATGAGTAATATGTTTAATGCATGATTTTCAGGTTTAATTTTGTTGGTAAGAAGTTACACCGGAGACTGGAGCAGCTAGGTAGTTCCTCATTGCTAGACATTGGACTGGCGGATGACTCTCATGACTTGGGGTGTGTATGACTACACTAGCACATGTACAGTTAAACTTTTCTTAACCCTTTCCCTCATATAAACATGTTTTCATGCATCTGCAATCAGAGTAGGAGCTGTCTGATCAGGGTCTGCTCTGTTTGCAAATGGAATTTGATAGATCAGTTTCTTTAGTTTCTAAAATGGTTACAATGTTCCACCTTCCATATTTCATTATAGCTGTTTTGTCCATGAATATTCAGTAGCAGAACTCCAGAAAAGATGCGTAAATTTAAGCATTTTTAATAATACAGTCAAACTTGTATTAAGAGACCACCCAAGGGACGGTCAAAAAGTGGTCTCTTAATAAAACGGTCTCTTAATACAAAACCCCATCAAGTGTAGTAAAGAAAACATGTACATGTGTACTTAAACATGCAAATGTTTTCTTTTCAGTTTGCAATGTTAATTTATATACATGTATATGTGCCTGCAGATGTATGTAATAAAGCATAAAAATATTTCATGTTTGTTATTTCTGAGATTAAAGAGATACCATTTTATTGTTTGATTTGGTTTATTCATCAAAAATATGTACAGCATATGTCTCCCTACCTTTAACCAAATTAGCAGTTTAAATGTCTGAATTTGACTCCCAGCTCCTTCCAGCTGGGAACCAAATAAAGGCCTTAAATGTTACGGGTTAACACTTTCCCTGTCTTATTTCTGAATGAAATTAAAACAAATTAACCAAAAATCGAGTCACTTCTTTCATACAAATTACTTAAAGAAATCACTGATTTTGGTTTGTTTGTTTTCAAACTCTGCCCTGCTGCTTGTAAACATGCTTTCCAAGCTCATTATACTCTCTAACCAATGGCCTTTTCCCTTATGCAATGCAAATCTTACGTGTGAAAACTGACAACTATTAAATCGTATATATGCCGCCATGAATGTAATACACACAGCTGATGACCGACTCGTATCATGCGCATGATGCCCTACTAGCAAGGGAACCAGTAAAATCTTAACTGCATAACTTTCGTTACAAATTAATTGTGTGTATAATTGAGATGCGCGTGCACTGATTTTTTTCACTGTCAAAGCCACCGAAGTTTGCACTTTAATTATGAAAAACAAACATCATTAGAAATCTAAACCTCTAACTCAGTGCGGGGTTGGAGGTTATATGCTAATGCAGAAAAGGGTGTGCACTCTTTGACCAATCAAATGAAATTTAAAACCCCAATAAATCACACGCGACATCACATGTGACCTTTCATTTTCTGAAAACAGTGACAGCCATAGTTATTGTTTTACACAGCAGGTTTAATCGGATTAGGGGTTTGACAGGCCCAGATGCAATTACATCCTGTCAACAAACTTGTTTTATGAAATATATACTTGGTTGTTTGAAATTATTTGCTAAATGAACCTTTAACTTCGGACATTGTTCGACCTTACTCGCTAAGAAATGTTAAGAGCACGGAGACTAACGGAGTTTACCGAGTGGAACACGTACATGTTTTGTGTTTAGAACATGTCAAATTTAGGCGTGACAGGTAAGTTTCTCGAACAGTCAGTCGTATAAAGGTGTGAATGCGATTGCTTGTCATGATGCAACAAAGACAATATATAATTGGCCGCTTAACAAAACAGAGCAATTATCGTAGGGACAGGTATTTGGCGGTCGCTGGTCACGTTAGACAAAGGTCGCTTAGTACAAGTTAAATATAGAGCAAAACTTCACGGGAGGACCTGAAAGTGGTCGCTTAATACATGTGGTCGCTCATGCAAGTTTGACTGTAACTCCTTTATTTCTCCACCAAACCTTATACTTCGAGACGATTCTAATGAGTGGTCACAGTATAGGGTTTGGTGGAGAAATTATGATTTTAGTATTTGGGTACGCATCGTTATATATAGCTCTGAGTAAGTATTGACACTTTTAATTATATAGAACAGTGAAATTATTAAGTGGTCAGTTAACTCATAACTGGACATTGGGCTGTCTGATGACTCTCATGACCTGGGGTATGTATTACAGTGGTCAGTTTTACTCTATGAATATTCATGTCAGAAGTAATGGATACTAATAAACTGAGTTTATTTTTGTTATGGCATCATGATCAAGGAAAGTTTTACCTTGGGAGAAGCTGTAGAAGGAGATCTACCGATATGTTATTTCATAAGTAAACAGAGCAGACCCTAATCAGATGGCTCCTTCACGAGCTGTCTTAGCTTTGTCTACTGTTTGCAAAGGTGCCAAAGACCAGAGGTCCAGATAAGATGCATAAATTTAAACATTTTTAAGAATAGCTCCTTTATTTCTCAACCAAACCCTATACTGTGACCACTCTTTAGTGTTCCCAGTATAGGATTTGGTGGATAAATGACGACTTTAGTATTTGGGTACGCGCATTTATCTGTTGCCCTGAAAAGATATTTCTGTGGATGTCTTTAAACACAATATGAAAGTAATTGCAGAATAAAAAGTAATTTCTAAAGCTCCAAAAGGAGCTTTCTGCATTACTTTGGCCTGCATTAAGCTTCCGTCTGCTTTAACCCTTTACCCCAGAAATACGCTTTTCTATGCCTTTGCAAACAGAGTAGGCCCAGATCAGACGGCTCCTATAAGAGCAGTGTGACCAGGGTATGTTCTGTTTGATTATGATAAAATATAGATAAGATTCTACAGTTTCTGCTATGATAAAAACATTCTTGTGTCCATATGATATTATAACAAATTAATCACATTAATATTCATGACATCATTATTTCTTACCTGATTATTCATGGAGTAAAGGATTAAATACGTAGAATTAGACCATCTTTGAATGCTTATAATTATGAAGATGTCTTACTATAATAACAATTAAGTGTCTCTAAAAAAAGTCTAATTCTGGATATTTTATACAGGTTCTAGCTTAAAGCAAGAACTTTCTCTAAGTACTACCTTTGTTATACATTAAGCAAAGACCTGCTTTTAAAGACTCCTATGGCAATACATTCTGTGACTGTTGAAGTTGGTTGGACTGTAAAAGTAAAATGAAATGTGTAGAAGACTTCAGAAAAAATTAATATTTTGTGTATTTTAGAGAGCTGCGAATCACTGGAATAGTTCAGATACAGGTTCAACAAAATTCAATGTGGCAAAATGTTGAGTTTGGAAGCCTGGCTCCAAGGTGTTAAAACTTCTGAGTCTGAGTCTGAGTTCATTCTCAAGTACATGTATCTGATTGGTCAGATTTTGAGCTTGCTTAAAATCTAGCCAATCAGATGCTTGAGTATAAACTCAGACTAAAGCAAAAGGTTTTTATAATCTTTGGACATGACCTTACTGTTTGCAGAGCTGATGCTGTGGTCAATCCCTGGTTGGACCAGCTGTGGCAAAAAATACTCTCAATGTACCCTCTACCTCCAGGCTTGAACATCATTCCAGCTGACGTACGGTGGGTAGTACTGTCACAAGGCTTAACATCTTTTAACACTTTCCTACATAGATACACCTTTTGGTACTTTTACAAACAGAGAAGACCCAGATCAGGTCTGTAAGAGTCATCTGACCAGGGTATACTCTGTTTGCTTATGTGATAATATAGAACTATTTCTGCAGTTTCCGATAGGTAAACATCCCCTTCTTTGTGATACCATTATAAAAAATCAGCTAATTAATAATCATACAGTCGCTGTTTCTAATAAGAAAGATGTTAACCCTTACCTGCTGCAATTTTTTGTCAAACTTCTGAACCGGTGACAAACGTGTTGAATCCTGATATACATGTACTGTTTAGCTTTTCTTGATTCATTTCTTAACCCTTACTGCATAAATATGCCTTTTATCACATTTGCAAACAGAGCAGACCACGATTGGATGGCTCATGTGGGTGCTGTCTGATCAAGGTTAGCTTATCAGGTTCGGTTTTATCAGGATCAGGTTTGCTTATGGAATAATATAGAGGTGATTCTTCAGTATCTGCTGCTGCAAAGTTTTCCTGTGTTTATAAACTTCATATGCCATTTTTAAAATTCAGCTAATGAATATTTTTGATGTCCTGATTTTATACATGAATATTCACAGGTAAAGGTTGAAATAGTTCCAGATTAACACTGAAATTGGTGATAGCGTCATATCCTAAACCCTTCAGTTCAAATGGAACGGCACTTCTAATCCTTCTTCCACATTTCATCATCATGATCATCATCATCATCCATCATCATCATCATCATCATCCATCATCATCATCATCATCTTCATCATCTTCATCATCACCACCACCTTCACCCCTCCTTCATCATCACCATCACCATCATCATTGCACTCTTACTGAATATCAACTTTACTTTTCAGACCTCCTTCCCGTTTTTCAGTAGAGTTGGTCGATTCAGCCATTGATAAAGCAAGCCCTTGTCTACCATCATGGTTATCTAGTCAGCCAGTCGCCGCCAAACTGATCTCAAACAGCCGTGTCACAGCCAAGGATCACTTTCAGGATACACGCTTGATTCGCCTGGATATATCTGGCCATGGTATTATGTAAGGCCATGTTCCATATTTCGTTTGTATGCATTTCAAAGAAAAACCTAGTGAAAGTCAGAGTAACAGCTAAAGGTGCGTACTCAAATACTAAAATTGTCCTTTTGCCACCAAACCCTATGTTGGGACCACTTCAAGGCGATTCTAAAGAGTGGTCAGCCACAACATAGGGTTTGATGGAGAAATAAAGAGGTTATTCTTGAAAATGATTTAATTTACGCATCTTATCTGGACCTCAGGAAAATCAAAGCCCTCTAACGTGACCACGAACAGGATGCTTAATTCTGGTTTGCATTGGTAGCTGAACCATTTACCGGTTCAATATTTATGTAGGAAACAGGTTTATAATGTTAAAGAGTACACATAGAGACATATTGTACGTACCTCTATATTAGAACTGATCAGATATGCCGTATTTATTTTCAGCTTTTCTCCTGGTGATGTAGCCGTGATCTGCCCACAGAATATGCCAGACACTGTCGATAGATTTATATCCCACTTGAACCTTGATCCTGATCAGCGATTCACCCTCCACCCCACAGGTATGTGTGAGCCCGCACCTTAGGAAATGTTGTCTTATGGGCTCCAAAAACAATGTAGACCCAAACAAGCTGCCCTTCACTCAACGAACATTTATGTAATAATGACTCAGCCCTTAATCCTTTCCCTGTTCAACATTCATTTCTTATAGGAGCAGACTGATCTGGGTCTACTTTGTTTTCAAAGGCATTAACCCTTCGCTTGCTGAATTTTAAAATACATTTCTCCTTCTTTACCCATGCTCTGTTGTATATTTACATATATCTTCACTGTGTACAAGTATTTCGCTGTGAAATCCCTGCTGTGGAGTGCACTGGTTGCACAATCAACTTGTAAATAGTGCAGACCCTGATGAGACAGCTCCTGCAGGAGCTGTCTCATCTGGGTCTTCACTATTTACAGGTACGTATATTGATGTGAATAGCAAGCGAAGGGTTAATAAGGGTATTTATGGAGAAAAGGAATACTGGATATTAGGTGAGTTTAATGGCTCGTTATTTTATGTTGAGGGCATACAGTGTTACACTTGAGTGTATATGCATATATCTATACAATCTTGTGGAATGAACCTTTTTGACACCTTTGATCGGAAATTGTTTCAAGCTTTCACAGTTGATAAAAGGATGCATATAAAAGAAAGAATAAAGGCTGCAATATTTGTTTTCCTACTCAGTTGATGGGATTCATTTGAAACATTCACAGATGAACAATATTGATAGGAAGATGTGATCAAAGAAAGGAATTTTGATTTCAATATTATTTGACAGAATTATGTCCCTTAGTGTTTTTGGCATAAGTTTTAAGCAGTATGAGTTTTGGCTATTGGTTGTAATCAATGCAATACTTGTATATTTACATCAATACAAAAAACTCTTTAGTCTTAACTCTTCGCTTGTTAATCACGTCAATATACCTACCTGTAAATAGTGAAGACCCAGATGAGACAGCTCCTGCAGGAGCTGTCTCATCAGGGTCTGCACTATTTACAAGTTGATTGTGCAACCAGTGCACTCCACAGCAGTGATTGCACAGCGAAATACGTGCACACAGTGAAGATATATGTAATTATACAACAGGGCATGGGTAAAGAAGGAGAAATGTATTTTAAAATTCAGCAAGCGAAGGGTTAAAAAAGGTGTATAAGTTGATCAGCCACCGCATTTAAAATATGGCAGCTGACCAGACTCTGCACTGATTGTCACACAAAACGAAATAGGCTGATCTAGCTCAACACTATTTGAAAATTCTTAAGGCTGGTTTTTGTTCAGTGGGGTTCATTTTTACTTAGACATGCCAGTGCCAACTCTTCCATCACCGTGCTCTGTGAGATACCTGGTGGAGAATTACTTTGACATTAACTGTGTGCCAAGACGCTCCTTCTTTGAGATGCTCTTATACTTTGCTGAAGATGAGCTAGAGAGAGATAAGCTGCAGGAGTTTACTTCACCAGAGGGACAAGTGAGTTTTAACCCTTTTCCTGATTAACATTTATTAACATTTATTAACATTTATTAACATTTATTCAAGATAATATTTATGGACAGAGTCAATACCATGGAACATAGAAAAGGCATTTTTCTCACCAAGATGAAAACTGTAAAATCAGATTTATAAAATTCCATAAGCAAGTATAGCAGAGTCTGCTCAGATGACTCCTATAGGAGCCGTCTGATCTAGGTCTACTCTGTTTGCAAAATGAAAAGGCGTAATTTTGTCACCATTCAACATATATACTTATGTATATACTCATACATCAAGGTCAAAAGTCAAATTACGGGTAAAATTTAGATTGGCGATAATTTTGTTGTCATTCAATATATGTACATACTTCAAACTTGGCATGCATGTTCAACTTATGGAGGCAAACAGTTTTAGGGGTGACTTGTTAAGGTCAAGGTCATGCATCAAGGTCAAAGGTCATATCGGGGGTATAGTATTTCACAAACACATCTTGTTTGGTATTTGGCTTCTGGGTAAGAGTCATATAGCTCTTTGAGGAGCTTTAAGCATAACTTTCTCCAACTTTAAGCATCCACCTGTCTTAACCCTTCCCCTGTTTAATATTCATGTAAGATATAATGACGTCATGAATATTTATTAGCTGAAGTTTTGTAATGGCATATCCCCATAGGAATTTTGTTTTGTTATGTATTGGTAGAAACTTTAGTGTCAGGTCAATCATAATATCATAGGCAATCAGAATAGACCCTGATCCTATAGGAGTCGTCATCTGGATCTACTCTATTTGCAAAGGCATCAATAGACAGCTCTATCAAGTTAGGAGTTAAGAATTAAAATCTAGTATCACCGTATCACTGTCCTGTATTACTGGCTGCAAACTTTGTGAGCTTCTTTAGACCATTCCCTGTTTAATATTCATGTAATGACATCATGAATATTTATAAGGTGAATTTTTATAATGTAAACTTTTAAAGGGAATTTTTTGCTTTGACAAAAACTATAGAATCAGATCTTTATCATGTCTAGAACAAACAGAGCAGACCCTGATCAGACGGCTCCTATTGGTGCCATCTGATCTGGGTCTACTCTGTTTGCAAATGTGTGAAAATGTGTTAATATGAAGGAAAGGGTTAACCCTTTACTAAATAGAAATGTCTCTTCATGCCTTTGCAACAGAGTAGACCCCAGATCAGACAGCTCCGGTAACAATGACAAACCTTTCCACTTTAATATTCATTATTAAAGGGGTTAATATTTGTGATCACATTGTGTTTATTTTCAGGACGACCTTTTTACCTACTGTAACAGAGTGAGGCGGACATTGCTAGAGGTAATTACATGTACACAAATGGTAACCTGAAGGTGACCTTGTCTGGCCTACTGCCTTTAGAAATGGGTTACAAACAGTAATACAGGAAAAACCCTCTAAACTGGAACTCTAGTAGTGGAGAATTTAGATACTTTAAGGCAGGTGACTTTCACCCTGCATTAATCCTTTACTCCATAAATATGTCTTTGCAAACAGAGTAGACCCAGGTCAGACAGATCCGATAGGAATCGTCTGATCAGGGTCTGCTCTGTTTGCTTATTATATAGATATGATTCTATAGTTTTTGCAATGGCCTAAATTCCTGTGTCCATGTCCTATTATTGCTAATTATTCTAATAGATGTCCATGATGTCATTATTTCTTTCATGAATATTCATGGAGGAAAGTTACTGTTAGCGGGGGATTGGGGGCAGCAGCCCCAAAATAATGAATCATTCATAAAAAGTGTGTAGAATCAAATTTTGGGATCAAAATAGCGAATTAATCAGTCGTTCAGGCGACCTCTCTTATACTGTAGATATACCTTATTATGTCTCCCACCACGTAGTGGTGTGGGAGACATTGATTTACTCCTTTCTGTCTGTCTGTCTGTCTGTCACCAAATCTTGTCCTCTTTCAAATTTTCAAAGTTCTCATCCAATCTTCACCAAAGCTTATAAAAATGTTTATAGCTATAATATCTAGACCAAGTTCAATATCCAGCAAGATTGTTTCAGGAACTTCAGAGTTATGGCCCTTGATTTATCCAAATTTGGCCTTTTTAGCCTTGTCCGCTATCTAAGTCAAAAACGTCCCATCCAATCTTCACCAAACCTTACAAAAAAAATTATGGCTATAATATCTAGGCCAGGTTCAATATCCAGCAAGATTGTTTCTGGAACTTTAGAGTTATGGCCCCTGATTTATCCCAAATTTGGCCTTTTAAGCCTTGTCCGTTCTCTTAGTCATAAGCGTCTCATCCAATTTTCACTAAACCTTACAAAAATGTTTATGGCTATAATATCTAGGCCAAGTTCAATAACCAGCAAGATTGAACTAAGCACTTTAGAATTATGGCCCTTGAATAATACAAAATTGGCCTTTTTAGCCTTGTCCACTCTCTAAGTCGTAAAGTTCTCATCTAATCATCACCTAACCTTATGAAAATGTTTATGGTTATAATATCTAGTTCAAGTTGAATAAGTAGCAATTTTGGAACAGGTACTTCAGAGTTACGGCCGTTGAATTGTTGAATACTGAGCTTTTTTTTTAGCTTTATCTGCTCTCTAAATGAAAAAGTCCTCATCCAGTCTCCAACAAACTTCTTAAAAATGCATCCTATTATTTTTGAGACAGGAGCAGGTGGGAGACATGTTTTTCTTAAAAACAAGCTCTAGTTTTCCAGCACTTTTCTTGGGACCGGCAAAGTAAAGGCATTCCCATGTTTGTATATAACAGCATTCACTTATGCAACTGATTTGAAACTAAACTTGCTTAACTTCACAACATCATCATATAAAAATAAATTCACGCATTTGCAAACGGAGTATACCAATATCAGATGGCTCCTGTAGGTGCCATCTGATCAGGGCCTGCTCTGTTTTGATATATCTGTTTTTCAAGTTTCTAAAATGGCTACAATGCTTCACCTTCCATATTTCTTAATAACTATTGTGTCAATGAATATTCAGTAGTTATTGAAATTCGGAATAGATATAGAACAAGGAAAGAGATTATTCTAAAATACATGTTGTTTTAGGTGCTACATGATTTCCCCAAGACAAGTGCCAACATTCCCTTTGAGTATCTGTTTGACCTGCTACCTGTACTCCAGCCAAGGTGTTTCTCCATTGCATCATCATTAAAGGTAAGTTTTATGTTGTTGCTAACATTCTCTTTGAGTACAAACAAACCTCTCTATAACGGCAGCTAAATTGTGTTAATTAGTTGGTATTTAGTAAAACAGAACGCTCCTATATGAGCATTCTGTTTTACCTTCACCTTGCTTTAAGCAGCCACATGCCTTTAACACAAAATCCTTGATGTAATTTAGTGGTCTTACATGTATATAGAGAGGTTTTACTGTATTTGTTTGACCTGATACCTGTTCTCAATCCAAGGTGTTTCTCTATTGCGTCATCGTTAAAAAGGTAAGTTTCTTGTTATATACTACAACTGACCTTGATATTCAGCCAGACAAGTTTAGGCAGCATTGCAGACCCATATCAGATTACTCCAGAGTGTCCTACTATTTAGAGTAAATGATTTACATAAAAACTGTCTCAGATGAAGTTAAAGTTATTTTATTGTACAGTAGTCTTGCCAATACGACCGCTCGAAGGAAGTATAATTTTGGATTTATAAAACAGGTGGTAGCTTAATACATGACAACAATTAGGAGCTTTCTGAATTACTTTTGCCCTGCATTAAGCTTTTACAGCTTCCTATGTAAATAAATTTTCAAGTTTTATTTCGGTTAGGCAAAGTCCCAACTAATGGGATACATAAGTACTTTCCAAAACAAGTAAATAATATAATACGTAGGAAAAAGCAAATAAAAAGAAAACAAACAAACAAACAGAAGAAGGAAACGGTGGAAAACGGCATACAAATAAATCTGGCAAATAGAATTTAAATTGTATAGGGAAAAACAGCACATAGTGATTATTATTCAAACAATAGTTTGTTCTTTCTACAGTATTTACAAACTGATCATTCTGAAACTTTATGGCAGAAATTTGTAAAATATTAACCCTTTCAGTGTGGGAAATGAATCACTAATGCCCTTTGAAAACAGTCTAGCCCCAGATGAGTGGGCTCCTAAATCAGAGTCTGCACTGTTTGTCATGTTAAACTTTTCTTTTTAAAAACTCCCTGATTTACCATGGCAGAAACTGTCAAATCTTAATGCATGAGTAAACTGCAGACCAGATCAAACAGGTCCCACAGGAGCTATCAGATCTGGGTTTGCTCAGTTCGCAATGGCTTATATGAAGAGAAAGGGTTAAAGTTCTTGTTTATATTAACTCTTTACTCCATGAATATTTATGTAATGTGATAATGACATCATGAATATTAATTATATTAACTGTTTTAACAGAACATGGACACAGGAATTTTCGGCCATGGCAGATACTGTAGAATCATATCTATATCTTATCATAAGTAAACATAGCAGACCCTGATCAGACGGCTCCTACAGGCGTATTTAGGGAGTAAAGGGTTAAGTACTATCATTCATTTGCTTAATGTATCTCTATGCTTGCTAAGATGATTTGTGAACTTTTACCTGTGTACTGACAGGCCCATCCCAGTGAGATACAGCTGTTAGTAGCAGTTGTTAATTACAAAACAAGGCTCCATCTACCCAGGAGAGGGGTGTGTTCAACTTGGCTGGCTAACCTTGACCCCAGTAACAACGTTACCGTTCCTCTTTGGGTCAAGAAGGGAACTATTAAGTTTCCTGTAGATGATACGGTACCAGTCATCATGGTGGGCCCAGGTAGGTATAGACTTGGGTCTCTTTACATTATAAATGTTAACCCTTCGCTTGCTGAATTTTAAAATACATTTCTCCTTCTTTACCCATGCCCTGTTGTATAATTACATATATCTTCACTGTGTACACGTATTTCGCTGTGCAACCACTGCTGTGGAGTGCATTGGTTGCACAATCAACTTGTAAATAGTGCAGACCCTGATGAGACAGCTCCTGCAGGAGCTGTCTCATCTGGGTCTTCACTATTTACATGAACGTATATTGATGTGAATAGCAAGCGAAGGGTTAATTTGCCCTGTCTGTAGCTTTGTAGACAACTTTAACGTTGGTCATAATTTTGTAGCCATTACACATACATACTTTAAACTTGGCATGCATGTGCAACTTATGGAGGTGAACATGTTAGACGTGACTTATTAAGGTCGAGGTTATACATCAAGGTCAAAGGTCAAATCGGTCAAACACATCTTGTTTAAACTTGCAACTAGCAAACATCTGTTTCTATCCCTACTTCATAATTTTAATCTCAAACAGTGGTCAATAGTTATAATAAGTTATTATCTATCAAATTATTGGTCTGACGTATAATTGTGATCTGTTCATGACAACAAATATAGTATACACTTATGTAATACTCTACTTTTTAGAAAATGCATATAAATTTAGGCATTTGCAAATAGAGAAGACCCAAACCAGATGGCCTTGCAGGAGCTGTCTGATCAGGGTCTATGCTGTTTGCTTATTGAATGATATAGATTTTATTCAATAGTTTCTTCCATCTTCCAAAAAAGTTAGCTAATTAGTATTAAAGTCATTATATCTTAACATATCACCTTATAGAGGAGCCTTTTGGCACTGTGCAAACAGAGTAGATCCAGATTAGACATCTCCTGTAGGAGCTGTCTGCTCATTGTGTGCTCTGTTTGTTTATAGAATAATATACATGTAGATCTGATTTTGAAGTTTCTGTCACAGACAAAACTTTCCTCGTAAATGTGTAAAAATCAGTCAATGAATATTCATGCAGTAATAAATTCTTACAATAAAACTGATAGAGGAAAGGGCTAAATGATTATTCATTTATAACACAAAGATTGACTGTTTTCCCATCTAATTGCAAATATTCTTTTATAGAAGTAGAATTTAACAAATGGGTCTTAAAATGAAAGATTTATGACAAATTATGAAATTTTATGTATGTTCTTCTCATCAGGCACAGGGATTGCCCCATTCAGAAGTTTTCTACAAGAGCAGACATCACACAATAAAGGAGGTATGGCTGGTCTCCTTCACATTTAGTGACTACATATATATAGTGGTCTGGCCAACATTGTCACCACAATGACAGTTGTGTGTATGTGTGTGTATATCAATACAAAAGTGTTTGCTAGCTACCATCATGGTTGTAATGTAAACTTTAACCCTTCTCTTGCTGAATTTTAAAATACATTTCTTCTTCTTTACCCATGCCCTGTGGCATAATTACATATATCTTCACTGTCTACAATTATTTCTCTGTGCAATCACTGCTGTGGAGTGCACTGGTTGCACAATCAATTTGTAAATAGTGCAGACCCTAATGAGACAGCTCCTGCAGGAGCTGTCTCATCTGGGTCTTCACTATTTACAGGTAGGTATATTGACGTGAACAGTAAGCAAAGAGTTAATTCAATTTTTCACACACCTGTAACCTTTTAACACCTTTGCAAAGAGAGAAGACCCAGATCAGACTGCTCCTGTAGGAGCCATTTGATTAGGGTCTACTTTGTTTGCTAATGCATTAGTATAGATCTGATTTTATAGTTTTGAGCCATGGACACAAAACTCTGTGTTCATAAAAAATCATGACTATCTCATTTTTCTTATGTTTTATTGAATAGGATTTGTCTGCACACAGGCTTGATATGCTGCCAGTTGGACAGTTTTAGTAATGGGGCCATTAGGAACTACACATTGTTTGTAAGAATTTCTCCCATATAAATGCCTTTTTATGCCCCCAGATCAGATCTGGGGGCATATTGTTTTTGCCCTGTCTGTCTGTCTGTTTGTCACCGACTTTAACATTGGCCATAACTTTTGAGCCAGTACAGATACAGACTTGAAAATTGCCATGCATATGTATCTCATAAAGCCGCACATTTTGACATGTCAAGGTCAAGGTCATCCTTCAAGGTCAGAGGTCAAATGTATAGGTCAAATCACCGACTTTAACATTGTCCAGAAATTTTGAACCAGTAGAGATAGAGACTTGATATGTTGCATGCATGTGTATCTCATGAAGCTGCGCATTTTGAGGGGTGACATGTCAAGGTCAGGGTCATCCTTCAGAGTCAAAGGTCAAATTGGGCAGGTGCATAGTGTTTTACAAACACATCTTGTTTCTCCTTGGCAAACAGAGCAGACCCAGATCAGACAGGTCTTGCAGGAGCCATCTGATTAGGGTCTGCTCTGTTTGCTTATGGTATAATATAGGTCTAATTTTACAATTTCTCCATTAACCAAAATGTTTTGTGTTCACATACCAATTATAAAAAAATTATCTAATATTCATGATGTCATTATTAGTCCCCCACCCGGTTACCGGTTGGGGGACTATAGGTTTGCTCGATTCCGTCCGGCCGTCTGTCACTCTTCTTGTCCGGGCCATATCTCCTACAAAGTTATGCCAAATTCATTATAACTTCACACATTGAAGAAGCATGATGAGGGCTAGTGTCATGCACAAGGGCCATAACTCTAGCATCAATATTTTTGGAGTTATTCCCCTTTTACATATTTTTTTGTCCAGACAATAACTCTTTATCTACTGGTTCAATTTATTTGAACCTTCACATATTGAACAATCATGATGAGGGGTTGTGTCATGCTCAAGGGCCATAACTCTAGAGTCATTATTTTTGGAGTTCTTCCCCCTTTTCATATTTTCTTGTCAGTTTGTCTGTCACGCTTCGTGTCCGGGCCATATCTCCTACAAAGTTATGCCAAATTCATTATAACTTCACACATTGAAGAAGCATGATGAGGAGTAGTGTCATGCACAAGGGCCATAACTCTAGCATCAATATTTTTGGAGTTATTCCCCTTTTTCATATTTTTTTGTCCGGACAATAACTTTATCTATTGGTTCAATTGATTTGAAACTTCACATATATAACAAGCATGATGAGGGGTAGTGTCATGCACAAGGGCCATAACTCTAGCATCTATATTTATTGAGTTATTCCCTTTTTCATATTTTCTTGTCCAGTTAATAACTCTTTATGTACTGGTTCAATTGATTTGAAACTTCTCATATGGAACAAGCATGATGAGGTGTAGTGTCATGCACAAGGGCAATAACTCTAGCATGAATATTTTTGGTGTTACTCCCCTTTTTCATATTTTCTTGTCGGGACAATAACTTTTTATTTGCTGATTCAATGTATGAAAGTAGGTACTAATACCATTCAGGTGGTCATGTATATACCATGGTCAACCACACCATGGATGGGTGGGGTGGGGAGAGTGGAGTTGTTTTTTTTCAGTCCGGTGGGGGACTCATGTCTTGCATAGCAATACAACATGCCCTTGTTTCTTACATGAATATGCAACAGGGAAAGGGTTAAGAGTGTGTATGAACAATGTCAAGGTTGAATGCATGAATGTAACTCAAGAAATTGATTGTATCATTTCAAGAATGTTTCTGTTTCTTCTTTGATACATGTATTTCAACAAAAAGGAAGGAATTCGTTAAAATCAATTCGACGTTACTGGTAGATAATAGAATACAGTGGTGTTGCTTTTTGTGCCACTTTCTTTTTAAAAAAATAGTAGGGTGACACTAAATTGGGATCGCTTATCCTTGGTCTGGCCATCTATCTGTCCATCCCCACCCCCACCTTATCACATTTCTGTTACAGTAGAACCTGTCTTAACTCATTCTCTCCTAGGCTATTTTTAGATCCAACCTTTTTTAATTAATCTACCAAAAAGGAGCATTAACTAGAGAAAAGGAATATTTTAGAATTTTGTAGTATGAAACCATTGTGATAAATAGAGCATTTGCTCCTATAGGAGCAAATGCTTTATTTATCACAATGGTTTCACAATGTGAATTTTATAGAGGCGCGAAAATGCGTCACTAGGGGATAATGTGTTAAGTAACTTACATTAATTGGACACAAAAAGCATGTGGTTACTTAATGCAGGGTAAAATGTAATGCAGAAAGCTCCCATACTTTTGACCTGCATCAACCTACCACCTGTCCTAAAGATCCAGAATTAGAGCTCTTTTTAATGGTCACTTAAGACAGGTTCTGCTGTACTTGCAGCCCTTGATTTTCATCATGCATGAGCTCTTGTATATTTTTGCAGACTGTACACTGGTATTTGGCTGTAGATATTCCAAGAAGGACTTTTACTTTGAGGATGAGTTGAGGAATTATGTGGAGCAAGGTTTGCTGCAGCTACTGACAGCCTTCTCCAGGGACCAGGAGGTAAAACAAGACTGTTGAAATACACTAAAACCTGTTTTTAATAACCACATACAAAATAAACATAATGAAATATGTGACTGTTTGATGTTGGGCAAAAGTAATGAAATATCACAGTTGAATTTTGATATCTCAAACTCGGATAACTCGAACATCGAGATAACTCGAACTAAAAGTTTGGTGCTTCCAAAACTTACAATACAGATTTGCTCTAAAATGTATTACTATGCATATCTAGAAACACATACAACGACTTAATACAAGTCTAAAGTAATGCTGAAAGCTCCTACAGGAGCTTTCAGCATTACATTTGCCATGAAATTATCTGTGAACATAAGAAATTGTCCTTATCAGAAATCGGATAACTCGAACCTCTGTTATCTCAAACTAATTTATATGGTCCCTTGAAGTTGAAAGTCTAATGCAGGTTAGCAGGTTACTATCTCAACATGTTTATCCCTGTCTAACATTTTCCCTTGTCAGTTTGTCTGTCTACTTTATCTGTTGTATTTTTGTGTCATGCAAACCCCCAGAAGTAATTGACTATAATGATGGACATTATTATACTGCAAAGTAAATCCTCACTTCCTCACTTCTGATTGGTTAACTAGCCGTGGATATGAGTCAATGTACCCTGTGAGCTGACAGGGTACATAGAAATTCCCCATGGCAGGCCCCACATATTTATGGTCAGAAACAAAATGACCGACTTTATGACGGCAAATATAAATGCGACCTTCTAGTTCAATACTTTAATAAAGAGTGATTTTTAAAGTTTAAACATATATACAACCGATGTGACGTCGGCGTAACGGGTCTATGACATGACGTCACGGAATACTAACGTTGACGTTTGCGCCATAAGATATGCAGAAATGAATTAAAAAACACTATTGTTTGAAATGATCAATAAAACAGTTTTTTTAGATGAGTTACATGTATATCGTTCAGCCATCTATTAAAACACGAACACCGATGAAATACAATAAACACCATTTCGGATACCTTCGGGTAGAAATAATGTATTGGGGCGCTTTTAGGGGAATTAGGGTGTTTAGTGATTCAACATGCCAAATTAGATTTATATAAATTATATAAATTATCAAAACTATTTATTCCCGGCTGGTAAAATCATGTAACCCTTGCCTAACGGCTCGGGCAACATGAATTTCCTCAGCAGGGAATAAATTGTCATGTACCCTGGGAAAGAACTGTATAACTAATAATCCAGAAGAGTTTGTCATTATGTGAACTTCCACACTAATAATATGTGCCCAGTTTATACAAGAGTTATATCCCTTGTCATATGTCAAACCATAGCTATACCATGAAATGTAAGTAGAGGGCATCAGTATCCTATGAGTCTATGACACATTTCTAGTTGAATTTCATATGTTAACCCAGACACCTATATTTATCGTTTATATGTCTCTGGTTATATAAATAGTTTTTAAATTAATGCACTTGAGCTAAGCATATTGAATTCTCCAGCAAAACCTTCAGTCTGTGTTTTTAGTGAAATACAGTGGATTTGGTAGACATTCTCAATAGATCACTTAGCTTAGTAACCATGTGAATGGTACAGGGTCATGATTGTTTCAGCACGAGACGGATTAATAAATTTATATCTTTGTTGATTATTCAAACTATTCACAATGTATGAGGATATTAATTATGACATTTTCTCATTTCAGTCAGAGACTAGCAGGTACTATGTCCAAGATGCTATGCGAGAACAGGCCAGTCTATTGTGGTCAGCACTCTCCAGGAATGCATGTTTTTTCATAGCTGGGTAGGTCAACATTATATTGACTATTACAACAGTAAGCCATACTGAAATTTTGAATTTTTTCTATTTAACCCTTTCCTCCATAAATACGCCTTCCTATGCCTCTGTAAAAATCACCTATTAAAACCATTATTGTAAATAGAGCATTTGCTCCTATAGGAGCAAATGCTCTATTTATCACAATGGTTTCAAACTACAACATTCTAAAATTTTCCTTTTCTCTAGTTAATGCTCCTTTTCGGTAGATTTATTCAAAGTGGTTGGATCTTAAAATAACCTATGAGGGAACGGATTAAATAGAATTTCCCTCTTCAATATTCATGAAAGAAATAATGACATCCTGAATATTTCATAACAGCATATGTACACAGGAATGTTTGGTATTAGTAGAAACTGTAGAATCAGCTCTATTATAATATCAGAAGCAAAAAGACCAGACCCTGATCAGACAGCTCCTACAGGAGTGTGATAAGGGTATACTCTGTTTGCTTTTGATATAATATAGATATGATTTAACAGTTTTATCCATGGCCAAATATTCCTATGATAATTTGCTATTATAACAATTAATCTAATTAATATTCTTGATATCAGTATTTCTTACATGAATATTCATTGAGTAAAGGGTTAAGCGGCAGCTGTAGGACGTTCTATTGTATACATGTGCCTGTTTTTGGTTTGCAGGAATGCTAAGAAGATGCCTGATGCCGTCCGTGAGAGCCTAAAGTACAGCCTCGAAAACGAGGGTGGTATGGATGAAGGTGATGCAGAGACCTACCTCAAGGACATGGAACGGACAAAGCGATACCAAGCAGAAACATGGTCATGACACCAGCGTATGGAGTAGTTGCATGTGTTATCAATATTAACCCTTCACTTGCTGTTCACGTCAATATACCTACCTGTAAATAGTGAAGACCCAGATGAGACAGCTCCTGCAGGAGCTGTCTCATTAGGGTCTGTACTATTTACAAATTGATTGTGCAACCAGTGCACTCCACAGCAGTGATTGCACAGAGAAATAAATGTAGACAATGAAGATATTAATTAAAAAGAATTATACAACAGAGCATGGGTAAAGAAGGAGGAATGTATTTTAAAATACAGCAAGAGAAGGGTTAACTAAACTATGGAAGCACACTGTGATATATATTATGTGCTGTTGACCTGGGTATTGGTCAGATAAAGGACTAAAGCAGTATACTTGTATAACCTGATAAGATGCTGTCTCTCGTATATTGCAGATGATCTGGGCACACATGTGTATATTCAAAAAGTGCAATTCCGTGTAATAACTTTGTTGTGGATGCTGGAATTTAACTCATTCCCTTTGAGTGACGCCTTTTGGCGCCTCTTTAAAATACTTTTTATGCGCCCGTTTGAAAAAACGGGACGTATTATGGAATGGCTCTGTCCGTCCGTCTGTCCGTCTGTAACATCTCTAACTCAAATTCCCCTTGGTGGATCCTTCCAAAATTTAACCACAATGTTTATCTAGACATGCTACAGTAGCCTGCCAAGTCCCGGTTCGTATATCCAAGGTCAAGGTCACACAATTGGACTTAGAATTTGCGTTTTAGCAAAAATGTTAACCTACCCGTCTGTCTGTAACATCTCTAACTCAGGTTCCGCATGGTGGATCCTTCCCAAATTTAACCACAATGTTTATCTAGACATGCTACAGTAGCCTGCCAAGTCTCGGTTCGTTTATCCAAGGTCAAGGTCGCACAATTGGACTTAGAATTTGCGTTTAGCAAAAATGTTGACCTACCCGTCTGTCTGTAACATCTCTAACTCAAGTTCAGCTTGGTGGATCCTTCCCAAATTTAACCACAATGTTTATCTAGACATGCTACAGTACCTTGCCAAGTCCCGGTTCGTTTATCCAAGGTCAAGGTTGCACAATTGGACTTAGAATTTGCGTTTAGCAAAAATGTTAACCTACCCGTCTGTCTGTAACATCTCTAACTCAAGTTCCACTTGGTGGATCCTTCCCAATTTTAACCACAATGTTTATCTAGACATGCTACAGTAGCCTGCCAAGTCCCGGTTCGTTTATCCAAGGTCAAGGTCGCACAATTGGACTTAGAATTTGCGTTTAACAAAAATGTTAACCTACCCGTCTGTCTGTAACATCTCTAACTCAAGTTCTGCTTGGTGGAGCCTTCCCAAATTTAACCACAATGTTTATCTAAACATGCTACAGTAGCCTGCCAAGTCCCGGTTCATTTATCCAAGGTCAAGGTCGCACAATTGGACTTAGAATTTGCGTTTAGTAAAATGTTAACCTACTTGTCTGTCTCTAACATCTCTAGAATTTGCGTTTTAGCAAAAATGTTAACCTACCCGTCTGTCTGTAACATCTCAAACTCAGGTTCCGCATGGTGGATCCTTCCCAAATGTAACCACAATGTTTATCTAGACATGCTACAGTAGCCTGCCAAGTCCCGGTTCGTTTATCCAAGGTCAAGGTCGCACAATTGGACTTAGAATTTGCGTTTAGCAAAAATGTTGACCTACCCGTCTGTCTCTAACATCTCTAACTCAAATTCCACTTGGTGGATCCTTCTCAAATTTAAACACAATGTTTATCAAGACATGCTACAGTAGCCTGCCAAGTCCCGGTTCGTATATCCAAGGTCAAGGTCACTTAATTGGACTTAGAATTTGAGTAAGTAAATACGTTAACCCCAGTTTATGTTGAACAAGACCTCGACGGGCGTATATTGTGCCCACTGGCACTCTTGTTTTTTTAAACCATTGTGATAAATAGACCATTTGCTCTATTTATCACAATGGTTTAAAAAACTACACAATTATAATGTTTTCCTTCTCTGTAGTAAATGCTCCTTTTCGGCAGATTTATTCTAAGAGGTTGGTCTAAAAATAGTCTAGAATGAAATGAGTTAAAATAATTTGGTACAAATCATCACTGAAGAGTATGTAGCATGTATGTATTTGGCTTGGTCAAAGTTTGTCTGTCCTTCTTTACTATTACAGGGTAATCTTATTTTTGTCAGACAATAGTAGCTTCAAAGAAATATGTATAGTATACCAATAAATTATGATTCTACCCTTTTACTATAATTGCACAAAATGCCCATGTTCATAATGCTATTATACAAATTCAGCTAAGGTATAATCGTAATTTAATTATTTGTTAATGAACATTGTTCAGGGAAAGTGCTGATATGGATCTTGATCAACAAAATAGAAAATAAAGTAGTCTACATGGTTTCTGTAGAAAAAATGAATGTTGCTTTTGTATTTTAAAATATATACATGTATGTAGTATATGCACAACATGCCATTACCCTAGCTATTACCTGTTGCATATTTATGTAAGTAATGATGACATCATGAATATTTATTAGCTGAATCTTTATAAAAGTACACAGAATGTTTTTGGCATTGGTAGAAATTGTAGAGTTAGATCTATTATAATTTCATAAGTAAACAAAGCATACCCGTAGCAGACAGCTCCTATAGGAGCCGTCTGATCTGGGTCTACTGTGTTTGCAAAGGCATGAAAAGGTGTTTATATGAAGGAAAGAGTTAACCCATTCCCGCATATTGACGCCTTTTGACGCTTCTGTAAAAGTCACTTTATGAAACCATTGTGATAAATAGAGCATTTGCTCCACAGGAGCAAATGCTCTATTTATCACAATGGTTTCAAAACTACACAATTCTGAAAATTTCCCTTTCTCTAGTTAATGCTCCTTTTTGGTAGATTTAATCAAAGAGGTTAGGTCTAAAAATAGCCTAAGTGGGAATGGGTTAACCCATTACCTGACACATGCTCCTTTTCATGCCTTTGCAAGCATGGTAGACCCAGATCAGATGGCTCCTGTAGCAGCTGTCTCATCAGGGTAAGCTCTGTTTACTTATGACATTATATAGCTCTTTTTGCAGTTTCTGACATGGCCAAAATATTATCTGTTCATACACAAGTATAAAAATTCAGTAAAACCTCTCTATAACGGCCACTAAATTACATCAAGTATTTTGTGTTAAAGTCAGGTTGCTGTTTAAAGCAAGGTGAAAGTAAAACACAACGCCCCTACTTTCACCTTGCTTTAGGAAGCCACCTGCCCTAAACACCAACTAATTAATACAATTTAGTGGCCGTTATAGAGAGGTTTTACTGTACATGTATAATAGTATGAGAGGATGTAGTTGAATTATGTAGACCTGATCCTGCAGGAATCCTGATCCTGCAATGTCAAAGCCAAACATTCCTTTTGAAATGTTTACATTATAAATATTAAATTTTCTTCACTTGAGGTCCTCTACAAAAGTTACATAAATTATGCCCCTTGGGTAAAAATTGGCCCATCCCAGGGCCGACTAGTTTTTTTCTATAGAAACATATAATAGTGAAAACTTTGAAAATCTTCTCTTCTGATTGTCTGGTGAGCGATGTCAGGGCCTTTCAGGCCCTCTTGTTTCAAATACATTTAATCATGATAAAAAGAACTACAATGGAAATACATGTATTAGGCATATCTATTTGTTTGATATATTATTGAACAGTTAACCCGTACCCTCATATTGACACCTTTTGACGACTCGGTGAAAGTCAATTTTTGAAACCATTGTTTCCATAGGAGCAAATACATTATTTATCACAATGGTTTCAAAACTACCCAATTATAAAAAATTCCCCCTTTTCTAGTAAAGGCTCCATTTAAGTAGATTTATTCGAAGAGGTTGGGTCTAAAAATAGCCAATGGAGTAATGGGTTAATATAAAAATATGTAGATTTAAAATTAATGTCAATTTATTGATGGATTTACAAAAATTTCTATGTCTATATTTAAAGGTTTTTCACATCTAAACTTACAAAATACAACAAGCCGTGGTGTATTACAGTAAAACCTCTCTATAACGGCCACTAAATTGTGTTAATTAGTTGGTATTTAGGGCAGGTGGCTGCTTAAAGCAAGGTGAAAGTAAAACAGAACGTTCCTATAGGAGCGTTCTGTTTTACTTTCACCTTGCTTTAAGCAGCCACCTGCCTTAAACACAAAATACTTGATGTAATTTAGTGGCCGTTATAGAGAGGTTTTACTGTATTTCAAATGCTTTATATAGATGCTCGTTTGTAATTCTCTGTGCTTGCACAAGTGCAAGAGCTCTGGCGTTCTGGTAGCACCACTTCTTGACAGTTCATGCCTCTGGTCGTTGTCCAAACATCCATGTATTCCCTAATCGGAAGTTTTGACCTCTGCACTGGGTGAAGGTAGAACTCACTTTTGTTTTTTTTATTGGTCTTGTTTTCCGACATGATCCTCGGATACCAATCATGCTGCCCCTGCAAATGATATTTAATCCTTTACCTGATGAACATTCATAGCAGAAATGATGACATCATTAGTATGTAGGAATTTTAGGCAATGGCAGAAACTGTTGATTTGGATCAATAGTATTGCATTAGCAAACACCAATAGACCCTGATCAGACTGTGCATTAGCAAACACCAATAGACCCTGGTCATACTGTGCATTAGCAAACACCAATGGACCCTTTTCAGACTGTGCATTAGCAAACACCAATAGACCCTGATCAGACTGTGCATTAGCTAACGCCAATAGACCCTGATCAGACTGCATCGTCTAACACCAATAGACCCTGATCAGACTGTGCATTAGCAAACACCAATAGACTCTGTTCATACTGTGCATTAGCAAACACCAATAGACCCTGATCAGACTGTGCATTAGCAAACACCAATAGACCCTGATCAGACTGTGCATTAGCTAACGTCAAAAGACCCTGATCAGACTGTGCATCAGCTAACACCAATAGACCCTGATCAGACTGTGCATTAGCAAACACCAGTAGACCCTGATCAGACTGTGCATTAGCAAACACCAATAGACCCTTTTCATACTGTGCATTAGCAAACACCAATAGAACCTGATCAGACTGTGCATTAGCAAACACCAATAGACCCTGATCATACTGTGCATTAGCAAACACCAATAGACCCTGATCAGACTGTGCATTAGCAAACACCAATAGACCCTTTTCAGACTGTGCATTAGCAAACACCAATAGACCCTGATCAGACTGTGCATTAGCAAACACCAATATACCCTTTTCAGACTGTGCATTAGCAAACACCAATGTACCCTTTTCAGACTGTAAATTAGTAAACACCAATAGACCCTGATCAGACTACATCAGCAAACACCAATAGACCCTGATCAGACTGTGCATTAGCAAACACCAATAAACCCTCATCAGACTACATTAGCTAACACCAATATACCTTGATCAGACTGTGCATTAGCAAACACCAATAGACCCTGTTCATACTGTGCGTTAGCAAACACCAATGGACCCTTTTCAGACTGTAAATTAGTAAACACCAATAGACCCTGATCAGACCACATTAGCAAACACCAATAGACCCTGGTCAGACTGACTGTGCATTAGCAAACACCAATAGACCTTCATCAGACTACATTAGCAAACACCAATAGACCCTCATCAGACTACATTACCTAACACCAATAGACCCTGATCAGACTACATTAGCAAACACCAATAGACCCTCATCAGACTGCATCAGCTAACACCAATATACCTTGATCAGACTGTGCATTAGCAAACACCAATAGACCCTGATCAGACTATGCATTAGCAAACACCAATATACCCTGATCAGGCTACATTAGCAAACACCAATAGACCCTCATCAGACTGCTCCTACAATAATTGTTTGATCTTAGTCTACTCCGTTTGATGTGTGAAAAGGCATTATCTGGGTCTACTCTGTTAGTAAATGTGTGAAAAGACGTGGCCTGGGTCTACTCCATTTACAAAGGCTAGATCTGGGTCTTCTCTGAAAAGGGTGTGACTTGGGTCTGCTCTGTTTGCAAAGGCCAGAAAATGTGTCTGTTCAGGTAAAGGGTTAGTCATTGTAGCTTACACATACCAGACTGGTTTTCTGTTTCCGCTTCTTGTATATTGTGATCACGCCCACACCCACCACTGTCAGTAGGAATACACTGAGGATGATAGCTATCAGGACCTCTGTGTCAACCTGATATGAGAGACAAAGAAAATAGTTGAGATACAAGTATCAGCACCTCTGTGTCAACCTGATACGAGAGACAAAGAAAATAGTTGAGATACAAGTATCAGGAAGGTGTGAGCCTGCACTATCATTAGAACTCGAGCCTCCTGAGTTGGAGGCAGACGCTGACAGGTCCTGTGTGTCAACCTGATACGAGAGACATAGACATGCCCTTATTAACCCAAAGGCTGCATCTATTACAACATGGGAATGTGTGACCCTACGAATATATCTGATTTTTTTAGAAATGTATAGTTTTGAAACAAATGCGATAAACAGAGCATTTGTTCCTAACTTCCTATGGAATGTATCTCATTAATTCAATGGTATAGTCTGTCCCCAACTCTGTAGGTCGCGAGTCCAAATCGTAAAGAAGTTGGTTCTAAAAGAAGTTTAGGAGGGAATGGGTTAATTCTTGCATGAATATTCCTCAGGTAAATGCACAAACACATACCTTGCACTCATCTGAGTTGTCTCCACAATTGTCGAAGTTATTACACTCAAGCGATTCTGCGATACACCGACCATTATCGCAATGTAGTTCTCCCTCTAGACAGACAGCAGCTAGTAAAGAAAACAATTAATCATAGAGCCATATATAAGATTCGTCAACTGAACCATTTTAACACTTTACTCTATTAGTACACATTTCTATGCTTTTGCAAACAGAGTAGATCCAGATCAGACGGTTCCTATAGGAACTGTCTGATAAGGATCTGCTCTGTTTGCTTATGGAATAATATATACAGTAAAACCTCTCTATAACGGCCACTAAATTACATCATTACAGGCTTTCCAGCGTTCCTACCTTTTGAACAGCTTCCCACTTTTTCCTATTTTTTCCTAAAATTCTACTATTCTTACTTTTTTTAAGAAAAAAAAAGTCCGCAAGAAATTAAAGTATGCATCATCTTTCATAATAAAGACTTGGGGAAGATGACCACACAATTTTGACAGCTGCAAATTGGAGAAGAAACAGATTTAAGCTTAGTCTTAGAAATGGCCCAAAGTAGCCCTCCAGAATACCTCTTTCAAACGCTTCCGGGGGGCTTAGCCCCCCCCCCCCCCGGCCCCCTACCAGGGTGTTGCCCTGGACCCACAAGGGGGCTCAAGCCGCCCCCTTGACCCCCAGGCCTTTCACTTGCTTTCACATTTCTATCTCCTGGTCTGAAACAATGAAAACACTGACACAGCTCAGCAACAGAAAGTGCCAAAAGCATTGATTCACTAAACGTATTCCATATGGCCACATAGAATGGTTGGATTTTGAATTAAGTATGCCTCCTCTAGGTAAGTTATAAGCCATTAATTATTACATATTTAGCAAACAAATACTCCTAATTTTCCTACTTTTTGTAAAAAATATTCCTACTATTCCCTACTTTTCTGTCAGAAAATCTCCTACTTTTGTCCTACTTTTTTGAGTGGCTGCTGGAAGTTATGCATCAAGTGTTTTGTGTTAAAGGCAGGTGGCTGCTTAAAGCAAGGTGAAAGTAAAACAGAACGCTCCTATAGGAGCGTTCTGTTTTACTTTCACCTTGCTTTAAGCAGCCACCTGCCCTAAAAGCAACTAATTATCACAGTTTAGTGGCCGTTATAGAGAGGTTTTACTGTATCTGATTCAACAGTTTCTGCAGTGATCAGACATTCCTTTGTTAATATGCCATTATAATACAATTATTTGACTGACATGCATGTTGTTATTATTTCTTACATGAATAATCATGGAGCAAAACTATTTTATTTCTCCACCAGACAGTATGGTGTCATGAAGAGACCAATCTAAAGAGTGCTCACAATAAAGAATTTGTATACCCTTTCCTTGTTCTATGTTTATTTCAAATTTCAATATATTACCTACTGAATATTCATGGACAAAATCACTGGTACTTGATTGAAAAAGACTATAGTTTATTTATAGCAACTGGTACATTAATACATATGATATGACTATTATATTATACAACTATAGTCTGTTTCGATCAAGTGCCAGTGGACAAAACAGTTATAATAAAATATGGAAGTTGGAACATTGTAGCCAGTTCTCTTTCTCTCTATATACAGTATAACGTAAAACTTGATTAGTTGTCTTATGTTGGTATATCTGATCTGATTCAACACAGTTTGCAGTGCAATAAGACTACAATTTTCAGTGCAATAACACCACAGTTTGCAGTGCAATAACACCACATTTTGCTATGCAATAACACCACAGTTTGCAGTGCAATAACACCACAGTTTGCAGTGCATTAATGCCAGAGCTTGCTGTAATCATAGTTTGAAATAAGACCATAGTTTGCAGAGCAATAAGACCACAGTTTGCAATGCAATAAGACCACAGTTTACATTGCAATAAGACCACAGTTTGCAGTGCAATAAGACCACGGTTTACAGTGCAATAAGACCATAGTTTGCAGTGCAATAAGACCATAGTTTGCAGTGCAATAAGACCACAGTTTGCAGTGCAATAGGACCTTTTCTCAGGCAACAGCTTTCTCTTTTTGTGTTGCAATTTTTGCTTTCGAGGGATCACCACCCTTCAGAATTTATAATCTTCACAACAGCAGGTGTTAAGTGCTTGTGTGGCGGCCGTAAAACGTCGCCCCGTACTTCATTCTCAGTGTTGTTATACCTTCTGATCCTTCGAGATCATGAATTTCAGTACTTCTTGTTCTGAAAATTGAATACCGCTTGAGCCGGTGCTAGGGGGCGTGAGCAGTGTTGCACTTTCAATTACTGCTCATGAACAGACTCAATAAAACCGAGTCTGCAATTTTCTCTTTTTGTGTTGCTTTCGAGGGATCACCACCCTTCAGAATTTATAATGTCACCTTGGAACTAGTGTATAACATGACATATTTATTATAGTCATGTAATTTCTAATTTTATTTTAAATATTTTTTAAACAAAGTTCTTATGTTGTGCACATAAACAATTCAGCCGTTTATCTGACCTCTGTGAAAAGCGGTGAAGACGAGGTCGAACCCGTTGTCCTGTTTGTGGACATCGCTCTGGAAGAATACCGTAAGAGAATTCCCTGTTGTGGTGAAACTGGCAGCAGGCTCCCTGTGTCCACACAATCTCTTCTTTATGCCTGGAATATACATGTACCAAGTTTCAAATGCACCTTTATTATATATTAGTAATGCTCTCGCGTTATAATGTGTCAGCATGTAATATACATCCAGTAAAATATCGCTAGTTCAACATAATTCTGAACTTTTAATTAAAACGCTTTCAGAGAGTCTACAGTTACTTTTGGCCTGCATTAACACATTACCCCCTAGCGACGCATTTTTGTGCCTCTATAAAATTCACATTGTGAAACCATTGTGATAAAAAGAGCATTTGTTCCATAGGAGCAAATGCTCTATTTATCACAATGGTTTCAATACTACACAATTATAAAACTCTCATTTTCTATAATTAATGCTCCTTTTCGGTATATTAATTCAAAAAGGTTGGGTCTAAAAATAGGCCAGGAGAGAATGAGATAAGCAACTACCTTCTGTTACAGACTTGGCGAGCAGCATGTAGAGCCTTAGCACAGACACAATCCATATAAAAATCGACAAAAGGGCAATAATTGGAAAACGGGTAGTGATAATTTGATAAAGTGGTGAATCTTATACATCTACTCATGACTAGTGCATGGGCGAAATCATATCGTGACGTGTACATGTGAAATAAAGTCATGACTCGTATAATGAAAACAAAAGAGAGATAAAACAAAATAAATGAGGTAAGAGTTTATACTCGACATCCCGTCTACCCATGACTAAGATTTATGCCTAAGTATATTGAAATTTGTCTACAGAAGATAAAGTTATGGGCAAAACAAAATCGGATGGATGGAATAAACTCATTTGCCATTGCTGAGACAGCGTTGAGCTGACCCCAAGCGGGATTGACAAAATTCAGATTCTGATGAAACACAATTTATTATCCTGATAATGCACAATGTGCTAAATGTGTTAACCCTTTACTCCATAAATATGCCTTTCTACGCCTTCGCAAACAGAGTATACCCAGATCAAACGGCTCCTATAGGAGCCGTCTGATCAGGGTCTACTCTGTTTGCTTATGAACTAATATAGATATGCAGTCTGCCTCTGCAGCTTCTGTCATGGCCAACATTACATGTGTTGTTATACCATTATAAAAATGAATCTAATTTATATTCATGATGTTATTATTTCTTACATGAATATTAATGGAGAAAAGTGTTAAACGCAGCAACAATGACACCGCCTCATTACCCACCCAGTGGCTGGCCTACCTTTAACAAGGGGCGCCATCATGGTAGCACCATCAAACAGCTGCAGATAATCATCATCACAATGGGCCTCCCACTCAATGCCAAGGTCCCTGATAAAACACAACCCAGTATGTCTGTCTGAATTATGATAATTATAAATAGATAGATAGATTTATTCGTGAATATATATGTCAAAGTTTATTCGTGAATATATATGTAAAAGTTACAACAAATATCACCGATTAAACTATTACAATATCACAGAATCGAGCAGTTATGTCTATAAATACAATTAACAAAATATCACATTGCTTATGAATACAGAAGTTTTAGTCTACTATTAAGCCATGAATTTGAGACACATATATATAGCACAGGATAGCCCATTAAGTTTTACAACTTATATCCAATGGGATCCTTGAGAACTAGAAAGTCAAGATCTCAAAATATTGGCTGAGCTTTGTACTTTTAGCAAAGATAGACAACTCCTACGTTGCAGCCACTAAAAATAAATCTAATTCGGGGATTTTCAGACAGATGATAGCTTAACCCCTTGCCTTTTCTATGTTTATTCCAAATTTCAATACTACTGAAAATTAACAATGAAGTAAAGAAGGTAGAACCCTGTAGCCATTTTAGAATTTACAACATACCTGTCAAATTCCATACGAACGGAGCAGAGACCCTGATCAGACGGCTCCTATAGGGGTCATCTGATCTGGGTCTACTCTGTTTGCGATTGCGTGAAAATATGTTTATATGAAGGAAAGAGTTACTACAGTAGAACCCCTCTAGACCGGAATTCTAGTAGAGAAGAATTAAGATACAGGTGACTGCTTAATGTAGGGTGAAAGTCACACAGAAAGCTCCAAGAGAAGGACTCACCCTGCATTATATTAAGCGGAAACATGTCTCCAAGACCGATTTTTATACTAAATTTAATGTCTGGTGTAGAGAGGTTTTACTGTATAAGATGAACTTTATCCAGAAAGCTGCTCTTTGAGCATTTTGCATATCTTTCATCCCGCATTGAGCAACCACCTGCTGTTATAGACTCCTATGTGTATTCATTATGCGGTCGCTATAAGCAATGTTGTATTGATATCGAATTGAATTACACACACGCTCCCTCAGACTGCCGTAAAGCGTCAGCAAGTGGCGCTATATATACAGATAGAAACTCATACTGGTTTCTGCTCAACATGTCGCGTTATATATACAGATAGAAACGCATACTGGTTCCTGCTCAACATATTACAGTAGAACCCCTCTAATGCGACCACTTAATAAATACACATGGTTGTCTTTATAAGCAGGTGGTTGCTTAATGCAGGGCAAAAGTAATGCAGAGCTTTCTGCATTAGTTTTGTCCTGCATTAAGCTACCACCTGCATCTAGCACCCAGAATTATACCTATTTTAGGTGGTCGTATTAGCGGGGTTTTACTGTATTTGTAAAATCAGTTTCATTCCCAAGCACAAAATGCCATTTTATGCTTCCCGTCAAGTTAACCTGAAATGTTATAACAACAACATGATGATGATGATGATGATGATACTTTAGTTTTTGCCATGTTCAAAATATTTCCATTGCTCATAAATTATTATGATCTTGGTCTACGCTGTTTGCAAATACGTATTTATAGAATAAAGGGTTATTTACAATACTAGTGATATAGTGACTCGATGTGAATTGACTAGGTTTGCATTACAAATGTTTTGTTTAACTCATCACGCGTCCATGTCACGTACAAATATTTCCTTATATATAATACCTGAACACAATAGTCAGTCTTCTATTCGTTGGAGCTAGAATGGTGACCCGACACTGCATTCTACTGTCGTACTTCCTCCTCCTGGTGACCGCCAGTCGTCCAGCAGGGATCTCGTACTCTGCCATGTCTACAGTCGTGTCACACAACTCCTCCATGTAGTCTACAGAAGACCGGAGATTATACTAACCCTTTACTTCATGAATATTCATTTAACCATATCCTCCATAAATAAACCTTTCTGTGTCTTCTACAAACAGAATAGACCCAGATCAGACCGCTCCTACAGGAACCGTCTGATCAGAATCTACTCTGTTAGTTAAGGTATTATATAGCTATGAACCTATAGTTTCTCTCATTTTAAACATTCCCAGTATTCATGTGCCATTATAAAAAATAAACTAATCAATATTCATGATGTCATTGTTTCTTACATGAATATTCATGGAGAAAAGGGTTAAGAAATAATGGCACATGAATAGTTATGAACTGGAGTTGTATTATGGTGTTTTACCTCAGGATGTTTGGGAGTACATGTAGCAGGAACTTTACGATTAGATCTACAGGTATATAATTAATTCAGCAAATAGAGCAGACCCTAATCAAACGACTCATGCGGCCGATGTTTGATCTGGGTCTGCTCTGTTTGTAAAGGCGTGGATATGCGCCTCTATGACGCAAAGTGAGTGAGTTGGGTTTTACGTCCGACCAACAGTATGTCGATTATTTGCAGACGGCACCCGCACGAGACAAGTTATAGTGCTGCCTCACTGGAAGCCCCCTGCCGCGGGCACATGGTAAGGGCATCCCACCCAGTCACATTATCCTGACACCGGTCCTAGAAATACCTCTTAAATGTCGAGCGTAGACAAGGGGGCTACTAGTACCAACTTTTAACGAATTTTGGTCTGTCGCGGCCGGGGATCGAACCCAAGACCTTCCGTACTGCAGACGGCCGCTCTACCACTATGACGTAAAGGGTTAGCTAAAATTTGATGTTAGTCAAACTTTTACCTGGTGCAAATTTACTTTACTTCTATTCGTTCAAGCTTGTTAAATACAGTAAAACCTCTCTATAACGGCCACTAATTTGTGTAAATTAGTTGGTATTTAGGGCAGGTGGATGCTTAAAGCAAGATGAAAGTAAAACAGAATGCTCCTAAAGGAGCATTCTGTTTTACTTTCACATTGTTTAATCATCCACCTACCTTTAACACAAGATACTTGATGACATTTAGTGGTCGTTATAGAGAGGTTTTACTGTAATGAGCGTCAAACAGTATGGGTCCTGGTGAGACGTTCAATTACTCCGCGTCTCATCTGAATCCAAGCTGTTTGCAAATGCCAGACAAGCTTCTGATCTGGGTCTATTCTGTTTTCCAGTGCATTAAACGGCGTCTTTATCAGATAATGGGGTAGCCACCAGTGTACTGAGTCTGAGTTTATTCTCAACCGTCTGACCAATCAGATTGTGAGCTTGCTCAAATCTGACCAATCAGATGCTTGGGAATGAATTCAGACTCACGCAAAACTAAATTTGCAACACCGGGATATGAATCGTGTTTACAAACAACTCGGCGTCTCATCTAGATGCAAACGGGTTGAAAGTCGGTATCAAAATTTCCAGCGATATATAGAAACAAAAGATTTAATATTTCCGAAACCTAAATTTCATCAAGTGGTTTTGGATCGTTCATGTTGGTATTCAGTTTTGATAGTAGGTCTACTTTTAGCTAACAAAAGCACATGAAAGGGATCTACACCATTGGTCTATGTTTCCATAAAATGGTATAGACTATGTATGTCTGTAAACACACTAGCCTAATTCACATGACGTATGTATATTGACTCGGGTGAGCGATTTGGGGTCACCACAGTCCGCTACTTTAGTTTTACCCCTTCGCTTGCTATTCACGTCAATATACCTACCTGTAAATAGTGAAGACCCAGATGAGACAGCTCCTGCAGGAGCTGTCTCATCAGGGTCTGCACTATTTACAAGTTGATTGTGCAACCAGTGCACTCCACAGCAGTGATTGCACAGCGAAATACTTGTGCACAGTGAAGATATGTGTAATTATACAACAGGGCATGGGTAAAGAAGGAGAAATGTATTTCAAATTTTAGCAAGAGAATGGTTAAGATATACACCGCCATTTGCCTATACATGTACATGTAGTTGTAAAAGTAACCCCCGTCCCATTACCCGTGACCTGAATGGCAATTACAAACAGTCTGGATCCAGATGAGACGACCAGTAACTCCGTGTCTTATAAGTATCCAACCTCGATCAAGTTTCTCTAAAGCTTGTTCGAATCGGACGTAGTCAAATTGCAACAAACTGTAAAATCTCGACTATTCGAACACTAAAATACGTATCTTTATCGATCTTAAAGACAGGTGGCAGCTTAATGCATGGTGAAAGTCACGCAGAAAGCTCCTAGAGGAGCTTTCTGCGTGACTTTCACCATGCATTAAGCAGCCACCTGCTTAAAATGGTCTAATTTCTTCTATAAAACAAATCCGAATACTCGAGATTTTACTGTATTTAAGTTGGCGCTGGGTAGGGTTAATGAATGGACCATAAGGAGATTCATGATCAGAGACCCTGTCAGTGCAAGCAAGTGAGTAACCTAGATGACAGAGGACAAATTACCCGTCAAGCGCATGTCAAAACTATTTACTCTTTTGTCCATCAAAAGTCCCTTCTTGTGGAAAAGTTGCTTTATTATATGCTTAACCCTTCACTAAATATCTACGCATACGCAAAGGTGCCCGACGCATGCTTGGACTCATTCATGGACACCCCCCCCCCCCCCCCCCCCCAAAAAAAAAAAAAAAAAAAAAAAATTGTGCTCGAAGCATGTTCAACTGGCCTAAAACTATCTATTTGAACCTAAAACCACTCCGAAAAACGAAAAAAACATGACCCGGAAAAAATTTCCTATCGGGTCTATATATGTATTGAAAGGTATCTAACTACGACAGATCAGCGGCGGAAAATACAACAGTCATGTTTTTCAAAGTCTTACAGCAAAGCCAATTCAACACCGATTTCAATCAGTTTGGTCTTGATCCGTTCCAAATTCCATATGCTAAGCGGCACAATTAGTGCTTTCCTTAAATATTGCTCCGTCTTGTAGCTGCAAGACCGCGAATTTGAAAAAACGCTAGAGCGAAACGATGTGACTCCCGCCAGGATGCATAGACGTATATAGGGGGATCTGTATTCGTTAATCTTTTCAACAAAAACGCGAATTATGGTTAAACACTATCTAAAAACATTCAACTTACCGCAATTAAAACGGTGCTTACCATTTCCAGTCAGCTACGAGGCGCCAGCTTTCTTTCTCCAACTTTCCTTTTGAACGGATGCGACCATTTTGCTGTGACCCGGCTCATAAACTATTCGATATGCAAGTATCCGGGCCACAGCGATTTGGCCACCCCCGTTCAAAACGAAAGTAGGAGAAAGAAAACTGGCGTCTCATAGCAGACTACAAATAGCCAGCACCGTTTTAACTGCGGTAAGTTGAATGTTTTTCGAATGTGTTTCAGCATAATTCGCGTTTTTTCTGAAAAGTTTAACGAATACAGATCCCCCTATATACTTCTATGCATCCTGGCGGGGGTCACATCGTTTCGCTCTAGCGTATTTTCAAATTCGCGGTCTTGCAGCGACAAGACGGGGCAATATTAAAGGAAAACACTAACAGTGTCGCTTAGCATATGGAATTTGGAACGGATCAAGACCAAACTGATTAAAATCGGTGTTGAATTGGCTTTGCTGTAAGACTTTGAAAAACATGACTGTTGTATTTTCCGCCGTTGATCTGTCGTAGTTAGATACCTTTCAATACATATATAGACCCGATAGGAAAAAAAATTCCGGGTCGTGCTTTTCTCGTTTTTCGGAGTGGTTTAAGGTTCAAATAGATAGTTTTATGCTAGTTAAACATACTTCCATCACATTTTTTTTTTTTTTTTTTTTGGGGGGGGGGGGGGGGGGGGTCCATGGGTGAGTCCAAGCATGCGTCGAGCACCTTTGCGCATACGTATGCCTTTGCAAACAAAGTATACCAAGATCAGACGGCTCCTGTAGGAGCCATTAAATATTGACCAAGGTCTGCTTAGTTATAAAATACATGAATATAGATGTAATGATGCAGTTTCTGCAATACCTATATTCAATTATTCATGATGTTTAGGGTTGATTAATTACGTGTACATTTTACATAGTTTGCAGCTGTATGGCAGGGCATCCATAGTTACAACCCTCAGTGTTTTATGCATGTGATACCTTACACTAAACGACTGTTGTGTAGAATGTTACCAGTTTTCAAAGTTTCTTCATTAACCCGTTCCCTTATATACATGTAGACGATTTTTAGCACATTTGCAAACAGAGCAGATCCAGATCAGACACATCCTGTAGGAGTTTTCTGATCAAGGTATGTTCCGTTTGCTCATGAAATCGTTTAGATCTGGTTCTGAATGTCCAATCAAGGTCAAACTTTTTATTTTTTATCATATAAAACATCAGTCCATGAATATTCATGCAGTAATAAATTCTTGAATTAATATTCACGCGCTATATTTTAGCAAGATACTACTGTACAAGCCAGTGTCAGATATAATGTGAAGATGAACACCCAAAAATGCGCAGGAAAATTAACCCTTCGCTTGCTATTCACGTCAATATACCTACCTGTAAATAGTGAAGACCAAGATGAGACAACTCCTGTAGGAGCTGTCTCATCAGAGTCTGCACTGTTTACAAATTGATTGTGCAACCAGTGCACTCCACAGCAGTGATTGCATAGCGAAATAATTGTACACAGTGAAGATATATGTAATTATACAACAGGGCATGGGTAAAAAGGGAGAAATGTATTTTAAAATTCAGCAAGAGAAGGGTTAAAATAATAACAATAACACCCAAAAGGCAAGTTTGATAATCCGAAATGCTGCTTAACTCTCTCGCTGCCAATGTCTCATCTGTGTTTACCTATACTTGTGAACAGTTTGGATCCAGATGAGACGCCGACTATTTCGGCGTCTTATCAGGATCCAAATTGTTTGTTACTGTGACTGATTTTTCAATTAAAAATAAAACAACAAAAAAAAAGAAAATTGTAGCAGAAGTCAAAATTTGGCAGCGAAAGTAACTTTGACAAGACACTGTCTTTTCGGAATTTCGCTTCAATTAAAGCTTCACGGTGCCACCGGAAAGCGACTCACGGGTCTTGCTACAATAGACGTGTCTGTGATTACCATAACAAACAGCTTGGATCCAGATGAGACGCCGAGCATCTCGATACTCACATCAGAATCCAAACTTCTTGACACACCATCTACATGTAAGGGGGAAAATGACGGAAATTCTACTCTGGAACTATTAAAGTAGGCGACAATTATTTGCAGAATAAAAATATTTTTGGCGCCAAAAGAGTTGAGTAAACTCATCTTTGTATGAAGCATGGTTATTTAATTAACACTTAACCCACCTATGTAGACCTGGCTCGCATTTGCAAACAGTTTGGATCCAGATGAGATTCCGAGTAACTCAGCGTCTTATTTGCACCCGGGCACGTATCGGAGGTAAGTAATAATTGCAACAGACAAAATGTTTAAGCAGACACCATTTTTACTACAGGCTAACGTTAACCCTATGCTCCATGAATATTCATGTATGAAATAATTACATCATGAATATTAACCGTTCTCTTGTTGAATTTTAAAATACATTTCTCCTTCTTAACCCATGCCCTGTTGTATAATTACATATATCTTCATTGTGTACAAGTATTTCGCTGTGCAATCACTACTGTGGAGTGCACTGGATACACAGTCAACTAGTAAATAGTGCAGAACCTGATGATACAGCTCCTGCAGGAGCTGTCTCATCTGGGTCTTCACTATTTACAGGTAGGTATATTGACGTGAATAGTAAGCGAATGGTTAATTAGATTAATTATTATAATAGTACATAGGCACGGGAATCTTTGGCCATGGCAGAAACTCTCATATCTATATTATTTCATAAGCAAACGGAGCAGACCCTGATCAGACGGCTCCTACAGGAGCCGTCTGATCAGGGTCTACTCCGTTTGCAAAGGCGTAGAAAGGCGTAGAAATTTATGGAGTAAAGGGTTAACGCTTTGCTCTATGAATGTTCATATAAGAAATAACATCACGAATATTGATTAAATTCATGTTTATAATGGAACACATGAAATTTTGGCCATGGAAGAAACTATAGTCATATGATCTATATTATATCATAAACAAACAGAGTAGACCCTGATCAGACGGCTCTTGTAGTAGCCGCCTGATCTAGGTCTACTCTGTTTGCAAAGACGTAGATTGGCGTATTTATGAAATAAAGGGTTAAAATTGTGTTCAAAATTTGAGCTTGAAACAAGTTGAGATGGTTCGTGAAAGAAAAGTCAAACTGCCGATTCATGTCTATATTTTTCCATTAGCAAAAGGGGAAGTGTCAGATCAGACAGTTCTTACTGAAGCCGTATGAATTGAGTCTATCGAGGAACGAACCGGGACACGAAGCCAATCATGAATGCAGTAGAACCTGTCCTAAGCGACCATTCATTATTAAAACAGGAGTCTTAAAAATGGAGGTTATTGCTTAATGCAGGGCAAAAGTATTGCAGAAAGCTCCTATAAAAAATTTCTGTATTATATTTGACCTGCATTAAGCTACTGCTTAATTCTATATTGATGACCGTTTAAGACAGGTTCTACTATAGTGTAATACGCTATTTCAGTCAAAACAATAAAGTGGTGTTTTTGTGTGATAGTAGGATAACACCCTAGTCGACACTTTCTGTGACGAGGTTCTTGAAGCTGGATTTGTTCTGAGTTCGTTCCCTTGTATCTAATTGATGTAACCCTTTCTTCCATGATTTATAAACGTGTTTTCACGCATTTGCAAACAGAGTAGACCCAGATCAGACGGCTCCTATAGGAGCCGTCTGATATGGATCTGCTCTGTTTGTTTATTGAGTTTGACAGAACTGTTTCTTTAGTTTCTGAAATGGCTACTAGGTAGCACCTTATATTTCATCTTAACTATTTTGTTCATGAATATTATATTCAGTAGCTATTGAAATATGGAATAAATGTAGATCAGGGAAAGGGTTAATTAATAGTTGACCAATAAGATTATTAGAGAATGAACTCAGACTCAAGCAAACTGTCTGCAGATTAGATGTGCCGTTTCAAATTGTCGCATTTCACAAATTCGACTATGTTCCAATAAAACCGGCATCGTCAAAAAATAGCGGAGAAACCCGAGTAGTTACGATTGGTTATTCACGAAGTCGCTCTATGGAGGTTTTACTTGTTGCTTGGCAATAAAAGTAACTAATCAATTATATCCCAAACATACGGCAACTGTCAATGGAATGTAATGATCTATCACGATCACTGGATAAGATATCGGCATGTTGTCTTCAAAAATCGGAACTTGCCGAAGCTTTGTCGGGTTAATACGGCGGTCATCGGGTAATTTGACGACGTCATGACGTTGTGCAGTCTACAGTAGCAACGACGTTATTGTCAGAACACTACATTTAGCTTCTGCAGCGAAATCTTTTTCTACATTCATGTCACAGGTAAGATGTTCTGCTATTAAATACATTTCATTTTTACAGCTCCAACTTATCTTTAACCTGCCGATTATGTTCTATCATTGTCAAACAGCCTGGATCCAGATAAGTAACTCGACATTTCATCAGGATCTAAGCTGTTTGACACCCGGAAAGTAGTTTCTCCAAAGATGTAACTAATAGAATGTAATTTAAAGTATTACATATCAGAGGTTTAGTAGGCATAATAATTTATGCAGATTAAGGGCTAAGATATTAAGTATTGTTTGGAAGATTGACCAGACAATATACAGCTTTAGTATAATTCTGATAATATTCATCATTTCTTGCATTTCATCCGACTATACAGTAGGAACTACCCATAGCGACTGTATAGTTAATACGCACGAAAGTCTATTAGTACATAAAAGAGCATTCTGCTTTAACCCTTTCCCTCATATAAACGTGTTTTCACGCATTTGCAAATAGAGTAGACCCAGATCAGACGGCTCCTAGAGGAGCCGTCTGATCAGGGACTACTCTGTCTGCTAATAGAATTTAATAGATATGTTTCTTTACTTCCTAAAATGTCTACAATGCTCCACGTTCCAGATTTCTTTATAACTATTTTGTTAATGAATATTCAGTAGGTATTGAAATTTGGCCTTAATACAGAACAGGAAAAGGGTTAACACATTCCCTCATATTGACGCCCTTTGACGACTCTGTAAAAGTCACTTTGTGAAACCACTGTGATAAATAGAGCATTCGCTCCTATGGGAGCAAATGCTCTATTTATCACAATGGTTTCAAAGTACAAAATTCTAAAATTTTCCTTTTCTCTGGTTAATGCTCCGTTTTAGTAGATTTATTCAAAGAGGTTGTAACTAAAACCACCCTATGAGGTAATGGGTTAACCCTAGCCTTGCATTAAGCTGTCATCTGTCTTAAAACCCCGGAACAACACACACTTTTGGTGTAGATATATTTTACTGTATACATGAATGCATTTTTCATACATCGTTTTTAAAATCCATTTATAACAGGTCCATAGAGAAAACCCTCTCCCGACCGGCCTTTAACATTAGAACCAATAAGTTTAAAATCAACCTTTTTGAATAAATATACCGAAAGGAGCATTTACTAGAGAAAATACAATTTTTATTAGAATTGTACAGTTTTTTTTAAACCATTGTGGTAAATAGATCATTTGCTCCTATGGAGAAATTTCTCCATTTATCACGACGGTTTCAAACAGTGACTTTAACAGAGGTGTCAAAAGACACCAATGTGTGGAAATGGGTTAAGGAAAACCAACCCAGTTCTTATATTGAACCCATCTATTTTTCATGTTGAGGGTGGACACAGCAAACAACATATTTGCTCGTATAATCATTCATGTCAATGAGCTAGGTCTACACTATATGTATATGTTCAGTTTCAGGGACACTGCTCATCAAAAGGGTTAATATTAAATTCCTTCATTGCAGATGACATCAACCAATACAAACAAGTGCGTACGTGTCGTGGTTCGGATTACAAAGCCGTGTTTCGAACCTGCGACAGAAGAGGTGCGGATTATTGCCACCATGTTGGATAAGATCAGTCCTAACTGGAGACTTGAGGAGACCCAACTTGTCAACTACATTGGCTTTAATCAGTACTTCCTGGAGATAGGGTAAGTTTTTGTTTTTAGAAAGAACTATTTCTAGATCTACAGTACGTAAACTAACGTCTTGGAAACATGACTGCATTGCTAGGGAGATTTTTGAATGACTAGGATGTACTTTTCAAAGAATTCTTTTTTTTGAAAAGCAGTCGAACATGTCCTCATCAACCATGTATTTATTCAACACAGACGTTTAGATAGGTTTGTGGTTGCTTAACCCATTCCCTCATATTGACGACTTTTGACGACTCTGTAAAAGTCACTTTGTGAAACCATTGTGATAAATAGAGCATTTGCTCCTATAGGAGCAAATGGTTTAATTTATCACAATGGTTTCAAACTACAAAATTCTAAAATTGTCATTTTCTCTAGTTGATTTTCCTTTTCGGTAGATTTATTCAAAGAGGTTGTATCTAAAAATAGCCTATGAGGGAATGGGTTAATGCAGGGCACAAATAACACAGAAGGCCCAGCACCCTATAAGAGTATTCTGCATTTTTAATTGTCGCTTTACTGTAGTATGATTGAAGTGTCCTTTATGGAATAAGGGGGAATTGTCAAACTAACAAAACCCGTCAAGCTATACATGTATATAGTATGTATAATCTGAGACCGGGGAACCCGGTGACATCTTTACTCAGCAAGATGAATATTTATGCAAGACTCTGCCAATTATAAATACTGATTTCTCGAATATAAACAAAAGAATGGTCATGACAAACAGTAGATAATCAGGTCTGTAACAAGAATACAGGTCAGACCCTGACCAGACAGTGGAAACAGAAGCTGCCTTACCTGTATCTACATTATTAACCCTTTCCCTCATATAAACGTGATTTAACACATTTGCAAACAGAGTAGACCGAGATCAGACGGATCCTAGAGGAGCCGTCTAATCAGGGTCTGCTCTGTTTGCTGATAGAATTCGACAGATCTGGTTCTTTAGTTTCTAAAAAGAGTATAATGTTCCACCTTCTTTATTTGATTATTACTATTTTGTCTATGAATATTCAGTAGGTATTGAAATTTTGAATAAACATAGAGCAGGGAAAGGGATTAAAGATAATCTTATCAGGTACAAGATTAAACTATGAGGTATATAACAACAACCTCCTAGAAAAAGGACAGCCGGGCAAGCGAGATATTCAGAGAAATAATTAATATTCCAAATAGGTAGCCACGGAAACAAAATAGATGACAGATAACGCTTTTGAATTAAACTTTAGCTCGTTTTATGAAAGATCTTGCAAACAGCTTTACCTTAAGTCCATAATGACGACAGTCACTACCGATCACATAGCCGAACTTCTCCAATGTAGGTCTACTGCATACGAAACACATGATCGTTAAGTTCTAACATACATAACCGGCCATTCATTTATTGAACTGTAGAGTCTGGAAAAGCAGATGGTTGCTTAATGCAGGACAAAAGTAATGTAGAAAGCTCCTATAGGATTTGCTCCAATACATTTGACCTACATTAAGCTATCACTTGCCAGATAAGATGGCTGTATAATGCAGAACGAAAGTTAACTCCCATTAAGCTTCTACTTGCCTTAATTACTCAGAATATAGTAGAGATTTCGAAGCGGCCATTCATTTATTGAATATACGAATCTTAAAAAGCAGGTGGTTGCTCAATGTAGGGCATCTTTTGACCTGCATTAAGCTACCACATTCCTTGTTGACTCATAAGACATATTTAAATTCTTTATGATGACCGCTTAAGACTGGTTCTATTGTATTATAAACATCTTTTGAATCGTAACTATGGAGAGATGTTTCTGTAATTTGCAATGGTTTCTTCCTTAGATTGTCAAATAATACAGTTAGTTCGTTCTTTTCGTCCAGATTGCCCAAGAACTGCGTGATGCGATACAAGCTGATGGTTCTACGTGTCAAGGATCAGCATACCATGCACGTGGAGGACTTTGAGAGAGTGCTACGCCTGGGACACGTGCCAGTCATGATCCAGATAAACTACGATGACCCGGAAGTCAGGATGAGAGAGCTCAAGGGATGGCTCACGAGAACCGGAAGTCCAGTGAACATTTCTGTTCGCACTCCAAATTTATCAACATGTAAGAGCAAGTTAGAATATGTTCCCCTCATATCATAAACTGATAGAAAATTGGGACTAACCTTTATTTACAAGGAAGAGCAAGTTAGAATAAGGTTCCCTAATACCCATAAACTGAAAGAAAAAAAAACGATATGGTAAGACCAAAATAAAAATTGAACTTTTTAGCCTATTCCCTCATATTGACGCCATTTGACACAATCCAATCCCTTATATGGACGCTTTTTGGCGCTCCTGTAAAGTCATAGTTCGAAACTACATAATGCTAAACATTTCCTTTTCTAAATTAAAGGCTCCTTTTCAGTAGATTTATACAGGTACACTGAGGCTAGGTCTAAAACTTGTCTTTGGTCCAATAGCTCTTATTTTGGAACCCATCGGTATTAATTTAATTAAGCTCTTGTAAACAGTTTTGTAATTATTGTATCCATTTGTTCTAACAAACGTTCATTACACAATTAAATTCTGACATATCATAATCATTGTGAAACTACTATTTACATGTATTACATAATAAAGCAGTTGTAAGCATTTGTGTAACCATTGCTTATTACACAATTTAGCTCTGGTAAGCATTTGTGTAACCATTGTCCATTACACAACGAAGCTACGATAATCAGTGTAACAATTGTTCATTACACAATCATTTATGTAACCATTGTCCATTACACAACGAAGTTACGATAATCATTTGTATAACCGTTGTTCATTACACATTTAAGCCCTGGTAATCATTGTATAGCCATTGTTCATTACACAGTTAAGCCAACACCAAGAGGCTGGGACATGAGAGGGGAAGATGTACCTGAAGAAGAATGTCACAAGGTTGAGTACTTTTCCGCCGGGGGAAGAGTGAATTGCAGAATGCGCAGTCCACCAAAAGCGACGAAACCTGACTTCTCTCAGGACGAAACTGAAGTACAAAATGTATGTCTCCGTAAGAAGCACCTGAAGAAGACAGGAGAGAAGACAAAGAAGGACGAAGACAAGAAAAGTGACAAAAAGAAGGATGGAAAGAAAACTGACAAGGACAAAGAGGATGTTACTAAACCCGTTATTGAGATGAAAGACAAAGTGATACAAGTTACCAATGGAAGAGACAGATGCACGTGCAAGCGTGAGCCACTGTGTCCAGAGAAGGTGTTTGGGCGGTTTGAGAAAACGTGCGTCGTTATTTGTAGACATGAAATAGTCGATACGACTGCAGACATTCCAAGGAAACAAAATAAAGTTTGCACTGGAAATAGCAAATCTTTTGGAAAACTAGATGAGATGAAACTTAACGAAGAAAAGAAGTTCGTTGATCAAGACATCGGCAATGGTGTTGAGAGGAGCGAATATGGAATGGTCAATGGCAAAAACACTGTGGAATCTCCTGAGTTTGTGTTTGATAGATCTGAAGAAATTAAAATCACCAATGGCTACCAAGTTGACTTAAATGATGAACATGTTACACTCAACTCATCCAGATGTGATAATAACATGGAGAAGACAACAAATGTTATTACAGACGTGCATGCACCAGCAAATTACAACGAAATAGAAAGTCACCTGGTTAAACCTCTTGATGTCAACGATAATGAGGTACAAGAAGAGGTCAATATGACCGATATCACAGAGGACATGGAGGAAACAAAGGAACAATACAGCTTTGTCAAGAAATGTCTAAAGTATGCTTTGCCAGTAGGGGTAGTCGGAGCTCTGGGAGCTTACCTTTGGTTTAGAAATAAGTAATCTTTATTATGATTGATTTTTTATATTGAAAACGGAAAACAGATACAAAAAGAAACCTGTTTGATTTTAAATATGAAATACTCTTTGTTGTTCCTCTTCCATCACACTACATGTAATAAGAAAGTAACCATATTTAAATACAGTAAAACCAGATAATGCGACCACCTAAAAGAGGTATAATTCTGGGTGCTAGATGCAGGTGGTAGCTTAATGCAGGACAAAAAATGGCACAGAAAGCTCCTCTGGGAGCTTTCTGTATTACTTTTGTCCTGAATTAAGCATGTGTAGACTGGTAATGTTAATAAGTATAGAACCTGACAACACATTGTATTTTCAATGTGGTGGCTGGTCAGGTTATATAATATAGGACCTGGTCATACATTATATTCTCAATGTGGTGACTGGTCATCTTATACAGTGTAGAACCTGAGCACACGCCGTATTCTCAATGTTGTGACTGGTCAGGTAATAACACGTGCCCAAAAATGACTTTTCCACAATTGCTCAGGGCTCAAGGTTATAAAACTTCCTGAGTCTGAGTCTGAGACAGGGTGTAATATCATTCTCAAGTACTAGTATCTGATTGGTCAGATTCTGAGCAAGCTCAAATTTCTTGAGAATGATCACAGACTCAAGCAAAGAGTTTTATAACATCGGGCCTGAACTTTGAATGGTCATTGAGTAGACATGTAATCGATGCTATTTTGTTCTCTTTCCTATAAAACAGTTATATAATTAGTAGTACGTGTACTAACAGTTATCTATTTAGTATCGCGTGTATTTATATTTGCTTCTATTTTTTTTTATTAAAATGTCGGTGTATAAATTGTGGTGTACCCCCCCCCCCCCCAAATTCATTTTAATTATGACGTCACTTGTTTACTTGTTCGGTTTATTTGAATAGTTTTTAAACTTGGCATCTTTACTCGTGTTAGGGAGTTGTCTGGAGGGATAATTTAATTCACATTTTGACTTTGGTTGAGGACAGGTGCGCATCCAGGATTTCAGATTAAGGGGGGGGGGGTAGCTTTTTTTTTAAGTTTGATGACATCACTATAATAGTGTCTTTATAATACATGTTAAAAAGAGCGTATTTGGGTGAGGGAAATAAAAAACTCAGATTAAATCAATGTTTTATTGATTTTTATTGGATATAGATGTAATAAAATTACTAAAAAGTTTTTTTGGGGCAAGTTTGGGGGGCGGGAGGTTACGCCGGCTCTGCCCCTCTAAATCCGTGAGGTTGGGTACACGTAAACCTGCTTTAAGCCCCTAGTGGCCACTTTTGGCTACTGACCGTTCCAAGGCGGTACTCGTACTTTCACCCTATGGTCTTATTTGCTATTCTATATGGTTAATGTTAACTGTTTTGTGTCTTGGTGTGCGTTCTGTCAGGTTTTGTCTTGTAATTGTGCCGTTTATTGTTTGATGGTGTTTGATGCCGTGCCATTTCATGTGTGGCTCTCCCTGTTTGACTGTTTTTTCTACTTATACAGTGTCAATACAGCAAGGATCAAAGACAGTCAATGTGTAAACTTTGTAATGTCTTGCAAACAGTTTTCAAATGAGACTCAGCCAGTTGGACAACTTTTGAAAAGGATTAGAAACTGAAGTAAACGCAATCATACCCTTTAGTATGGTGTGGGTAAAGTTTAAATAAACTTTATGAGTAAGCCATCGTTTCATCAGGATCCAGTCTTGTGTATACGTTGATTGTTGTTTTTTGTGTTTTGTGTGAAAAACACTGACAGAAAGCTTTTATTCACCCACGACGTAGACTGCATTTTCGATGAGAAACCTTTCTTTAGCGACCAATTAATGAATAAACACGACATCGTTAAGTTGTTAACACCAAGTTGTTGCTTAAGAAGAATGAAAATAATGCAGAAATGTGCCAACGTAGGTTTTCTGCATAACGTTCGTCCTGTATGATGGCATCATCTGTTTATAAGACCTAATGTTAGACCTGTTTGTAGAGAGGTGTTTCTGGTACTTCTAATAGGTATACCCTCGAAATGGACAAATAAGAGCGGAGTAGGGGTCAAGGTTCATGTACTTCTATTAGTTCTACACTTGACCTGAACCAATAATAGAAGAGTCAGGGGTCAAGGTTCATGTACTTCTAATATTTCTACACTCGAAACGGACCAATAAGAGCAGAGTAAGGGGTCAAGGTTCATGCAATTCTAATAGTTCTACACTTGAAATTGACCAATAAGAGAAGAATCAGGTGTTAATGTTCGTGTACTTCTAATAGTTCGACCCTCGACATGGACCAATAAGAGCAGAACCAGAGTTCGTACTCGTACTTATTGTACTTCTACACTCGACATGGACCAATAAGAGCAGAGTCAGGGGACAAGTTTCATATACTTCACTAGTCTTCATATAGTTCTATCTTCTAAATGGACCAATAAGAGCAGAGTCAATGTAAAATTTCAACGGAAATTAAAAAAAACATCACTTAAATGACCAACCGAAATCAAGTCTATGTTGTTTTTTTAAAGAAGCTGGTACTGTTGACTTTTTAAGCATAGACAAGAATTCTACGACCGAAGACTATGTCTCGAGGAGCGTTGGAGGTCATCGGCCAATCCATTCAAATTCACTTTACAAGCAAATTGGGTTCACAGTTGTTTTAAATATTAGCTAATAGACCCTCAGAAACAGATGAAGGCCCCGGTCACAATTTTCAAGAAGGCTAATCTGGGTCTACACTGCTTGTCGAGTTTTGTTTGAAGCGGACGGAGAGTAATACCGTTTACCCCACAGCGTAGTCGGCAAAACTGATCGGCCTTTACGGAAATAGACGATGATTTCCGATTGAACATCGGATGTATTTCGTGATTAATTTGATTTGTAGCTCGGAAGACGTTTTACTGTTCAACGTCAATGCGTGAATTTAATCACATATCAATTATTTGGAGAGAAATAATATATTCACATTGTACTGATTTGATCTTATCAGTCCTCGAGATGGTCCACAAAAGTTTACCGAAGATTGTCGAGACGTTATGAAGGCAATCGGATATTTTGACGACGTCATGACGTAGCAACAGTAGCAACGACGTTATTGTTAGCTTACTGTTGGATTGTATGCCACGGAATATTTACTGCGTTCATAATACAGGTAATATCTTCTACTCTTCAATATGTTTTATTTCTATCGCTCCTATCGAATTAAATGTAATATATCTAACTTTTATCTACCTGATTATCACTTGCAAACAGTTTGGATCCAGATGAGACGCCGGGTAACCAAGCTGTTTGGCACCCAGAGTGAGACAGTAGATTGACAAAGCCTTTTACAATGAAGAATATATTCCAAAAAGGGAACTAAGGGATACATACATACTAGAATAGCTCTGATCTAATAAGGACCTTTCTCAAAGATTATCATGTCAAAATACACGTCACGTTTGTGTTACATGCATTCAGCCATAAAATCACAGATTTATACATCCAGTATGTAATCCCTTTTGATAACCCCGCATTGTACGTTTTGTTTACAAGCTACAAGAAACTTTATTTATAGTCGGGTGTTACATAAACATTAAACACTAGCTAGAAGATATTTACCGCGACTAAAACAATAGTTTCTTAACAAAATACATTAACTAGTTAGCTACATGTGGATAAAATACATGTATAAGAACAAGAATAGTAGAAAGTATACTCAGACCAGACAGTAATTATTTGATATGTCTGATCAAGATCTGATCTGTTTCTTTATGTGTTACAAATCCTTTACGCCCCACTACAGCAGTGGTGTAAGAGCTGTCTGGCCAGGGTCTGCTCGGTTTTCTTATAAAATTATAAAAGATCTGACTCCATAATTCATTATTACCAAACATTCATGTATATATGTTATAAAAATCAGCCAATAAGTATCTATGATGTTTTCTATTACTTTTTTATGAACATTCATCAAGAAAATGTTTAGTATTGTTATTAGAAGTCTAAAGGTGTGTGCTGCCATTCCGTTTAGTTTGTACAAATATTTGACACGCCCTTTAAATCTTTCAACACTATGGACGGGTGGGAAACGAGTCACTTATATCTTTTGCAAACAATGTAGACCCACAAGAGAGGGCTCCTAGACAGTTTCTCATGTTACACGTTTCTTAATAATCCCTGAATTTTCATGGTAAGCTTGACCTGTTTGAATTTTGGATAGTCCATTTGAAAAGTGGGCGTTGAACGGGTTAACTCTTTCCACACTATGTATGGACGGGTTGTTTGTTACATTTGTGTGACCAGTTTCTATTGGAATCAGACGTGACATAAAAAATGGAAGAACACTTTGCATTCTAACTGAACCTATAGCCAGTCAGTCACACCTATAGTTGCATTGGCAAACAGTGTAGACCCAGATGAGAGAGCTCCAATAGGAGCTCTCTCATCCGGGTCTGCACTGTTTGCCATGCAAAATCCATGCCTGCATGCACTATGCTTTGTACCTAGGAAAATCATTTCAAAATACCCTGTATATTCTTGTGAAGATTTGTCTAATCAATACTCAAAGAGGTTAGAGTGATAGAAAATATGTGGCGGGCTAAGGGTTAAGACGTGTAACAGATTATTCTTTAGTTTTTACCTTTGTGAACAGTTTCTATTTAGCCCTTTCCCTAATATAAATGTGTTTTCACGCACTAGCATACAGAGTAGACCCAGATCAGAAATGGAAGAAAACAAGGGATTATACCTTAAGATGTTTAGCACACGATAATTTGTTTTGCTGATGGCTGTTAAGGATTGTTGAAAGGATTGAAACTGGAAAATACATCTGATACGAATGTCTAGCTATTTTGGCAAACAACATGATTACTAATTAGACAGGAGTTGGCTGAGAAATAAGAGACATGGAGAGACACTTGCCTCTACTTATGTACAGTTCTGTGCTAAATATTATGTTCATTTGTTGCAGATGACATCAACCAATACAAACAAGTGCGTACGTGTCGTGGTTCGGATTACGAAGCCGTGTTTCGAACCTGCGACAGAAGAGGTGCGGATTATTGCCACCATGTTGGATAAGATCAGTCCCAACTGGAGGCTTGAGGAGACACAACTCGTCAACTACATTGGCTTTAACGAATACTTCCTGGAAATAGGGTAGGTTAACCCTTTCACCGCGAATGTCGCATAAATGCACCACGACAAAAAGTGCAGTCCCAGATCAGACGCCGCCTATTCAAGGCGGCGCCTGATCAGGGACTCCACTTTTGGTCTCTTTTTCTATATATGTGCTTTATTCCTTTGAAAGCTGCATTTATTTATATCGTTTCCTTATTTTACCGAATGATTTAACAAAATTGGTTTGCAGACATTTGGCGCCTAAAGGGTTAAAAAACGACACACCCTCTGTTGATTTAAAGTATGTCAACTCTCTTGGGAAGCTGTGTCGAATTAAAAACGACAGGGTATGTAGGTTTTTCGTTATAAACTACATGGATAACACTAAATAATGTTTGAATAGAATAGTATAATACAGTTATATCGACTTCGGATAACTTGAACTTTGGAATAACTCGATCTAAAAGTTCGGTCCGTTCAAAATTTACAATACAGAACTTTTTTTAAATGTATCATCAGGGTATATCTAGAAACACATGTGACAGTTTAATGCAGACCAAAATTAATGCTGTTCAAAAGCTCCTGTATGAGCTTTCAGTATTACGTTCGACCTACATTAAGCTGTGGACTTAAGAAATTGTTCAAATTAGACATTGGATGACTCTACCTCTGTTATATTGAAGTAATTTGTATGTTCCATTGAAAATAGGACTGTTTGTCTAATGTGGTCAAAATTATAGGTGGTGGCTGTAGAGAGGTGTTACTGTAACTAACTATTCCTCTTCTCCAGATTGCCCAAGAACTGTGTGATGAGATACAAGCTGATAGTTCTACGTGTAAAAGATCAACATATCCTGCACGAGGAGGACTTTGAGAGAGTGTTACGTCTGGGGCACGTGCCAGTCATGATCCAGATGAACTACGATGACCCGGAAGTCAGGATGAGAGAGCTCAAGGGATGGCTCACGAGAACCGGAAGTCCGGTGAACATTTCTGTCCGCACTCCAAATTTATCATCATGTAAGAACAAGTTAAAATATGTTCCCAGCATACCATAAACTGGTAGAAAACAGAATGAAGTTTTAAGTATTTGAAATAGGTAGCCTACTTTATCCATGACAATTGTAATCAGTAATTTGTACAGTTTGTTCACATTTAACATTCGTAATTGCGTTGAGTATATTGTAGTAATAGATACATGTATAGTGTTAACCATTTCCCTGTTCTATATTTATTTCAAAGTGCAATACCTGCTGAATATTCATGGCCAAATAGTTATAATTAAATATGGAAGGTGGAACAATGTAGCCATTATTGAAAGTAGAGTCACAGACCTATCAAATTCCATAAGCAAACAGAGCAGACCCTGATCAGACGGCTCCTATAGGAGCCGTCTGATCTGGGTCTACTCTGTTTGCAATTGCGTGACAACACATTTATATGAGGGAAAGGGTTAAGATGCGTAAAAGAAAACTTTCAATAAAGACTAGCTGAAGGGGAATCCCACTCGACATAGGTCATGATTTGTCTAACCATTGTTTATTACAGTTAAGCCAACGCCCAGAGGCTGGGACATGACAGGGGAAAATGCACCGGAAGAGGAATGTCACAATGTTGAGTACTTTACCGCCGGGGGAAGAGTGGCATGCAGAATGCGCAGTCCACCAAAGGCGAAGAAACCTGACTTCTTTCAGGACGAAACTGAAGTATGTCTGTGTAAGAAGCATATGAAGAAAACAGGAGAGAATACAAAAAAGAAGGAAGAAGACACGAAAAGTGACACAAAGAAAGATGAAAACAAAACTGACGCAAAAGAAGTCACAAAACCCGCCGTAGAAATGAAAGACAAAATAATACAGGTTACCAACGGAACAGACAGATGCACGTGCAAGCGTGAGCCACTGAGTCATGAGAAGGTATTTGGGCGCTTTGAGAAAATGTGCGTCGTTATTTGCAGACATGACATAGTCGATACAACGGCTGACATTCCAAGAAAAAGTATTAAAGTTCGTCCTGAAAATAAGACGGATGATGCAAAACTAGATGAGATGAAAGTTAACGAAGCAAAAACATTTGTTCAAGAAGACATCGTCAATAATCGTGAAGAGAAGGGTGAAGACGAGGAGGTTGATGACAACACTGTGAAATGCCATGAGCTGGTGTTTGATCGTTCTGAAGAAATAAAAATCACATGTCCCTACAAAGTTGACTTACATAATCAAATGGTCACAATCAACCCATCCAGATGCGATGATATGGAGAAGATGACAAATGTTATTACAGACATGCAGGTACCAGCAGATAACAAGGAAAGGGAAAATCACCTAGCTACAACACTTGATGTCAACGACAATGAGGTAAAAGAAGAAGTAAATATGACCGTAACTAATAAGAAGACAGAGGAAAGATACGCATTTGTCAAGAAATGTCTGAAGTATGCTTTGCCAGTGGGCGTAGTCGGAGCTCTGGGAGCTTACATTTGGTTTAGGAATAAGTGATGCTTTTGATGATAGATTTTTTTTATATTGAAAACAGAAAACAGACACAAAAAGAAACCTGTTTTATTTTAAATTTAATATACGTTTTGTTGTATCGTCTTCCAAAACATTTATATGAAAGTAATCATATTTAAATGTATTTCACCGTTCCCAAAACTGTATTCTCGTGCAAGGTACTTAAACAACCTAACAATACAAAAGGGACACATGTACTACCAATTAGTGATCTTTGCAAAGACCCAAGTGTCTAATGAGGATAAAAGTGTTTGACGAAGATGATGAAGATGATGATGATGATGATGGTGATCATGATCATGATCATGATCATCATGATGATGGTGTTGACCGCGCATGCAATGTCCATATATTTTCTCTTCGTTTCCCTGTGGGTTTTAGATAATCCTGTACAACGTCGATACGTGTATCCTTATTAAACCCCTTCCGTGCCACAATGACGGGTTTATGATATCACATGCAAACAGTTTGGATCCAGATGAGACGCCGAGTAACTCGGCGTCTCATCAGGATCCAAACTGTTTGACACTCTGTTTATTGTTTTATAAAGAAAATGGAAAAAATGCACACACTTACACTAAACATAAACGAAACTATGCCCAGCAGACGACAATGCTGGCATCGAAAGGGTTAAAAGTGATAGAGGGTTAGCTACGGTGGCACTGAGGTGACATATGCAAGATTTTTTTTCAAGTTTGTTTTCCCGAGATAATTTTTTTTATCATCTCGAGAATACGAAAAAAAGTTCGTTTTTACGAGATAATTTTTTTTATTATCTCAAGAAAACGAAAAAAGTTCGTTTTCCTGAGATAATTTTTTTTATTATCTCAAGAAAACGAAGTAGTTCGTTTTGACGAGATAATTTTTTTTATTATCTCGAGAAAACGAAAAAAGTTCGTTTTCCTGAGATAATTTTTTTTATTATCTCAAGAAAACGAAGTAGTTCGTTTAGACGAGATAAAAAAATTATTATCTCGAGAAAACGAAAAAAGTTCGTTTTCATGAGATAATTTTTTTATTATCTCAAGAAAACGAAGTACATGTAGTTCGTTTTAACGAGATAAAAAAAATTATTATCTCGAGAAACGAAACAAAGTTCGTTTTCTTGAGATAATTTTTTAAGTCGTGCGCACGACTTAATAAGCCAATCAGAACCCTCCGTCAGAGTCAATTGTTCATCTATGGGGTTTCTCGTTTCCCGCTAACTTTCTACTGTATGTGTGTGTATGAGTATAAATTGCTATGCTTTCTGTAGGTGTTTTGGTGATGGTGGCGTTTTGTGTGTGGCTTTTCCTGCTTGACTTTACTACTTTTTCATCAATAGATTTGCAAACACTTTGGACCTAGATCAGACAACAATTAACAAGCGTCTGATCAGGATCTAAGCTGTTTGATACTCGGGCAATATACTTTTCCCAAAGTAAGCGAATCAGAAGTACATGTAGTTACGAATTTATGCGGAAGTGAATTATTTTTGCTGCGTGATAAGAGTTATCCCGATATATACGCATTTAATCACCACCTTTGCAAACAAAGAAGACCCGCATTCAGACAGTTCCTATAGGAGCTACCAGATCAGGGTTTATTATGTTTCCTTAGAAAATGTCATAAATCAAGATTTTAACTGTCTACGCCAGAGTAAACCCTGAACAGATAGCTCCTGAAGGAGTTGTCTAACCAGGGTCGTCTATGTTTGCTTAGAACATATACTAAAATATAGAATATAGGCTACTGCCTCAAAGAATCGCAGTTGTGTATAAACCTGTTGAAAGCCGGGAAGATGTATTCGACATATGGGAAACGGATGGACGCTATCCATAAACAATTTAACCCTTTCCTTCATAGTTTCTATTAAAACTTAATTTTAAGTAGATCTAGTTACATGTATATAGATTTACATGCATTCGTAAGGGTAGAAACTCTCTTAAATATTTATGGAGGAAATGGTTAGCGTATCAACGCGACAAACAGTTGCGTCTGTTGAAAAGTGTATAGGCCTACATGTACTTTGGTCTCATATCTAACCAATCTGATTCACTGCTTTTGTATAATAAACCAATTACAAGCCTTATTTAGAACTACTCAAACAATATTTCACGGAGTAGAAATCTACATTATGGCAAAAGCCTTTTAGAAATATTGCCGAGAAAGCTATAATATATCTTTATGTAGTAGTAGATCTACAACTGTGTGAATGATTACTACTGCGTTCTATGATGTAGATGTTCTCGGCTAAGTAGGAATCAGGCAGCGCAAGTAAGAATTCCGTTAATGATGGACAGAGTAGGAATTCTTACTTTGGGCAGTACATTTCCAGAATTGTTCGTGCGCAAAATAGGAATTGGGACAAAGTGAGAATATCTGTGATCGTTGCCTGGTGTTTATGTACATTTATATTGCATTACACAAAGGACGGGGAGTGGGCTAAGCTATATAATGATGTATAAATTATGCAGATAGCTTTAAAATCGCAGACATAACACGCGTATATATACATTTTCATACTGCGAACATGTAAAGTAAAAAGCGCATGTCATAGTGATGTTTGATACGTCACGGTAACGTTATACGCAATTATGACGTCATATAAGTTCATCCCTTGTCTCGGCCATTTTCTCATAGGCCTCAAATACTTGCGAAAACTGTTGACTCTGATGGAGGGTTCTGATTGGCTTATTAAGTCGTGCGCACGACTTAAAAAATTATCTCAGGAAAACGAACTTTGTTTCGTTTTCTCGAGATAATAAAAAAAACTATCTCGTAAAAACGAACTATTTCGTTTTCTCGAGATAATAAAAAAAATTATCTCGTAAAAACGAACTCCTTCGTTTTCTTGAGATAATAAAATTTTTTATCTCATGAAAACGAACTTTTTTTGTTTTCTCGAGATAATAAAAAAAATTATCTCGTAAAAACGAACTACTTCGTTTTCTTGAGATAATAAAAAATATTATCTCAGGAAAACGAACTTTGTTTCGTTTTCTCGAGATGATAAAAAAATTATCTCAGTGTATAATTGAGCACATTCCACCGTCCCGGCTACAAAATAAGGTTTCCTGTGTGTTAACCAATGTTTAGGTGTAGTAAACAGTTTAGAACGAGATCACGCGCCCCGTATATATCTGAGACCGTTGATACATTTAATCCTTTACTCCATAAATACGCATTTCTACGCCTTTTTAAACAGAGTAGACTTATATCAGACGGCTCCTATACTATCAGAGTCTGCTCTGTTTCCTTATGAAACAATATCAAGATATTACTCTATAGTTTTTTTCCATGGCCAAAATTTCCCGTGTTCATATGCCATTATACATATGCCTTATAGAAATGAATGTAATTGGTATTCATGACGTCATTATTTGTTATATGAATATTCATGGAGTAATGTGTGAAGGACTCACTGTTAAACTAATGTATATACTATTGAGCCCCATATACGAAAACCAATCTTTAGGTTTAGCAAACAGTTTAGCAAACAGTAAAGAATCACATCAGTCAGCGCTTTAAAACGCGGCTTCTTAACAGGTTCTGCATTGTTTAGCACGTGCCATTTCATACTCTGCAATCCAATTTTGTTAAATCATTCGGTAAAATAAAGAAATGAAAGAAATAAATGCAAACTCCAAAGGAACAAAGCACAGATATAGAGATTGGGACAAAAAGTGAAGCGCCGTATGATCTGGGACTGCACTATTTATCGTGATGCATTTATGTGACATTGGCGGTGAAAGGGTTAAACGGAATAGACACTTAATCAGACTATACAGTAGAACCTATATTAAGCGACCATTCATTTATTGAACAAATGAGTCATAAAAGACAGGTGGTTGCTTAATGCAGGGCAAAAGTAATGCCGAAAGCTCCAATAGGAGCTTTCTGCATTACTTTTGACCTGTATTAAGCCACCTGGTCCCAGTTCCAGACTGTCTCTAAAGATTGTGTTTAGATAAAATCATTTCACTTATCTCCTCTATATGCAAATGTAAGACCCTTAATAAGTTAAACTTGGTATTAAGTAATTACTTAAGAATGTTCGTGAAACGGGGGCCTGGTCCCAGATTCACGAACATTCTGAAGTAATTACTTAATATCAGGCTTAACTTATTAGGGGTATTACACTTATATTTAGAGAAGATGCGACAAATAATGTTACCTTAACCGAAACCTTGGAGATACAGTATAACCTCTCTTAACCGGAATTCTAGTAGATAATAATTTAGATACTTTTAGGCAGGTGGCTGCTTAATGCAGGGTGAAAGTCATGCAGAAAGCTCCTCTAGGAGCTTTCTGCATGACTTTCACCCTGCATTAAGCTGCCACCTGTCTCCGAGACCGATATTCATACTAAATTTAACTGCCGGTTAAGAGAGGTTTTACTGTATTCTGTTATATTTTTGAATAGAAAATCCCGGTTTTTGCAAGAAACAGCTAGATAAACTTAAACTGAATTTGGTAAAATTCTTCAGTCTGTTACAAATGCTTCAATATTGTTTTTGCTTGAGATCACATTCAGACAGTTACTATCAAGTACAAAATTTGTTCTTAAAATGATGATGGAGCAAACCTCTTACCCATTTGTGTCACAATAAACACTAATTAATCAAAAAAAAAAGATCTGCTGTTGTGATTTTTTTAAATAACAGGCTTAGCTAAGTAATTACTTAACACATTATCCCCTAGTGATGCATTTTTGCGCATCTATAAAAATCACTTTATGAAACCATTGTGATAAATAGAGCATTTGCTCCTATAGGAGCAAATGCTCTATTTATCACAATGGTTTCAAACTACAAAATTATATTTTTTCCCTTTCCTTTAGTTAATGCTCCTTTTCGGTAGATACATTGAAAGAGGTTGGGTCTAAAATAGCCTAGGAGAGAATGAGTTGGCATGTTGGAGCCGTCTGATCTGGGTTTACTCTGTTTGCAATTGCATAGAAAGGCGTATGGAGGAAATGGTTAAAAGAGACTAAAGGAATCGAAAGTAAAATTAAAATCAACATTCAAAAATTTGAGCGGACATTATTAAAACAGATCGATAAGGGTTCAGACTACGGGAAAAGGTCAAACGCATAAAACCACCTTACATTTCCTCAGTCCTGTGACGCCATGTTGGAAACACAGGTATAATATCCCATAATACAGCAACATCTTAATCCACTGAGATAAATAACCGTATTGTCATATACATGTAGTTAAAAACCGAGGCAATTACTTCCTACATGTCTGATATGACTGAACACTAGCTATAGCTAATACAGTAACATTATTCATCTCTTGGTCCACTGAGACAAATAACCAGTAGTGTCATATAGATGTAGTTAACAACCCAGGCAATGACTTCCTACATGTCTGACATGACTGAACACTTGCTATAGCTGACATATGAAACTGTCTGTGTCTTCATGACTCCTCATTCATATTAATTAACCTTTTATCTAATGAATATGCATGTAAGAAATAATGACATCATGAATATTTATTAACTTTTTATAATAACACATGAACACGGGAATTTTTGGCCATGTAAAAAACTGTAAAATCATATTTCTAGTATTTCTTAGACTGCATTATGACAAGTCTTCATGAAATAGACTGCGCTTCGGTGACGCTCCGCGCAGTCTATTTCATGAAGACTTGTCATTTGCAGTCTAACCGATTTAAACCGCAGTTTCATTTTGGCGGCAATAATCCAGTCTTCACGAAAAAGGAAAAACTGAATAATCAACTCTGATTGGCCAACGCCACAGAATTTTCTAAAACTGCGGTTTAACCTATACATAACCAACTCTGATTGGCCAAGGCCACAGAATTTTCTAAAACTGCGGTTTAACCTATATATAAACAGAGTAGACACGGATAAAACAGTCTGATCTGGATCTATTATATTTGCAAAGGCATAGAAAGGCGTGTTTATGGAGTAAAGCCCAGATCAGACCGCTCCTCTAGGAAAATGCGTGAAATCCGTATATAGTGTTATGATGTCGCCTGCTGCATGCACGAACACCGATTGTGCCAGCAAGTCTATTTCATACAGTTTTTACCTCGTATTTCTTTAATCCCGCATGACAATGTCTACGGTCTGTATGATCCTTTCACATACAAGTTGTACAATCGAGCTATAGATCTAACATAGATCTAATGCCTTCTTATTCATGAATTTGTATCTCTCAACAAACACAACTTTCAATCGACGGATTGAAGTGGAAGTGGAATTATTTGTTATCTAGTCTCTGATTGGCTAATGAATACTTTCACTTTGAACCCTCAATCGTAACTACTCGCCGTATTCCGTCAGAGTTCGATAGAAATAGCTGAGGTGTTCCGAGTGTTTGAAGCCTCTGCGATGCTTAACAACCGGAGATTTCAATCTATTCTTCGGTCCGCGCCTTCCGAATAAATCGGGCGATTTTCAAACGGTTCGTTAGAACGATATTGCTTTTGAAAGTGTTCTCAAATTTGGAAACTGTTTGAAAGTTTAAGAACCGTTCACAACGATATAAGATTTTGAAAGTGTCCATGATGACTTATTGTGTGAAAGGTATTGCTTGTATAAATGTTCATATAGATCCATATTTATTTAAAAATAAATATAGATTTAAATGTTATTATATATTTAATGTGGAAACATAATAATAGAAGAAAATAAAGAATAAATAAAATAATTGTATTTGTGTCCACACTCTTACCCATCCTGACAATATGAAGGAAATGTCTTAAACCAAATAGCGATTGTGTACAAAGGCTACGTGTTGTGCCGGTGTTACATAATATTTTGATCATGTTGAAAACTGACCCGGCGGGTCATTACAAGCGGGTAAAGTTTTAATGTTGAGAAATGACCCGGGTCGTTACATAACGACCCTGTCCATACGTGAAAAATTACCCACACGTGAAAAAAAATGCCCCGTTGAAATATGACCTAGATGCTCTTATTGAATACCTTACTATAAGCTGGTTCCACGTTGTTTGCAAACTCGAGTCATGTGGCAGAGAGTAGGCTGTATTACTTAACAGAGAAGACCCTGTTTAGACGGCTTCTATTGGAGCCGCGCCTGATCAGGAGCTACCCTGTTTGCAAATGCGTGAAAACGTTTACATGAAGGAAAGTGTTAAATAATTCGGTAAATGGTTTCGGACATAACAGTTTAATATGATATTGGATAGTGCTTGTATAGAAATGGATGTGCTTCAAACACTGTACGAGCCCTCTCATCAGGCTGTTCTGTATGTTATGCTACACTTTTCCTTAAAAAAAAATTCCCTAAATACTCACCGTCAGCTTTGACTGTTTGAATTGTAGAATAGTCGATTTGAAAATTCAGCACTGTAACGGTTAAGGGTCAATGGATAATAAAGGTGTTGGTGAATCAGGCGAGAACACACAAAACAATCTCGAACATTTTGGATAACAATTTACAGTAAAACTTCGATTATTCGAACACTAAACGTATCATTATCGATCTTTAAGACAGGTGGCAGCTTAATGCATGGTGAAAGTCATGCAGAAAGCTCCTCTAGGAGCTTTCTGCATGACTTTCACCATGCATTAAGCAGCCACCTGCCTAAAAGGGTCTAAATTCTTCTATACCGAAAATTCGAATAATCGAGGTTTTAGTGTACTTGTCACCGGGACAGCTTCGGCTAACAAATTCATACGGATTTTAGAAATTTAAATTCTAAATTTAAACATATTCTTGCATAGTGTAAAAGATTCGAAACCTACGTAAGTCAAATATTTTTTCTCTTTTTTTGGGCCTCATCAACACATTATCATACGTCAAAAGTTTTTAAAAGATACAAAGAGAATAGATCCTATATATAGAAAGAATATACTGACAAAGTGTGTAATTAAACAAAACAAAAAATAAATAACAAGATGTGGATGTGAAAAACACTATGCTCCCTCGATATGATATTTGACACTGAAGGATGATCTTGATCTTGACATGCCACCCCTCAAACTGTGTAGCCTCATGGGGTACACATGCATACCAAATATCAAGTCTGTATCTCTACTGGTTCAAAAGTTATGGCCAATGTTAAAGTTGGTGACTTTTGACCATGAAGGATGACCTTGACCTTGACATGTCACCCCTCAAAATGTGCGGCTTCATGAGATACACATGCATAGCAGTATCAAGGCTGTATATCTACTGGTTCAAACGTTATGACCAATGTTAATGTTGGTGACATTTGACCTTCAAAGATGAACTTGACCTTGACATGTCACCCCTCAAACTGTGCAGCCAAATGAGAAACACATGTATACCAAGTTACCAACTATCAAGTCTGTATCTCTACTGGTTCAAAAGTTATGGCCAATGTTAAAGTCGGTGACCTTTGACCCTGAAAGATGACCTTGACCTTGACATGTCACCCCCAAACTGTGCAGTTTTATTAGATACACATGTATACCAAATGTCAAGTATGTATCTCTACTGGTTCAAAAGTTATGGTCAATGTTAAAGTCGGTGACCTTTGACCCTGAAAGATGACATTGACCTTGACATGTCACCCCAAACTGCACAGTTTCATGAGATACATGCATACCAAATGTCAAGTCTGTATCTACAGGTTCCAAAGTTATGGCCAATGTTAAAGTCGGTGACCTTTGACCCTGAAAGATGACATTTACCATGACATGTTGCCCCTTAAAATGTGCAGCTTCATGAGATACACATGCATACTAAATATCAAGACTCAAAAGTTCAAAAGTTATGGCCAATGTTAAAGTCAGTGATTTGACAAAGATTTGACCCATATATTTGACCACTGACCTTGAAGGATGACCTTGAAGTGGTGATCTTTGACCCTCAAACTGTGCAGCTTCATAAGATACACAAGCATGCCAAATATCAAGTCTCTATCTATACTGGTTCAAAAGTTATGGTCAATGTAAAAGTCGGTGATTTGACCCATATGTTTGACCTCTGACCTTTAAGGATAACCTTAACCTTGACATGTGTGGCTTTATGAGATATATATGCATGCCAAATGTCAAGTCTCTATCTGTACTGGCTCAAAAGTTATGACCAATGTTAAAGTTACAGACAAACAAACACATAATTTGACCTTTGACTCTGAAGAATGACCTTGACCTTGACATGTCACCCATCACAATGTGCAGCTTCGTGAGATACACAAGCATGCCAAATATCAAGTCTCTATCTATACTGGTCCAAAAGTTATGACCAATGTTAAAGTCAGTGATTTGACCCATATATTTGACCTCTGACCTTGAAAGATGACATTGACTTTAGCATGTAACCCCGTCAAAATGTGCAGCTTCATGAGATACATATGCATGCCAAATATCAAGTCACTAACTGTACTGGCCCAAAAGTTATGAGCAATGTTAAAGTTACAGCCAAGAAACAGACAATTTGACCTTTGACCCTGAAGGATGACCTTGACCTTGGCATGTCACCCCTCAAAATGTGCGGCTTTATGAGATATATAAGCATGCCAAATATCAAGTCTCTATATGTACTGGCTCAAAAATTATGACCAATGTTAAAGTTGCGTTAAAGTTACAAAGAAACAGACAATTTGGCCTTTGACCCTGAAGGATGACCTTGACATTGACATGCCACCTCAAAATGTGCAGCTTCATGAGATACACAAGCATGCCAAATAGCAAGTCTATATCTCTACTGGTCCAAAAGTTATGGCCAATGTTCAAGTCAGTGATTTGACCCATATATTTGACCTCTGACCTTGAAGTATGACCTTGACATTGACGTGTCACCCCTCAAAATGCTTTATGAGATACATATGCATGCTTAATATCAAGTCTCTATCTGTAGTGAATCAAAAGTTATGACCAATGTTAAAGTTGCTGACAAACAAACAGACAAACAGACAGGGCAAAAACAATATGCCCCCACATCTGATCTGAGGGGCATAAAAAAATAAACGCCGGTGAGCCTCGAACATGTATGTATATATATCTGCGCGCATGCAAAGTGACATACACGTCCTTTAGACCATGGTATCAGATATCTCATGGTGTAACTTTAATGTCTTATTTATTAATTATTGAATACCGTTACTATAAATAGTAACAAAATAGCCGTAGAAAACTGTCATTACGGAGTCATGTGACCAAAGCCATAATGTCCCGGCGGGCCGATTATCCATAATCGGCCCACGATCTTTTTCACGTGCAATGCATTGACGTTAGCAACATAGCTCTAGATCTAGATCTATTCAAACATGGCCGGAGAAAGGGGTTTGACGTCGTTGTCAAATCGTATTCTAGATCTGGAAATCTGTACAGTTTATACAATCGTAAAATTCTATTAAAAATCAATTTCTTTATTTGTATCGATCTGTACTACCTAACTTTGTTTATGTTATTCAAAAATGACAGTTGTGACGTCATAATTTCACGTCACCCATCGGAAGTTCTCAAACAAACTATATTATAAGTTAAAACAGTGTAGTCAAAAGTAAAGTCATCGTTAGTGTTAGTGGTTATTACGTCGGACTACATATTTTTCGACGGGGATTCGAATCCCCATGAAAGTATGACTATTCGTTCCTTATTTTTGCAAAATTATAGATCTCTAGATCTATGTCTATGGTTTGTTGGGATGTTACATCTACTGTAGATTGTGTTGAAATGAATAGGTGGCATATAGATCTATCTAGTAAAATGTTTAAGGTATTCAATAAAAAGGTCAAAATATGGCCTGTGTGTGCCTTCTGGCCATAATGGCCAGAAGGCACACCTAGGCCATATTTTAACCTCTTATTATTCCATGCACAACATAATTGAGGAAACCCTGTCTATTTTTAGTTTCGGCAAATGTGACAGGTTAAACAACGCGGACAATATCGATACTCCCAGTAAGACTTGCACACCTCGTATAGTATGAACCCCAAGACCCCGAACACTATAAGGGCCATATAGATCCAGTCAATCGTGACCATAGCAAACGCGGACCTAATGAGTGTGTCATTGCACGTGCCTTCCGTACATCCGGCCGGTCCGGTGGTACCATTTACTGTCTGACATGGGACATACGTGTCTTTGTTCAAGGTTGCATAAGTCGGGTAGATCCATATGGTTCCTGAAAAATAAATCCTCACTCGCTGTAAAAGATAATAGCTGTAGTCGACTGGCCCTATATTAATCGTAGTCGACTGGTCCTGTACCAATAAGCAACGAAGTCGAATACAATATGCGCTGAGCAACGAAACAAAATCATACAACGCAGGTTGAAAACCATTGTCGGTATTCGACTGGGCCTGTATCAATAAGCAACGGAAACAATTCCCAGTCGAATACAATACACGTTGAGCAACGAAAAAAATCATGCAACGCAGGTTGAAAATCGTTGAGATTGTTGAGTGATGCAAGGTAAAGTTAATCGATAAACTATACTTTGATTGGTTGAATTCAATAGGTAGGAGAAGTTCATATGACGGACTAGCAAGATAAAGCCCAGTTGAATACTGGTATTGAGATTATTGAGTAACACAATGTAATCCATAAACTATAATGATGTGTTGAATTCAATAGTTGGGAGAAGTTCATGTGACGGAATAGCAAGATAAAGCCCAGTCGAATACCGGTTTATAGTCTACCAAAATGCAGATCTAGTATATGTTTGACTACTTCTGATTATGTCAAGGTTTTACCCCATTTTCTTGTTCTACGTTTACTCCAAATTTCAATACCTACTTATTATTACCAGTCAGAGTAAATCCTTGGAATTTGATTGGTCAGTTTGCCAAAAACTACCGGGGTGTACAGTACCGTTATCAGCGGCTTCCACGGAGAATACAGAATTATTCAAATTTGACGTGTGACGTCATTCGTTTTGTTTTTATTTTTAGCGCCGATTCGAAATTTCATATCGTCCTTACTCCAATAATTCTGGATGGATTACGATCAAATAATCGATAATAAACGTAAACAAACTGTACCTCATACGTTCCTCAATTTAACACTATCAACTTATTAGTACAACGTGTTACCGTTAATGTTTACAAGTGAAGTTTCAATTCCTCTTTCGAAATTGCTCTGAGACGACGTCATATTTGGTCTATGATGACGTCATCTTTTCTTTGTCATGTCGTCATACAATTAGAGATCTAATGTCAGCAAAAATAAGAGTTGTTCGTTTCTTAATTAGGTAAATCGGATCTCTGACTGGTAATGAATTCGTTACACGGTAATTTGGCAGGGTGTACGGACTGGTATGTCCGGGTTAGACCACGTATTTCCTTCGGCTAACGCCTCAGGAAATACGGGATCTAACCCGGTCATACCAGCCCGTACACCCTGCCAAATAACCGTGTAACTAATAATATTCATGGGGAAAATAGTTACAACAACATATGGAAGGTGGAATACTGTAGCCATTTTAGAAAATAAAGAAACAGATCTTTCCAATTCCATTAGCAAACCGAACAGACCATGATCAGACAGCTGCTTTGCAAAGGCGTAGAAAGGTTTATTACCAGTCAGAGTAAATCCTTGGAATTTGATTGATCAGTTTGCCAAAAATTGCCGGGCTGTACAGAAGATCTAGATATACCGTATTCAGTGGCTTCCACGGAGAATACAGAATCATTCAAATTTAACGCGTGACGTCATTCGTTTTGTTTTTATTTTTAGCGTCGATTCGAAACTTCATATCGTCCTTACTCCAATTATTCTGGATGGATTACGACCAAATAGTCGATAATAAACGTAAATCAAAGTACTGAAGGTTTCGGACATAATATATATTTATTATATTGATTGTTTGCTGTGGATTTTTCTGAAAATCATGTCAGTAGTTTGGAAGACATTTAAAGAATTGTTTTATGAACATGTCAGACACAGGGCGATTCCAATAGCTCAACTTGCCACTTTGTGCCAATAGAGCCAAAATTGATGTTTAATGTAGAATAGAGCCATCACTCCATTATTTGAAAGTAAGGGTCATACTTCTGCTACTATCTGGTGGACCATAACAGTAATTAGCATGCATCATTCACTTATCCATATATACACTTCCACCAATTTTAGACATGTTCCTTATGATTCTACATACCCTACAAATAATTGCCAAATATAATGTTGGGTGATATTAACAATATGACAAATTATAAAGTAACAACTATATTTCAACTAAGCATGGCAGGATACAACAGGGAAAATAAAATTAACTAGAATATTGTTTCCAAGACACTTATGCACCCTCCCCCTAACAATAGTGTCTCTATATCAAGCACTTTTGACTATGTGTTATACAGTGAAGAAAATTTCAGAGTCTCATAACTCTGGTAAAATGGTCAGAGCAATAATTACATTCTTTAAGAAAATCTTAGCATCAAGGTTGACAGCTTATCATAGGTGAAAAATTGAAGTAAAACCTCCCATTGGTATATGGGTTGTTAGACACATAATATTGTTTCACTTTATATTATATAGTGAAGACGATTTCAGGGTTCCATATCGGGCACAATTAGTCTTAGCAAAAATAAGCCTTTCTATGCTTTTGCAAACAGAAAAGACCCTGAAGTTCATAGAATAGTTTATCCATGCCTATACCTTGTCTTTTTTTGTGATTGCGTTGTATTTGCTTACTTTTTCCTGAGGAGACTGCGAGTGTGAGTCTGCTCAGGGCGAATTTGTGAGTCTGTGCTGCAAACAATACATACCCCGATCAGTTACCACAACTGGCCAGGGTCTTCGCTATTTGCAGCATCATACATGTAACAAGTATATCAATAAATGATATAATCAAAAATAAATTATAGTCATATATGCAACTTACAGTTAGTGCTGTAGTAAACACTACAGACCCTGATCAGTAACCGCCGTCATAGAAATAAATGATATGAATTAGAAATAAATTACATACATTACTATAAGATACTATAAAACACTATAAGATACTATAAGCCTGACACGTAAATCAATAAATGATGAAATGTATATAAATTAAAAGATATGAAAGTGCTTTGTCTCATTTTGTTTGCCTTTCTCCTTCTTTCCTTTTAATGATTTTTTTAATAATATAAAGGATACAAAACCCCTTGTTTCCTTTTAATAGTAATTGTTCATACTACCATCCAAGCTACTTAAACAATAAAGTTTGGCAAAGTAGGACACCCTGTTTGGATTCACATCTAATACCAAGTAACTGTCTGACCAAAATCTAAACTGTTTACAACTTGTGACAATTTTGCCTTAGGTCAAAATGCCTAAAACTGATCTTTTAGAAATTCAAATGATGACAACCTGAAGCAGACGATATTACAGATCTCTACAGCTTGCTTAATCCTTACAATGCTGAGTGATGTTTCGTTTGCAACAATTGCTGTCTGCTTCAATTCTTCAATAAACTTTCTTTCATTTTATGCAGAAATATGGTCAAGATGACAAACAGTTTGGATCCTGATGAGACGCAGAATTATGTGGTCTCTCATCTGGATCCAAACTGTTTGCATAGGTAATCACAGTTTCGCCGCTAGCATGCAAAGAGTTAAGCGTATGACCTCTAGAGATTTTAGCATGATGTAACAGTTGCACTGCACTACTGACCACCAGTGCCTATAACCTTTATACTGTAGGTTCTGATGTGAAGAACAGAAGAAGTCAATTTAACCCTTAATTTCCCCATATAAACTTGTTTTCATGCATCTGCAAACAGATTCGACAAAGATAAGACAGCTCGCTCCAATAGGATCAGGGTCTGCTCAGTTTGCTAATGGATCCACCTTCCATATTTCATTATAAATATTTTGTAAGATTCCGGAACCGGATTGTAAGCCAAGCACTGCACATGCGCGTATTCTCTTTAGGGGGATTCCCGCTAGGTAGAGCTCGTGCAATAGGGTTTTCCGCCAAAGTTTGAGTCGCAATCCATTTTATAAGGATTTCGGCAAAGCCGAAACCCTAAAAACTGTACCTCATACGTTCCTTAATTTAACACTATCAACTTATCAGTACAACGTGTTACCGTTAATGTTTACAAGTGAAGTTTCAATTCCTCTTTCGAAATTGCTCTGAGACGACGTCATATTTGGTCTATGATGACGTCATGTTTTCTTTGTCATTTCGTCATACAATTAGAGATCTAATGTCAGCAAAATAAGAGTTGTTCGTTTCTTAATTAGGTAAATCGGATCTCTGATTGGTAATAAATTCGTTACACGGTAATTTGGCAGGGTGTACGGGCTGGTATGACCGGGTCAGACCTCGTATTTCCTTCGGCTAACGCCTCAGGAAATACGGAATCTAACCCGGTCATACCAGCCCGTACACCCTGTCAAATAACCGTGTAACTAATAGTATCGATGGTGTAAACCATTTGTGAACCATATTATGTTTTCTGTTTGCCGAAATAAATATATGTCTATCTACAAAGGCTTAAAGTTCGTTAACTTCTCTTAACCCGTTCCCTCATACAAACGCCTTTTCACGCATCTGCAAACAAAGTAGACACAGATCAGACGGCTCCTATATGAGCCGTCTGATCAGGGTCTGCTCTGTTTGCTCGTGGAATTTGATAGGTCTGTTTCTTTAGTTTCAAAAATGGCTACAATTTTCTACCTTCCATATTTCATTATAACTACTTTGTCCATGACTATTCAGTAGATAATAAAATGTTGCTTCGAAAGACAGGTGGCAACTAAATACAGGACGAAAGTTGAGCGGAAAGCTTGTTTATAAACAAATGCAACTGGTTTACTAACATCACTGGCAATTCGTTGAGTGGTCGCTGAAGAGAGGTTAAGCCACAAACATATCTACGGCTAGAACAAGAACTGATTATTACAGCAAATCCCTCCAAAGCGAAAGTTAGAATAAATATTGGTGTTTAATGCAGGATGAAAGTCATGCAGAAAGCTTCACCAAGAAATTTCTGCATGACTTTCATCTTGCATTAAGCAGTCACCTGCCTAAAAGTATCTAAATTATTCTTTACTAGAATTTCGGTTACGAGGTGTGTTTTTACTGTACTTTAAGTCTTTAACCACTTTCCTCATAGGAACGCATTTTCAGACATTTGCATACAAAGTGTTCTAATATATGGCTCCTGTAGGAACAGCTTGATGAGGGTCTGAACTTGTTGCCTATAGAATGCTATAGATGCATGTGAGCTAGTTTGTTTTCACTTTTTACCAATACCAAAAACTCCTTTGTACAACATTAGCTAGTACATATTCACGATGTCATTATTTCTTATAAGGATATTCAACTGGGACAGAGTAATCTCCCTTTTTTAATGTGACGTCAATAGCCGTATTTGACTGGGCTTTTTCTCGCTATTCCGTCATATAAACTTTTCCTACCTTTTGAATTCAACCAATCAAATTACAGTTTACGGATTAACTTTATCTTGCGTTACTATACGATCTCAACGGTTTTCAACCTGCGTTGCATAATATTTTTTTCATTACTCATCGCGTATTGTATTCGACTGGGAATTATTTTCGTTGCTTAGTGGTACAGGGCCAGTCGAATACGACTAATGACAAACAATCAATGTGATACGGTAACGTGTTACGCAAGGCAAAGAAAAGGCAAGTAAAAGCCCATTCGAATAGGCTAGTGATATTGTCCTAAACACACTGCTTGTACGTCATCGCTCTGTGCACGTGTTTTGTTATATTTAGCAGTAATATTATGTGTAATAAATCGCATGGCACTATATGACGTCGCGTAATAACATTTAAACCAAATATTTAACAAAAACCTTTTTAACTGTTCTGCCGCTCAACGCCAACTGAGACGCAAACAACTTGGTCCCAGAAGAGAAACTGTGAACCTCGACATGTTATATCAGTATCAGCTGTTGACAAGAGCATACTCGTATAGGAAGTAGTAACAAATAGCCCCAGATCTACAGTTGAGCAGTCAAGAGTAGTTTAGAGTTATCTAGATCTATATACGAATAGTTGACGATAGCGAGACACCAAAACAAAATACGCAGACGCGGACAGAGTTTGTCATATACACTAAGCGACATTTATAAGTATTCACCCTATATCCATACTCAGTGCGGATCAGAGGTGTAGAAAAAATGGCTACTGTGCATTTAAATATAATGAAAGTTTATTCGAATTCAAGAAAACAAAGAAAACCAATAGATAAACAAAGTGGCACAGTTAAGCATTTACCATGATTTTAAGAGGAGAAAAATGATATTTTGCGAACAAATAAAACTCCTGGCCCTGGGGTTATAAAACGTTTTTGAGTCCAGGCTCAGACACAAGCTCTGATGTTTGGAATTCCAAATTTTATATAATCTGATTAAAATGAATTTATTACAAACAGTGTAGACCCACATCAGAGATTTCCTACAGGAGACCTCTGTTAAGGAATATATATAATGGTTGTTTTTGTTTTCGTGGAGGTATGAAATAATTACAGCAAATTACAGCTCACCAAAAGTAATGAAAACAAACACTATTAAAATATTGTTTGCTAATGCCACATATTTGAGTTCTAAATTTGAGTGCGACTCCGAGTCTGGACTCAAACAGTTTTATAACTTCGAGGTCTGCACTGCCACAGGGACGGGTCAGTGTTTTATAATGATGGATACAACTGCAGGAAAATTAGTATACGGTATGTCCACCATGTGCCCCAACCACAGCCCTGCATCCGGATCGCATGGTTTTTAGGTTTTGCAACTGTTTAAAACAATACTCTACTAACATCGATTAAACGATAGATTCCAACCAACGCGCACGTGCCACACGAGCATCTTACCTGATTTCGACACTCCGTTCGAATAATCGTCACTAACAGCACGAAAAAAAATCAAACTATGTAAGTCGATAATATGCCCATTTTTTATTATGTTTAGTTAACATATTACTATGGTGCAAATTCAAAACCTGGGTACTTATAAATGTAGTCTAGTGTACCTCTACGTTGTGTCCAGGAAGGATGTTGTGGAGAAACAGTATTGAAGTTGAATTATACAGTAGTATCAGTATGCACTTATGCCAGTCTTCGGACCTGACAGGTTGACGCGAGTTTAGTATTTGGTGCGAACAACTGCAGCTGATTGTTAGACTATAGCTACTATATCTAGGTGAAATAACATCTTATCTTATATTTAGATACAAACTGTTAGTGTTAATAAAACAGCATACAGACTAGTGGTAAATCTCTGGTTGCAACCGGTTGCTCGTATGAGTCAGAACCACACTGACCAGGGTTTGAGGTTATAAAACATTTTGCTTAAGTTTGAGATCAATCTTGGTCAGATTCTGAGCAAGCTCAGAATCTGACCAACCAGATACTCGAGAATGACCTCAGACTCAGAAGTGTTTAAACCTTGGGTTGAGGTCACGAGGTTATACATCTTTTTGCTCGAGTCTAAGATCATTCTCAAGCACCTGAATGGTCCGATTCTGAGCTTGCTGGATGGTGCAGGATATGAGAATGCGAATATTCTTCAACTTAGAATAGCTTACCACATATCAGCCAGGAAATGTCGAGCAGGGCACCTACAAGGCCGACAAACACGGACGCATCTAGCTGTCCACCTTTGATTGTGAAAACCCCTCCAAACAGGATCGGTCCCCATGCGCTGCTCAACAGATAATTTGGAATCATATTCTGTAAACTGCATTCATGCTTGTAGACGGTACCTAGTGAACAAAATACTTCAATAATGCATGAAGCAATAAATCAAATGATTAAATGGTAACAGAAATATGTCACCATAGTGTACCGATGAACAGTACACCCCCTGTAAACCGGACTTTTAGTGAAACAGAATTAAGATTTTTAGGTAGGTGGCTGCTTATTGCAGGATGAAAGTCATGCAGAAAAAATCGTTTCGGAGCGTTTTGTATGACTATCGCCATGCATTAAGTTGTTATCTTTCTTAAAAACTGATCTAATTTTTTTTAGGTTTCACTGTACTCAGGGAGCCAATAGTGCACCCCACCCCCCAAGACTTTTTTCATGGGTACCAAACTGTTCAGAAAAGTGTCCTGAATCAGAATCGCGAATGTACTCAAACTTAAATTCTTTTAGGCTATGTGTATTTTAACCGTTTCCATGACAACCCCCCAGTTTTCGTAATGATGACCCATACCTACAAATTCGCCCATATCACAGCCAGTTTTTGTCCTAAAACTATAAAACTGATACCAAATGGAAGATAAGACATTGTGCTTTTATTTCCAACTTGTTTTTAATTATTTTATTTGCATACTCATGAATATTAATGAGAGCATTAAATTTTTTAAAAAAAGTATAGAAATAACGTAAACCTTTCATTTCATTTTTTTATCCTACAAATATCAGAAAATAACTTCAAATGCAGTTTAACATGATGATCAAACCCCCCAGAAAACAAAATATCCAATTTGAGGACCATAGCATTAACTTTAAGTACCATTTTCACCGTTTCCATGGCAACACTCTAGTTTTCGCAATAATGGCCCGTACCTTCAAAATCGTCCATATCACAGCCAGTTTTTGTCCTAAACCTATACAACTAGTACCAAATTGGAGATAGGACATTGTGATTTTATTTCCAGTTTGTTGTTGTTAAGTTACCTTATTTGTATACTCATTAATATTAATGAGAACATTAAAAATAGTAAAAACAATATAGAAATAACGTAAATAATGTAAACTATTCACTTTTCATCCTACAAATATCAGAAAACAATTTCAAATGCAGTTAAACATGATGACAAAATCCTCAGAAAACAAAATATCATATTTGATGACCAAACATTTAACTCTAAGTAACTCTTTAACTGTTTCCATTCTAACCATTCATTTCACTCTTGTTCACACATTTTTGTAAGTCGACACCTACCTGCAAAAATCTTCCATATCACAGGAAGTTTTTGTGCTAACTGTATAAAACTGGTACCGAATTACAGCTAAGACCTTGTGCTTTGGTTTAAAGGCTATAATTAGGAATTACCTTATTTTCACACACATGAATATTAATGAGAATAATTAAAAAATAGCAAACAAATACAGAAATAATGTAAATCTCTCAATTTTTAGCCTACCAATATCAGAAAACAACTTCAAATGTAGTTTAAATTGATGACAAAATACTCAGAAAGCTAAGTATCTAAATTGATACCCATACAATGAACTGTAAGTAACATTCTAACGGTTTCCATGGTAACCGATCATTTCACAAATTTTGGAAATTTGACATCCACCTGTAATACTCCGCTAGATCTCAGTTAGTTTTGATGAATCATGAAATCAATTGTTACAAACATAGATATGAGGCATTGCTTTAAGAGTAAATATTACTTTTCTGATATAGACTAATTTGCATATGTATGAATATTTATGAGAACAGTAAGAGATGTTGAAATTTTCGACAGACACCAGTCTTTCTCTTATAAAGCAAACAAAAATGCAAAATGGTTAGCTGAATCATTATGCAGATTGATATAAGTGAGCTGATGAAGTATCCGCTGACACCAGTTCTCTTCGGTATTGACACGGCTGATGATGGCTTAGCAAGACAGACAATTCAAAGGGTCTTAAAACACATCACAGGCTTACCAGTTCTCGACAGATGGTGGTATATCAAAGGTCGAAACAGTCTTGCAATGATACCATGAATTCAGCACAGACTTTATTGATTTTAAAATCACTGATACTTTAAAAACAATAACAGAAGATTGTTTGGGGTCCCATAAGTACTTGGCTTTCAACAGTTACCATGGAAGCTGTGTATGGTCATTTTGGTAACAGTTTTAGACATCAAGTTTATTTATTCATCACGAAAGGAACATTTATTATTACAAGCTATATTTGAAGCATGGTGTAATGTTGTGCTCGGCATACTGCCAAACATGTTATTTTAAATATTGCTTCTTTTTGTTTTCTTATCACTAATTAATATTCATGAGGATGCAAATAAGGTAATTTGCATAAAGTGAACCAAACATTAACATTTATACATCAACTACCGGGTATATGTTTATATCATTTATAATTATCGCCAAAGTAGGCCGCAATATCTTTGGATGTTGCAGGTATTTAAACACTCTGTAATATGAACAATGATGTTAGAATGGTTGCCTAGGAAACAGATATATCACTATCAGTGCTACATAATGTGTCCCAAATTTATTTATCTAACAATCTTGGTGATATTCAGTGATCATACTAAACTTTAGCTAACCAGTTTGCATTTTTGTTTGCTTTATAAGAGAAAGACTGATGACTGTCGAAAATTTCAACATCTCTTACTGTTCTCATTAATATTCATGCATATGCAAATTAGTTTATATCAGAAAAGTAATATTTACTATGAAAGCAATGCCCCATATCTATTTTTGTAACAACTGATTTCAGGATTCATCAAAAATAACTGAGATCTAGCGGAGTATTACAGGTGGATGTCAAATTTCGAAAATTTGTGAAATGATCGGTTACCATGGGAACCGTTACAATGCTACTTACAGTTCATTGTTTGGGTATCAATTTAGATACTTAGCTTTCTGAGTATTTTGTCATCAATTTATACTACATTTGAAGTTGTTTTCTGATATTGGAAGGAAACACATTGAGAGGTTTACGTTATTTCTGTATTTTTTTGCTAATTTTTAATTATTCTCATTAATATTCATGTGTATGCAAATAAGGTAATTCCTAAGTATAGCCTTTAAACCAAAGCACAAGGTCTCAGCTGTAATTCGGTACCAGTTTTATACAGTTAACACAAAAACTTCCTGTGATATGGAAGATTTTTGCAGGTAGGTGTCGACTAACAAAAATGTGTGAACAAGAGTGAAATGAATGGTTAGTATGGAAACAGTTAAAAAGTTACTTAGAGTTAAATTTTTGGTCCTCAAATATGATATTTTGTTTTCTGAGGATTTTGTCATCATGTTTAACTGCATTTGAAATTGTTTTCTGATATTTGTAGGATAAAAAGTGAATAGTTTACATTATTTACGTTATTTTTTATATTGTTTTTATTATTTTTAATGTTCTCATTAATATTCATGAGTATGCAAATAAGGTAATTTAAAAAAAAACTGGAAATAAAAGCACAATGTCCTATCTCCAATTTGGTACCGGTTTTATAGGTTTAGGACAAAAACTGGCTGTGATATGTACGATTTTGAAGGTACGGGCCATTATTGCGAAAACTAGGGTGTTGCCATGGAAACGGTGAAAATGGTACTTAACAGTTATTGCTATGGTCCTCAAATTGGATATTTTGTTTCCCGGGGGTGTCATCATGTTAAACTGCATTTGAAGTTATTTTCTGATATTTGTAGGATAAAAAAATGAAAGGTTTACGTTATTTCTATACTTTTTTTTACTATTTTTAATGTTCTCATTAATATTCATGAGTATGCAAATAAGATAATTTAAAAAACAATTTGGAAATAAAAGCACAATGTCTTATCTTTCATTTGGTATCAGTCTTATAGTTTTAGGACAAAAACTGGCTGTGATATGGGCGAATTTGTAGGTATGGGTCATCATTACGAAAACTGGGGGTTGCCATGGAAACGGTTAAAATACACATAGCCTAAAAGAATTTAAGTTTGAGTACATTCGCGACTTTGATTCAGGACACTTTTCTGAACATTTTGGTACCCATGGAAAAAAGTCGGGGTGGGGGGTGCACGGTATGCACTATTGGCTCCCTGAGTACTGTACATTGATTTTCTACAGCAAGTTTATAAAGGTACGTAACTCACCCACAACTGTTTGGCTTGTGTCCTATATTTCATTGTAACATTGCTTTTGGGTAAAAGTATCAATACATGTAATGTCCTTGTGAATATTAAGTTAACCCTTTACGCCATGAATATTCATGTAAGAAGAAATAACAGTATGCATAATAATGGGTTGTATTTTAAAAATAACACATGGGCACACATTTGTTTAACCAAGACCGAAAGTGTAGAACTATATTATGTAATAAGCAAACAGAGCAGGCCATGACCAGACGGCTCTTACAGGAGCCGTGCGATTTGGGTCTGTTTGCTCTAAAGCTATTGATAGACTTGGAGACCAATATTCCGAAAGGAGCCATCTGATCAGGGTCTGCTCTGTTTGCATATGAAATAATGTAAAGTCTATCCTGATTCTAAACAGTTTCTTCCAGAATGATACTTTTCTGACTGGTATGCACGATTTCTGACATGAATACTGGTATGCACGTTTTCTGACATGAATATTCATTAGATCAAGGGTCAAGTACTCACCCATTAGGTCAAGGGTCAAGTACTCATTAGGTCAAGGGTCAAGTACTCACCTATGACATTAATTATGGTCAAGGGTCAAGTACTCACCTATGACATTCATTAGGTCAAGGGTCAAGTACTCACCTATGACATTCATTAGGTCAAGGGTCAAGTACTCACCTATGGCACTCATTAGGTCAAGGGTCAAGTACTCACCTATGACATTCATTAGGTCAATGGTCAAATACTCACCTATGACATTCATTAGGTCAAGGGTCAAATACTCACCTATGACATTCATTAGGTCAAGGGTCAAGTACTAACCTATGACACTCATTAGGTCAACAGTTAAGTACTCACATGTAACATTCATTAGGTTAAGGCTTAAGTACTCACCTATGACATTCATTAGTCAACGGTTAAGTTCTCAAATGTGACATTCATTAGGCCAAAGGCTAAGTACCTCACTTATGACATTCATTAGGTCAATTTTAAGTACTCGCATGTGACATTCATTAGGTCAACGGTTAAGTACCCACCTATGACATTCATTAGATCAAGGGTTATTTACTCACCTACGATAGTCAATAGGTCAAGGGTGAAGTATGCACATATGACATTCATTAGGTAGCGGGTTAGGCACTCACCTATGACAGTTTTTGCAATGCCAAGCACTATAAGTCCAACAATAAAAGTGATGAGACAGCCATTCAAACCTGAAAATGTACAAATTCCTGTCATGTCCCAAACGTCCATGCGCGGCGTTTTTTCAAATAAAGACATATTCTATTTGCTGAAACATGCACTCTTAATTGTAAACAGTCTTGAGGTGGGACACACATTGTGAGACAGCCAGCCGAAAAAAGGATGAACTGACAGATATATGTATACATAAAAGAATAGACACAGGTAATGAGAGAGAGAGAGGCACATATAAACAGAGAGAGATACAGACAGACAAACAGACAGACAGACAGATGTAGAAGACAGTGAAACAGAGAACCAGGGAAGGGTATAGAGAAATAGAAAGATGACCAGACAAACAAAGAGAGATAGACAGAGACAGAGACAGAGAGAGAGACCGGCAGGGAGACGTACAGGGAGACTTAAATAGGAGACAGTGCTTTGAACAGCAATATTATTTTTACTGATTGTAACGTTAAATTTATTTTCTGAGTGAGGTTTTCTTCTTCAAATCATCTAACAGTTGATTTATAACCCAATTATCTTTGCATGTGGGGTTTTGAAAGAGACAGACAGACAGAGGGATAGAGAGAGCCAGTGAGGGAGAGAGAAAAAAGAGAGAGTGAGACAGAGAGACACAGACATAGATACTGATAGAGAAACACAGCACAGCCATACAGAGACAGCACGAGAGATAGAGAGAGAGGGGCGACAGAGAGACAGAGACAGATACGAGTACAAAGACAGAGAGACAGAGATATAGAAAGGTAGAAACAAATTGAGAGTGAAAGAGGAAGAGACACAGAAAGACTGAGACTGAGAAAAATGAGACACGGGGAGAGATAGAAACATAAAGATTAACACAGAGATAAAGAGAAGACAAGAAGAGACAGACAGGGGGAGACATATAGAGAAACAGAGACAAAGAGGAGACACAGATCGAACATCAACAATGTTTGTAAAGAAAGATAAACAAAAATACGGAGTAAATACACGGTATGAATAAAAAGGGGGATGACTGAAAACATAGAACGAAAGAAGAAAATTAAAGCCATTACATCATTCTGGAATCTTGTAATTTAGACTGAAACAGACAACGATAACATTTACTTACATTTGCCCATTTTTGCTTTGGTTTTAGGTCTACCTTTGTCTGCCACTGCAATAATGAAAATAGAACATTATTAGTTTATAAATTCATTAGTAATTGCAGTCGTGTGAGTAAAAAGTGTAAACTGTTTAAAATTGTAAAGAAGTTTGAATTTTATTTACACGAAGTGCTCGTGATGAGCTTTACGGGTCGTTTATGTCCAAAGTCTACCGCGCGCCTGTCATCTGTCACCCTTTCCCATTTGGTTTGTTTACCCTCTAGTACTCACATCTTTCTCATTTAGTTTGTTTATTCTCTAGTACTCACATCCCCCCTTTGCCTGATGAATATGCATGTCAGACTCTACCCATTCTGAATACTATAATAAACTAATTTTCATATATTGTTATAAAACTACGTGTAGTATTTATTCAGGTGATCTTAGTTATTCTATAAACAAACAGCAGGCATTGATCAGAAGGCTCCGACAGGCAGGGGTCATCCGATTTGGGTCTACTTGCGTCTTATTGCATTATGGGCGGGGGCGGGCCTCAAAGTCGAGATTGATATTCACACTCTGATTTACAGGTGTGTTCCAATGCAATATAAGAAAAGGGTCTGTACTAACGTAGAACCCCTCTAAGACGACCACTTAAAGAATAACCATACCTGCCTTGATAAGCAGGTGGTTGCTTAATTCAGGATGAAAGTAATGCTGAAAGCTCCTATAGGAGCTTTCTGCTTACTTTTGTCCTGCATTAAGATACCACCTGCCTCTGTCACCCAGAATTATGCCCGTTTTTTGGTGGTCGCATTAGAGGGTTTCTACTGTATTTGCATGTCGTGTTTGCTTTACCCCGTTACCTAACGAATAATCGCGTAAAAATAATGACATCATGAATGTTAACCCTTCGCTTGCTATTCACGTCAATATGCCTATCTGTAAATAGTGAAGACCCAGATGAGACAGCTCCTGCAGGAGCTGTCTCATCAGGGTCTGCACTATTTACAAGTTGATTTTGCAACCAGTGCACTCCACAGCAGTGATTGCACAGCGCAATACTTGTAGCGTATCCCTCTTCTATGAAATGAGATAAACAGTGACGTAGCTGCGTTATCATGTTCACACTATGTAGACAGCTTTCTACATTAAGTTATATTTATGATCCCTTGCATAGTGTCCGGCAGTTGTCTATCATGCAACATACATTATGACAAGATTTGTCGATCATGGAAAGATAATCAATTAGTAGATGTACGTAAATAGCAGTACAGAAGAAAATTAAATGTAGTTAAAACATTTGTTTGTTTTCTGACGCTAACGCTAGATACATCGTTTATGCATTTTCAAAGTATATGCGTAAATGTTCTCAAAACATTGTTGCTTGTTAAATGCATATTAAGTGCAAATGTAAGTTTATGAAACGGTTTAACCCATTACAGCAAACACCTTTACATCGGTCAAGACAAACAGCATACCAGTGAAACGGTTTGCGAGTAATTCGTAGGCTGAATGTAGGTAATATGATGTTTGCTACTCGGTATATTTGGCAAGTAAAGAGGGTGTTGATACATTAATAAAACAGAGAATCAGTTGTATATGATTTTTCAATGGAACTCTAATGCGTTAAAGGCGTTTATATACTGCTAAAGGTTTGTCCAACACTTAGTTTCTGCACTATATATTAATTCATAAATTGTATTTTTAATTCAAATTCTAGGAAAGTATATTTCCATGCATGCCTTCGATGAGACTAAAATCAATAAATATTCAGAATAATAAATTTTTGCATTGTTATCTGTAAAAGTCAAGCGACAAATAGAGCAATCAATTATTTTACTGACGATCACATCACATCAACGTCGCGTTGACGTCGAATATGACGAGGAGTTGACCTAGCAGAATCACTCATAGCGAAAAAATGAACTCGAATGGGTATTGTTTTTTTTTACTTGTTTCTATTAAGAAGTGACCGGAGTATAGCATATACTTTTTTTGTAAACTTTCACCGTCTAGTTTTTTGGAATTCCACGAAAATGGCGAAAATAATCCAATATCAGAAAGCGGTAAAATAGGTTTTCCAACATTCAACTCTTAACGTAACAAATAGTTACGCTTGTAAAACATATATCGCATATCATATTGAAGAACTATTCTTCTTCTTCAAAACAGTTTTCGAATCATTGAAATACGCAACGGCATTTGTGAATAAATAAAGAAATACGCAATCACATGTGAATTGCTTAGATTACACCAGAGGGCGCTTTTGACGTCATATATTGCTAAGCAACCGACGTCAAATTTAAAATGAACGTCGCAGTCGTGTAGGCGGTAACTTTCTGAATACTTGGACCAAATATGATGTTAATTGGATAAACTTCGATTTTTGCCGAGCAACAGCGCGAACTACCTTAATTAGCTGATTGTTTACAACGGTATATATAAGCACAACCATATGCAAAACACACACATCCGCCACAACAGCAACACGACATGAAAATACAGCAAATGTATATGTCAATCAAAACACAAAAAGAGAAGGACAAAGACAAAACAAAGAAACAATAGGGGAACATGCGTACTTTTTGCCCTGCATTAAGTTACAGCCTTACATACTCATAATTAGACCTCTTATTGATTGGTCGCTTAAGACAGATTATACTGTAACCATGGATGCGACAATGTCCGCCAAATTATTTCACCATTTCATTGAAGAATAAATATTGATGACAGAAATAATAACACCATCAATATTAATTATTCCCCCTAACGAAGTGTTTGAGGCTATACTGGAATCATTTCGTCCGTCCGTCTGTCTGTAGACGGAATTTTGTCCGGAGCTTTATTCTGCCATCCTTCAACGGAACATTTTTAAATTATGCAGTATTATTGATCACCATCTGAGGTTGTGCACCTGCGATTGCAGTTTTGATTCATTTCGTTATTGAATGATCTCCCTTTTCGTGATTTTAATAGACGGAATTTTGTCGGGAGCTTTACTCTACCATATTTCAACGGAATATATTCAAATTATCGTTATTGAATTATCCCCCTTTTCGTAATTTTAGCATATGAAATTTAGTCCTGAGCTTTACTCTGTCATGTCTCAACAAAATTTCATTAAATTTTACAGTATTTTTTGACACCATCTGAATTTGTGCACTTGTGGTTACACTTTTTAATCGTCACTACCTTCTTGAATCATCGCCCTTTTTGTAATTTCAATAAATGAAATGTCCGCAGTTTTATTCTGCCATGCCTCAACATAATTCTTTTTAATTGTGTACGTAGTATCGGCCACTAGTTACTGAATTTATGTAATTCATGGAAGAACGGCAAAGAACAAGCCCATTTTGTTCATTGAGAAATTAATGTAAAGTTTCAACCAATCATATTCGGCGCTTTTTGTGTAAATGCCATTGACGAAGTACGACACACCACGCTGCACGAAAACAACGCACGATGACACACAGCGACGCTTGACGGACACATGGCTAACTCACACTGGCATTTTCCTATGTTATAACACCGAGTGACGTACCACGACGACCGACGATGCAACGAAAATTGCAACTACACATAAAATATAAGATGGCGTGAATGACGCTGCACGACGATGCACGTCAATGCTAGATGACGAGACATGAGTCCTACGCATCACAATGACAAACAGCGACGCACATAGATACACGACGATGCATCACAATACATGACGACGACGCACCATGAGTGACAAATAACGACGTAGGACGACGCATGCCAACTCTCGACAACGACACACGACGACGCACAACGGCACACATCGACTACACACGACGACTACTCACAACGACCGCACAACGACTACACACAACGACGACATACAAAGACATACGATGACGCGATAGACGATACACGACACGATATCTCACTTGGAATATTGTTTCAGGTGAGCTAAGAAACAGATGACGACATTTTGTGCTGAACTTTTCTATAGGTTAACGAATTAAATTTTCCATAAGATCATATAAACAAATATGTTATGATAAGGATGGTGAAAAACACCAATCCTAGAATACGTTGGACACACGCTACGGACTCGTTTTCTTCAAATGGACCATTAACCCCCCTTTCCCCTTATGTAAGCGCATTTTGACTCATCTGCAAACAGAGCAGACCCAGATCAGACGGCTCCTATATGAGCCGTCTGATCAGGGTCTGCTCTGTTTGTTTATAGATGGTGTAATATATATCTGATTCTACAGCTTCTGTGTGAGCCAAAGTGTCATGTGTTCATATGCCATTATTATAAAATAATCTTATTAATATTCATGACGTCATTATTTCCTTAATAAATATAATAAATATTCATCAGCGAAAGGGATAATCTTCTATAAGGGGGAATATAGAGATGAATTAGACCTTGCCATGTTGAAAATATATAATGTTTGCTCAAACTTCGACCAACTGTAATATTTACTCACTTATAATTCATACTATCCTTTAACCATCTATCTGTTTTATGTTTATTTCAAACCAATACCTATAGCACTGCATATTCATGGACAAAATATTTAAAACAGCCAAAACGGTTAAACGGCCAAAACGGTAAAAGTCCAAAACAGCAAAATTATGAAGTTTCATGTACATGGTAATTTCTTTTTTAGAGCTTTTTTGTTGTTGTTGTTTTTTGTTGTTTTTTTTTTTGGGGGGGGGGGGGGGGGGGGTACAAGATGGTATGGTAAAGTAAACATTTCATATTACAGTTGAAAACCATTCCTTGTTCTTAAATAACCGAGAAAGGCGTATTTATGGAGGAAAGGGTTAACGTCTTGCAGCTTTGGCTGTTAAAGCGAATGTTGAAGTAGTTAAAAATCGCTGAGCCTCGCGCTTATCAGTGATTTATCTTAATATATCATACTGAGATTACTGTCCTGGATTCTCTGTGAACTAAGTTATGATTATAATGCTGTTTTAAATTTAAAAAAAATGATGTAACGAGTCGTTCATTTTATGTGAAGAAAATATTCCAAAATAGGGAATAAATATAATACATAAATACTTGAACTGCTCTGATCTAATATTTCGACCACTAAGGGCCTTTTTCAAAGATCACCATGTCAAAATACACGTCACATTTTTGTCACATTATTCTCTTTGATTTTATGGCTGAATGCATGTTACAAAAATGTGACGTGTATTTTGACATGATAATCTTTGAAAAAGGCCCTTAGTGGTCGAAATATTAGATCAGAGCAGTTCAAGTGTTTATGCATTTTATGTGTTTAACTAGGTATCCGTGTGATACAACATGTCGCCAAGATATTCTATCATGATGCATAGAGTTTAACCAACCCTTTCGGCGCTAAATTTCTAATTGTCGTCTGCAATCTATTTTTTTGTTAAATCATTCGGTATAATAAGGAAATGAGATCAATAAATGCAGATGTCAACGGAATTAAGCACATATTATATAGAAATAGAGATTGACGCAAAAAGTGAAGTCCCCGATCAGTGATCAGACGCCGGCTTGAAAAGACGGCGTCTGATCTGGGACTCGACTATTTGTCGTCGTGCTTTTATGTGACATCGGCGGTGAAAGGGTTAATGTTGTTTTAAAAACCCAGTTCGATGTGAACTACGCTCACACCTTTCCATTATTTAATGTTAAAGTTTTGAGATTGACTATTGCCTTGTAACGTACGGGGGAGTACATATAAAAATATGGCTGTTGTTTCTCGCATAATGCGCTGAAAATTTCGTTTTCATTTCGTGAACTACTTTATACATGTATCACAAAACAGTTCTTTATAATGTTAGAACTTGTGAGATAAATACAAAAAAAACAACATTCTAATTTTAGTCTTAGAAAAAGTCACATAACTAGCTAGTACTATATAACAGTGAATACGACAATATATACGTACATAAATCATGACATTGCAAGGTAAACCATTTTACAATATAATCAAGATAAGTAATGTTCACTCTTGAGTTGTTCTTGGATCTGGTATTAATTAATTTCCAACTTACATACATACATATATATATATATATATATATATATATATATATATATATATATATATATATATATATATATATATATATATATATGTATGTAAGTTGGAAATTAATTATAAAGGTATATAAATAAAGGTATGTCATTATCTGAATCTTTTGTTAATCCATTCCCTTGTATTGACGACTTTTAACGACTCTGTAAAAGCCACTGTGTGAAATCATTGTGATAAATAGAGCATTTACTCCATTCTGAAATTTTCTTTTTCTCTAATTAGTGCTCCTTTTCGGTAGATTTATTCAAAGTGGTTGTATCTAAATAAAAGCCTATGAGGTAATGGGTATATGTAAACGACGACCAGTAAACAATAGAAATCAGTATTCTGTCAGCATAAAAACCTGCATGAGAAAATAGTGATTGACTGCCGCATATAAAGTACATATCTTAGTAATAGATGGACTGCAGTAATGACGGCACTCCTAAATCGAGGAACGTACCAAGATGTAAAGTACATTCACGGCTCACAGATCTTTGTTTACCTATACATGGAGTGTAATAGATAGGCAAATCATCTCTATTGCTCTTCAAACATATCCGAAGTTGTCAATGAAAAATATCGTTAAGTGTTTGAATAGCAATAACAGTGTAGTGGTGTAGTTCAGTGACGTGAAATTTAATGTCAAAAAGTAGTCTAATGTTCGAAAACACGCAGCTGTTTTTAAAGGTCCATATTTGAGAGAGAAAAAATCAGATAAAACTGATTTCTAATTTTGCCTTTTTTACACGTTTTGGTTGTATAACGAAATATGAAAGATGGAACTTTGTAGCCATTTTAGACAGTAAAGAAACAGGTCTATCAAATTCGAACAGCAAACAGAGAAGAGCCTGATCAGACGGCTCCTATAGGAGCCGTCTGATCTGGGTCTACACTGTTTATAAATGTGTGAAAAGCGTTTATACTCGTACGACGTTAATCACTATACTGGTCGAGTGTCAAACAGTTTGGACTCGGGGACTCATATAGATCCAAGCTGTTTGCAAAAGATGCCCAGGTTGCTCTTATCGTTGTAATATTAAACTTCTTACCTATATTGATTGTTAAGACTAGAAAAGAACAACTGTATTCTACGGATTACTTATGAACTCTTGTCCAGTTGTTTAACCTGAAGTCTGCATAACCCTTTACGCAATAAATACGCCTTATATACGCCTTTACAAACAGAGTAGACTTAGACCAGATGACTCCTATAGGATCAGGGTCTGCTCTGTTTGCTAATGAAATAATGTAGGTCAGTTTCTGCTAAGAGTATATACTCATGTCTTCATGTGTCATTATAAACATAATCAAATTGATATTCATGACGTCATCATTTCTTACATAAATATTCATGGAGTGAAGGGTTAACTCTGGTCCACTTTAACCCTTTCCTCCATGAGTATATTCATGTAAGAAATAATGACTCCATGAATATTAATTAGTTTATTTTTTATACTGACACATACACACGGTAAGCGTTGCCCATGACAGAAACTGTAGAAGCATATCTATAGTACAATCCCTATCGACTGTGTTACAATGAGGGGTGCGCCTGTGAGAAGACATGTTAGGTATCGGTTCGATACTGGTACGGAGTCTGCCTGTTTGTTTACAATTATGCGAGAGAGAAGATTCAATCAACGTTCGATAAGATGTTTGTTTTTCTAAGTTTTGGTGTCTTTATTCAATACTTAGGCAATATTGTATATTGTATCGAATTATACATCATACGTCCGCAGGAAATCGAGTTAAAAGCAACTAGTGCGCGAAAGAAAAAGGTTTTAAAAGTAATAAATTGTTCAAAACATGAAGATTTTGCTCTGTTTTACATTTCGTTTTGTACCGGTGATGCCTTATTTAGCATGTAGCACCCACATGTACACTTAATTGGCAGGTTTTAAATTGCTTTTGACGAGTTCAGCTAATGTTTTAAATGATCATTTTTGCTCGGTGTTTCAAACAGTACAAAGAAATAGTCAGATCCATGATATCAATAACAAAACCAGAATTCTTTCAGACAGTACCGAGGAGAAACTTAAGAATACGCCCTATTTCGTCATTCCCAAAGTTAGTGTATCTTTTGTTGAAAAGCAATTAAAATCACTTGATACTAGTAAGGCTACAGGCTCTGATGGCCTGAGTGCCAGATTTCTTAAGATGTCTGCATCTGTTATTGCTCATGTGCTTACAAAAATTTATAACAACAGCTTACAAACCGGAATTTATCCACAAAAATTCAAAAATGCAAAAGTCGTAGCTATTCACAAAAAGGGGAAAAAGACTGATAAAGCAAATTACAGGCCAATCTCTATTTTACCAATTATTTCTTTAATTTTTGAACGACATGTAAGTGTTCATTAAAAAGAATATTTTGAAACTAATAGTTTGTTTTACTCTAGGCAGTCCGGTTTTAGAAAGAACCACTCTTGTCAAACTGCTCTAATCAAACTATTAGACGACTGGATTGCTGCCATTGACAAAAATGAAATTGTAGGTACAATATTTCTTGATCTTTCGAAAGCGTTTGATTTGGTTGATCATGGTAAACTATAAAAAAAAAGTTAAAGCAATATAAAGTAGACCGGGGTGCTCATTCTTGGTTTTCTTCTTATTTGGAAAATAGACTCCAACAAACTCAAGTATCTGGGGTGAGCTCAGACCAAAAACCAGTTGTATCAGGAGTTCCTCAAGGCTCAATTCTAGGGCCATTGTTATTTTTGATCTTCATAAATGATCTACCACTTACAACCACTCATTCTACACCTGATATCTTTGCTGATGACATCTCACTTTCTTTTCATAGTTCATCTGTTAATCAAGTTGTTGAATCTCTAACTCAAGATCTATTTAATGTTAACTCCTGGTGTGTTTCAAATCGCATGTCTATCAATGTAGCAAAAACCAAAACGATGATAATTGCATCTAAACCCAATGCTTAACGCATTCAAAACTGGTTGCCTTGTATAGAACTTAGCAATGAAATAATAAATTATAGTTCCGAGGAAAGGTTGTTAGGAATTGTAATTGACAAAACTCTTACTTGGGACAAACAAGTCGACGTTGTTCTGAAAAAATGCAATTCGTTGTTATATTTGTTATCTAGAATTAAATCATTCATTTCTATTCCAATACGAAAATTATTTTTCAACATATATATTTTACCCCATCTTGATTACTGCTGTATTATATGGGGAAACTGTAACAATTCACAAGTGGATAAACTCATAAGATTTCAAAAAAGAGCCGCACGACTTATACTTGACAAAGATTTTTCCACCCCATCTAAAGATCTATTCAATGAACTTAACTGGTTAACGTTTCCTGAAAGAGTAAAATTTCAAAAAGCTGTTTTATTATATAAAATATTCAATGACCTTTCTCCAGATTACCTGAGAAATATGTTCACTCATACTTCTAACATCCATGATAGAACGCTAAGATCATCTTCTAACTTTCAACTCTACTCACCTAGACCTAAAACTGAATTGTTTAGAAAATCGTTTATTTATTCCGGATCATCCATTTGGAACAGCCTGCCTTATCATGTGAAAAATGCCAGTTCGGTTATTCAATTCAAAAAATTGTATTTACAGTCGACAAAGCTAAACGATTAATACATCTTCAGTATTATAGTTCTTTCACAAAACAGACATGTGTTTCAATTTCACCCCTATTCTTGACATTTATTCACAAGTTAACTGTTATTTAGAAGTTCCTCTGATTAGGTTCTTCACTGTTTGTCCTTGTTCTTATCTGCAAAAGGTGTGGATCCTGATATATGGAGAAGTGATTGCCAAATCTTTATAGTCAGGGTCTTTACTGTTTGTGGCACATCTTCTGGTTTTTTAATAGCCTCCCTTGATGTGATTTATAACAGATTGCCAGTTTTGTGTGAGATATTATTAGTTATACAGATCATTGGCGGGGTATCTGACTTTTTGTTTCCTGCTGAGAAAAATCATGTTGCCCGAGCCGTTAGGCGAGGGTTACATGTATTTTCCTCAGCAGGAAATAAAAAGTCAGATATCCCGCCAATGATCTGTATAACGATTTTATTATACTGCAAAGTTTAATATTTGTAGCAGTTAATTAGCGTTGTTAATGTAGGCGTCGTTTTGCTTCCCCTAAGGGGCCTCTTACTGTAAGGTAAGGGCTTATATATATCACTCTGCAACCCTAGTTCATCGTGTATAATAACCAGTTCATTATATTTGCGGATAGAAAGGGGTCTTCCAAGTGCATTAGTTTATCAAGGGATTGAAAGAATCAGACGTTAGTAAAACTTTCAGCAGATTAGCGGTTAAGCAGACACTATTTAACTTAATTGGGGGAATTTTGGCGCGTTTCCGACGTCATTTGGATGACGTCAAAATGACGGTTTTATAATATTCAAACAATGGGCGTTGGAAGGAGCGGCTATACTGCAATTTACAGGTACGTGTACTATGCATGTACATAAATATAATCTGAATCGAATTGGGTGTGGATTATCTTTGTAAAAGCGGTGTTTGGGGGCTAATCGGTACGTGCAAAGCACTTTGACAACATATGCAGCATCAAAGCAGAATAAGACCTTCGCCACATATAGGGTTCATTTACATTGTTATACAACAACTATAATAAAAATGTTTCTAAATGGATAACCTTTTTCCGCCCCAAACTCTTGTTATTTCGTTTGAAAGCGGTTGTTTGAATCGAATCGACGAAGTGAAGCTGGTCGGCCATTTTTATTTTGTTATATCAAGGAAGCGAGGCCCTCGGCGAGGGAAATTCCGTTGTTGCTCATGACTCCGTATATACATCAGAATTTAGAGGGATACACGGCTTTTATACATGGCTAACTGACCAATCAAAATCGAGGATTTTACTTTGCGTTATAATAATATTAGTTATACAGATCATTGGCGGGGTATCTGACTTTTTGTTTCCTGCTGAGGAAATTCATGTTGCCCGAGCCGTTAGGCGAGGGCTACATGTATTTTCCTCAGCAGGAAATAAAAGGTCAGATATCCCGCCAATGATCTGTATAACGATTTTATTATAACGCAAAGTTTAATATTTGTAGCAGTTGATTAGCGTTGTTAATGTATACGTCGTTTTGCTTCCCCTCAGGGGCCTCTTACTGTAAGGTAAGGGCTTATATATCACTCTGCAACCCTAGTTCATCGCGTATAATAACCAGTTCATTATATTTATGGATAGAAAGGGATCTTCCAAGTGCATTAGTTTATCAAAGGATTGAAAGAATCAGACGTTAGTAAAACTTTTAGCAGATCAGCGGTTAAGCAGACACAATTTAACTTAATTGAAGGAATTTTGGCGCAGTTCCGACGTCATTTGGATGACGTCAAAATGACGGTTTTATAATATTCAAACAAAGGGCGTTGGAAGGAGCGGCTATACTGCAATTTAAAGGTACGTGTACTGTGCATGTACATTATTAAAATCTGAATCGAATTGGGTGTGGATTATCTTTGTAAAAGCGGGGTTTGGGGCTAATCGGTACGTGCACAAGCACTTTGACAACATTTGCAGCATCAAAGCAGAATAAGACATTCGCCACATATAGGGTTCATTTACATTGTGATACAACAACTATAACAAAAATGTTTCTAAATGGATAACTTTTTTCCGCCCGAAACTCTTTATATTTCGTTTGAGAGCGGTTGTTTGAATCGAATCGACGAAGTGAAGCTGGTCGGCCATTTTTATTTTGTTATATCAAGGGAGCGAGGCCCTCGGCGGGGGAAATTCCATTGTTGCTCATGACTCCGTATATACATCAGAATTTAGAGGGATACACGGCTTTTATACATGGCTAACTGACCAATCAAAATCAAGGATTTTACTTTGCGTTATAATAAGACATATTGTAGCAAACCGGGTGGTCTCTGACCGGAGGACTCCTATCTGGGTCCTATTAACAGGGCCTACAATGTTTGCTGTATTCTACTGCTGTTAATGGTCTTGTTGCCAGTGTTTTATGTTAAGACACAGACCTATTATACCGTTATAAGATCTCTTCAATCGTACTATGAGTTTGGTGTTGATTTCATTTATGTATATCTATATGATTTGCTAATGTACCAATCTTGCACTCTTTTATTATCTCAAAATTCTATAAAAAAATCTGTTAATTCGTAAACTCGGCAAAGTAGTTCGGGGCATAAGTTTATATTGCTTCTCCTCCGATGAATATTTACTAGCCAAATTCTTGTATATACAGAGGTTGAGAAACAAACTGATTTTAGTGCAACATTCAACCTGTATTTGGATATTACTTGTATTACATATCCGTGTATCTGTAATTCTGTACAGCATTCTACGCATGAATCTGGTATTTAAGGTGTTTCGTCCATGATTGGTTTTTGGATTTCCGCCGACTTCCGTGGGTGTACGGGGACGGTGTTCTTGCTCATGGCGAAATCAGTTATGGATGTTTTAAAAACATCTTTTGACGCAACCTCCAACGCAGTTATCTCCCCTAATCGCTACGCTGAAGAGATCCCTGCCACCACAACATCCACGTGACCATGGTGTACATCATGTGATCAAACTATGGCCTGCAAACTCATACCGCAGCCAACCGGTAAATTTACTGTTAGATCTACACACTGTCCCGCAAGAAAATATTAAAAACATTTAAGCTGTTCGGGAATTTGGTAAACTGATCTAGATCCATTTCCTCGGTACAACTGACCGAAATATATAAGGCTGTGTGCAAGTGATGCGTAACTAAGCTATTGTTTTCAACGTTGTTAAGGCGCCGTCATTATTGTGACGTCATCACGATATAGAGAATTACGTGTAATAGGTTACAAAAAATCTTTTTTTTAGGAAAGCTGATTATTGTTCTACTTTGCTGGCTTTACCGGTGCTGAAATATGAAACAAAATCGAAAACTATTGAAATCAACATTCAAAAAAATAAAATATGCAAAAACAAATTTTAGCTAAAAACACTTGTGATGACCGTACGTAGACAAGGGAGATCACTGTGAGGAGTTTGCTTTTGACGGCGTCTGATTTGCGTCATCTGATTACGTAATATATTCACGTCATGGATGACGTATGCATTCGCGTCATAAGCACTTGACAATGGTATACTATTAATTAATGGAATTCCCAGTGTTTAAAAATAGTCCTGAAACCGCCTGAAAATTCATGACGTCATTTATCCATGTCATCTTTTGCTGACACAGTCTATGTACATGATGCAGTTTGTCAGGATCTGCATTGCTTGCAATGGGAAATTGAAATTGAAATTCAAAAATCATTGGCTCTGGTGCAAAAAGTAACTCAGATCTGTTTATCATCAGTGCAAGGTTGGTGCCTATGCAAAATTATTATGAAAGCATTACAAATTGTATATATGTAATTGTATATATGTTTTCTCTGTGTTTGAGGGCCTCATGGAAGATTGGTCATAACCAAATGAGTACTCTCGTTAAATAAAGTCTTTATTATTATTAATATTATTATTATTATTATTATTATTATAGTTTATCCATACTATCACATCCGTGTACATGATGATGTTAATGTGTCTTCCCAATCAACTGACGCATGTTACGTTCTCTTATCTACAGCGTTACGAACTCTGCCAGAATGTCTTACGGCATTACATTCTGACATTTATTCTAACATAAGCGACGTTTTTGGTATACAGTAACCCCCTCTTTAAACTACATGTTAGATGTCTTAATGCAGGGTGAAAGTCATGCAGAAAGCTCCTCTATGAGTTTCTGCATGACTTCACCCGGTCCATCTACCTAAAAGTATCTAAATTCTTCTCTACTAAGGGAGTTTACTGCACATCTGCAGATGATACTCGAGAGATAGATTCTTAAATTTTGTCACGCTACCGATGGTATTACTCAGGGAGCCAGTGGTGTCTACCGTGCTACCCCCCCCCCTCCCCCGACTAGACGGTAGACCCCACTGACTCCCTGAGTATATATATTTGGATCTATGCAGGACGTCAATTACATGGTGATTACAATTACTAACTGTTGTTTTTACTGCCGGTGTTTTTCTTAAACAAATTGTAGAGGACATAACTATAAAAAACAATCGAACAAGATCATCCTGGCGACATGCATAACGACACTTCATGCTGTGAAATTTTTATTGAAATCTGCCCAGCCGTTTTTGAGATGAAGCGCAGACAAACTTTGCGACAGGCAGATAGGGAAGACAATTACACCATAAGCAAACAGAGCAGACCATGATAAGACGTCGTCTACAGAAGTCGTCAGATCTGAGTCTGGCGTTTATATACTTTATATCAGGAAAAGGATTAGCTGACGAAAATATCAATTTTGTCATGGAGAATTGCCCAGTCGTGCTTATAATTAATAAGATTATGTTTTATTATAGAACTATGCTGTAACTCCCAGTTCTATACGATTGTCGTCAGTTCATATATGTGCACGCTGTATCTATTGTGTTTCTGTCTTCTGTTCTCTGTCTTCTATTTTCTATACCAAAAGACAAACGATACACAATGAAATACGATCGCAAAATATGCTTTTGTTATGCGCCCACGCCTTATCAATGCATTGTTGTCAACTGTCTATATAGCCTGCCAAACTAGTATCTCTTGATATATATATGTTTAACCTCTTATAACATGTCAAACCATGTTCTGGGTGAAATAAACTGTAAACTGTAATAACCTTTTACCAGATGAATATTCATGTATGACTTATTTTAGTTATTGTATTAAAAGTACTCATATTTGCTTATTGCATGTAACATTTCAGCAAACAGAACATACCCTGATACATCCACGATGATCCTCTGATCTGGATCCACTATGTATACAGAGGTACCTAATGGATCACTATCAGGAAAAGGGTTAACATGGTTAACGCTGATGCTTTGGAGTGGAATAGCCCATCATTGTTTAACCCTTTCCTTCATATAAACATCTTTTCACGCATTTCTACAGTCCTGCTCCACTGAACATTTGCCAACTGCACATTCACTGAACATATCGTCATCTGCATCCGTTAGTGTGGTCCACTTTACTGGTAAAAGGTTATTAACAACATTGCATCGCAAACAGAGTAGACCCAGATCATGGTCAGAGAGTTCCTAGAGGAACCTTCTCATCTAGGTCTGCACAGGTAGGGGATTTTGAAAGACAAATATTGCATACCCTGATCAGAGGGTGCCTCTAGGACACATCTGATTTGTCTATAAACTGAGTTCATCGAAAGTTTTGTCAGATTTAATTTCTACAATAGCTGTTAAAAGCTGGCATATCATTACGGGTCACTCAAGTGCTGGTATTAAGATTGGGATACGTGTTCCATAAAATTTACGTTTAACCCTTCGCTTGCTATTCACGTCAATATACCTACCTGTAAATAGTGAAGACCCAGATGAGACAGCTCCTGCAGGAGCTTTCTCATCAGGGTCTGCACTATTTACAAGTTGATTGTGCAGCCAGTGCACTCCACAGCAGTGATTGCACAGGGAAATACTTGTACACAGTGAAGATATATGTAAATATACAACAGAGCATGGGTAAAGAAGGAGAAATGTATTTTAAAATTCAGCAAGCGAAGGGTTAGTACAACTTTCAGTTAATTTTGTTACCTCACTCAATATCGATTCCATGCTCTCTAAAACACTTATTGTTTTCGATTAGGAACCGTAACTTTAAGTTTGGATGTAGATCATGAACCATAACACCCTCTGGCACACACCTTAACAATGCGGTTTTTGGCCTGGGGTCGAAAGACCCCAAGGCCATTGAGTTTGTAATACGACTGCCCACCCTTACAATGCACACAGCAATGCCGCAACAATTCTGTTTATACTGTTCTTTCCGATCCAAATCAGTGGTAGTTTTTTACAACATTCATTCAAACGCTGAATATGCAGTGGAATTGGATTATTGTTTTAAGAATTTGGCTTTTCGGTAAGGATTTATCAAGCAAAATCAAGCAGACTAAGGCGTCCACATACACGAATCGTCTCGTGAAAAAAGCCCGAACAACACAGTCTTCTTCTTCTTCCGGTTAACTCAACAAGTAATCCCTTGTATACGCAGAAAAACAGCTAGTTTTCAAGTTAGATCTCGGAAATAGTGTTGTGCAAATGAACAGATGAGTTTATTCAGATTCTCTTAAAAGTACGTGCAAGTTAAATTGGGGTTAAATATTGTCCGAAATTAATGAACGCTTGGGAAACGGCGTAGTGATTTCTTACTAAACGACCGAACGGTTCGCTGAAACACAGTTATAGGCGGAAGTTCACGAGTGTGTTAGCGCTCTTGTCAGAAACTACAAGTCCCAGAGCTTAGATATTTGGTGTACAGATTTACTTAGCATAACTTTTTGAGTTTTATAAGGCCAGGTGCACAGTAAATGTGCCAATTCTTTAAAAAACAGTGTACATGTTCTTTTCTCCAAAGATTCAATTTACAAGAGAAAAGCAAGTTTACTATTTCTATCTATAAGCAATTCTGCAGGTGTGCTGAAAATTTCAAGCACATATCTTTATCCATTATGAAGTTAAGCAACTTTTAAACGCAAAAAAGTGCCTAATTTGGCTGTAATGAATTAGCATCACTTTTTTTGCCTATTTTCAAGTCATTTTTATTAGAATCTGAATAGTAACAGGTTATGAAGTACAATGTTATCAACAGAAGAATTTGTTTCTGTTTAATTTGATATATAATGTAAGTATCTTGCTTTCATGAATATGAAGTTACATGCAAAATAGCAAAAAGCGTGTCGATGTAATGGTTGCTAAATCGTACAAACCCTATTATCCTATTATTGACATAATTTCAACAAAAATAGTATAATTAAAGAAATTAATGTATTACTGATCATAAAACTGATAACATCATCCAAGTATACCAATTGTTTTCCCATAAAGTGTACGTTTTTGATTTTTTGTCAGTTTTAGTATCTCATTTAGGTTTGTGTCAAAAATCATGTAATGTCCGTCCCCCCCTCTTACTTTTTCAGAAAACCATATCTATGTAGTGTCAACCATTTTAACATAAGCCTAGTAGATGCCTTTCATCAATTCACCATCAATTTTCCTTATGACTGCATATTAAATGATGTTTTTCCAGCAAAGTATAAAAGTTATCTGTAATGTCCGTCCCCTGTAATGTCCGTCCCCTCTCCAATATGTTTCATTAGAAGACTTATTAACCATATTAATTACATAATATAGCTAAATTTGAAAACTATTTTAGTATAAATAAGTCTACTGTTTGTAAAAATATATTATACACATAGAGAAAGTGTTTTTTTCCCCAAATTACATGCTTTTAAAGATATTGCCATGTGAAATACTAATAAATTTTCATTTTCAACTCTAAACCTAAAATAAATACATGGCTGTGTACAATAACCACATTCAGACTACTACTTTAATGTTAAAAAGTCTTTATTTAAAAAACAAATCATCAAATAAAAAAATTACACAATATTTTATATTGGGGGACGGACATTACAAGTCGGGGGACGGACATTACAGTGGGCCCATTACAGTAGTGTCTGTATAACAGTCCAGCACTATCATAGATAAGTTACCATTAATCTCAAAGTAGTTGAGAACTTGACACCCTGCTGTTTTGTTTTTGTGTCATGACCTCCAAATTTAATTAGTAAGGACTTGTTTATTCAACACCTACTGCATATCAAAGAGGGGTAAGGGGCCTAAGGCAGGCAGGAAATGCGCTCAACCGGGGAGGAAATAGGGGTACCGACATCAGATATATCACATTAGTGACAAGTTCAAGAAAAAAGCTTCAGCTTTAATCTAATTTCTTTCCTCTGCAATTAGATTTAGACTTTCAATATCCACAAAGATAATTTAAATATAAATTTGATACAGCTCGGATAGTGATCAGAAACTGATCATAAATATTGGCACCAGTAAGAAAGATTGTATTTTAACCATCTGTTCCATTATTAATATTAAATGCCTGATCTAGGTCCTTACCTTAATAAAGTCACTGAAATTGTAAAGTTCAATGTCTATTGTCTGACTGAACGATCTGCATTTTAGTCTAGATAGGTGATTGCACCAAAATTATGTCTGCAAAATAAAACAGTGCAGACCCTGGTGAGGGGCCCCTCTAAGAGCCCACTGATCAGGGTCTACACAATGTCTCATAAACTGGCTTCCTACATTATAAGGGTTAAATAATTTAATTTTAACTTTTCAGATTTGATATCTGAAGTAAGTTGAAATTGATATAAATTGGAAAGTATAATTTTATTGTACAACAAATCACAAAGTATGGACAAACAGCATGGATTTCAATCAACCATAATTTTTTTAAAATCTGATCTGGATCCAAACTGTTTGAAATGAAAAAAAAATGTTACAACCATTATTTTAAGAGTTTCAAATTGTCTTCATTCAAGTTTATTCATCCTATCTTTGTTAATTTTTAATTATTGCATGTACCACTTGGCTATTCCGAACAAATTGATCAACCTTTTACCTATAATAATTAATGTAATTATTGACTCTCAAATGAATAAATTGAATAAAAATTAAAATCAAATCATATATCAACGTACATCTAAGCAATAATGGGCATACACAATACTTATGTACCTTCAAAATCATTTTTTACATGATGCCAGGAGAATTATAATGTCCGGTCCTGAAAAGTGTAATGTCCGTCCCCCCATGCAAAAAGGTTGATAGAATACATTAATCTGTATTTATGTTTAAAATTTAAGATATTTTCATTTCATCTTCATGAGTTCCATGTTATCAAACCTGTTTTAAGGTCCCTGACAACTTAATTTTAGGAAACATATTATAAATACACACAATGAAAATAATTTAATTCAGTTTGCACTTTGAGTGTTAATTAGATCCTTCACAAAGACATATTTTTCACTACTATTTCACATGAAGTTATTTTTGTTCGAAAGTAGATAGATGTGTATGTATGTCAGTGAAAAATAAAAGCTGTTAAACACACCAGTTGGTCAGTGAATTTAAGATATAACCCTGTAATGCATTAAGTTGTAATGTCCGTCCCCTAGTATACCTAGTGACAAACACATGTGAAAATATAAAACTATGGGCAAAAAGTTATCTTTTTAACAACTGGACATCGCTTTATATACATTAAGTCATATAAAAATTGATATAATGATCAAATACAAGAAACTTTATTTTTTGACCCAGATGCTAACTTAATTGGCACATTTACTGTGCACCTGGCCATAAGTATCATAGTTCTGGGGTTAAAATTGGCCCTGCCCTGTGTGTATATTCTTCTTTACTTCAGAAACCACATGCTAAAGGTTTCTCCTGAATATCACTCTTAGCTGAGACCAATCACTGTGAGGTCTTATATAATCACCCTTAGCCTGATCAGTAGAGTAGAAATTGTGTTTAGACAAATAACACACACTCATTTAAGATTGAGAAAACTGTGGATAATTCTCAAAATGCAGAATGCTCTTAAAGCTTTTTTCATACCTATGCCCTGCATTAAGCTACCAGCTATCAATATAGAACATATCTGTTGTGAATTTCAGCTTAACTCTTTGCATGCTGGGTAATTTTGTGATCTGCTAAATTGTTGTCTGCAGCATATTCACAAGTTATCCTAACTACACACTTTCTTTCTGAGTTTTTCAGAAGTTCAGTCTCATTTACAAACAATTTGGATATCAGATCAGGCACCACATTATGTTGGCCCTGATCTGGATCCAAACTGTTTGCATAGGTCATTAGTGTTGGGAGAATCCCACTACACACTTTCTTTCTAAGTTTTTCAGAAGTTCAGTCTCATTTACAAACAATTTGGATATCAGATCAGGCCCCACATTATGTGGGGCCTGATCTGGATCCAAACTGTTTGCATAGGTCATTAGTGGTGGGAGAATCCGCTTCTAGCATCCATAGAATACAAGTTCCAGTGGTCTAATGCTCTATCCATTCTTTCACTTCATTCTTTTAGCATCATGTTCAGGTCCTCTACAAAAGTTACATAAATTGTGTCCCTGGGGTCAAAATTGGCACCGCCCCTAGGGTGTTAAGTTTTCAAAAGAAACATATAGTGAAAACTTTGAAAATCTTCTCCTCTGATTGTCTGGTGAGCGATGTCAGGGTCATTCTGGCCCTCTTGTTTAAATGTTAATATAAAAGGTATTTTTACTTTATTGTTATACTTGTTTGCTATTGAAATTTGTGTACACTGCTCTGTTGCATGTAAGAATACTAGGCACATATTTAGGTCGTCCTTCTGCAGTTAGTACTAGTTGGACAGCAACCTCCAACGCAGTTATCTCCCCTAATCGCTTCGCACGAAGTGATAAGGGAGATCACTGTGAGGAGTTTGGTTGGACAGAATAACATTTTCTCCACTTTACACAGATATGCTTATGTGCTGCCACAAGGTGGAGCCAATGTGTTATGTTATTCTCAAGTTAAAAGAACTCATTTAACTCTGATACTTCTTATAGAAAGTCTCAGTTTAGAATCAAGTCTAGTCAGTTTCTTCTTATAAGTGATGATTTCAGCAATAAGTTAACAAAATGACAAACCGTGAAGACCCAGACCAGAGAGCTCCTAGAGGAACAGGAGCCCTCTGAACTGGGTTTGCACTGTTTGTATATTAAATGAGAGTACACGACAGGTAAAAATACTCCACTGATAGTCTTCAGAATACGTTATAAGTGCTGGGATGGGGTGTATGGAGTTGCAAAACCGTGCATACCCAGACCAGAGGGATCCTGGAGGAGTAGGAGCCCTCTGATCTGGGTCTGCACTGTTTATTGAATGAGTGTAAATGACAGGTAAAAATACTCCACTGATAGTCTTCAGAATTACTTACAAGTGCTGGGATTGGGTATGGAGTTGCAAAACCGTGCAGACCCAGACCAGCTAGAGGGCTCCTGGAGGAGTAGGAGCCCTATGATCTGGGTCTACACTGTTAGCATAGTGAATGAGTGTAATCGACAGGTAAAAATACTCCACTAATAGTCTTCAGAATAAGTGCAGGGATGGGGTGTATGAAGTTGGAAAATAGCAATCACTAACATAATATTACGAAGACTATTTTAGCTGTTGTCAACTATTCACTGAAAAAAAACAACATGTAGTTAAAGTTTATATTTAAAAAAGATAGTATTCATGAATTTTTGTCATTCACTTTTTATTTCCTTGTTTATAACCTTTGCATGGATTGTTGACAACAACTTAAATAGTCTTCATATGTTATGTTAGGATTTCATTCATTGTTAACACATTCTACCATAGTAACTAGCTTTACTTGGCATTAACTAATAGTGTACCTGTGATAAGTACACCTGTCCTATGCAAACAGTATAAAGCCTGCCAACTGGTCATCTATTTATTATATGCCTTTATATACCACAGTAACAAATAAATAGTTGTTTTAAATTATTTCCTATCCAGAAATATTTGAGGCAGAACAAGAACTCTTTCATGCCCTCAGATATAACGCTGTGCTTATACATAACATCACTCTTAATGAAAACGAGGTCTAGTATTTGGCTGATCAGATGAGACTCGGAAAGCTTGATATCACATAAAGGCATATAATATATACCCTTATCATTATATATTTCTATAAGAAGTGCTTGTGTAGTTTGTTAGATTTAAAAGGGTGGTATGCAAAGATGGCAAGATTCTAAAACCGAATTTCACTTTCTTCAACCTTGTTGCATCGGATATTTTATGCCTTAGTCTGAAAAAAGTGAAAGTGGTAGGTTTTGAATATTTCATTCTTGATAAAAACCATTGAGAAGTCAATAACACATTTGAAATATGTCTACATGTATTGCCTTTCTCAGTTTATTTTTGTGAATTTTCTAACATGTTTTCTCTTGTTTGTACAGTTTCACCCTTGTTGCTCATGCTCAGTCTTTCTCAGTTTTGTTTTTTCTTTGTGTGTGAAATCCAAGTTCCTCCTCATCTTTGTTAGATTCAAAGAGGTGGTATGCAATGATGGCAATATTCAAATCCGAATTTCTTCATTTTCAACCTTGTTGCACTGAATATTTCATGCCTCTGTCTGAAAGTGGTAGGTTTTGAATATGTCATTCTTGATTTAAACCATTGCGAAATCAATTACACATTTGATATATGTCTATTGCCTTTCTCAGTTTTAGTTTTGTCACTTTTATAACATGTTTACTCTTGTTTGTACAGTTTGACCCTTGTTGCTCATGCTCAGTCTTTCTCAGTATTGTTTTCTGTTTTTGTATAAAATCCAAATTACACCTCATCTTATGAACGTGTCTTCTGTGTACAACTTCACCTTTGTTACCCACAGTCACATTTTACCTTTTACTCATTCAATAAAATATGTCAATCTGTTGATTTAAGGAAAGTCCATGGTTCTACCAAATTGCTAAATCGCACAGTATCTAAGTGCACCTTTTGTCTTGTACTTGTAATTTGCTTGATGTCAAAAATCATCTACATACTGTTACTATCAATATTATATAGTGACAAATCTAAAGTTGATTTAACTGCTAGGTATTTCTTTACTCAACATGATTTAGATTTTGGTAAGACATGTCTATAGCTTGAATGACAAATAAAGAGTATTTAATTGAGTAGCTCAATTACATACATTTTCTTTTTTTGTGTATTCGTCTTGCTCGATCATACTAATGAAAGTGCCTTACAAACACAATATCATTTATTATGCTTTTCATGTTAAAAATGTATGCTTTTTGATGCTGTGATAATATTTATATTGTGCCTTTCTTTCACCGGATATTATTAGTTACACGGTTATTTGGCAGGGTGTACGGGCTGGTATGACCGGGTTAGATCCCGTATTTCCTGAGGCGTTAGCCGAAGGAAATACGTGGTCTAACCCGGTCATACCAGCCCGTACACCCTGCCAAATTACCGTGTAACGAATTTATTACCAGTCAGAGATCCAATTTACCTAATTAAGAAACGAACAACTCTTATTTTGCTGACATTATATCTCTAATTGTATGACGACATGACAAAGAAAACATGATGTCATCACAGAGCAAATATGACGTCGTCTCAGAGAAATTTCGAAAGAGGAATTGAAACTTCACTTGTAAACATTAACGGTAACACGTTGTACTGATAACATGATAGTGCTAATTTGAGGAACGTATCAGGTACAGTTTTTCACGTTTATTATCGATTATTTGGTCGTAATCCAGCCAGAATTATTGGTGTAAGGACGATATGAAATTTCGAATCGACGCTAAAAATAAAAACAAAACGAATGACGTCACGCGTCAAATTTGAATAATTCTGTATTCTCCGTGGAAGCCGCTGAATACGGCTCTGTACACCCCGGCAGTTTTTGGCAAACTGACCAATCAAATTCCAAGGATTTACTCTGACTGGTAATAAAATGACAGTTGTCACTAGTTGATAACTGTTTCAAAAATTTACCATTACCTTGTAAGGTCATTTCTTAAGCGGGCTGGCTATGTTGCTAAATGAGTAAATCCTTAACCCAATAACCTGTTTCTAGTTATGAAGACAGGTCTCCACTTTCAGCAGATTGAAAGTTCAGTAGAATGCGCCTTAAGGTGCTTTCTGCTTTATTTTCAGCATACTTTAAACTATCATCTGCTAGGATATAGAATATATTTCTTATGGTATATGATCATGACTGTGAATCATTGAACTATGGAGGAAAATTTAATGTTCTTATATAAGAGAAAGACATCCCTTCAGTCTTTATGAACTACCAGCTATAGAATATAGTAAATATCTCTTATTGTGCCTATTCATTTATGTATGTCATGGAACTTTTCTCTTCAGTACAGGAGATAAAAAAGATGACATATCCATTGGTTTAGGCAAATTTCCGTTTGTTCTACTGTCTCTATCACAAACACAAACTTACATTGATAATTAATCATTTCGTGTTCAAGGCAGGTGGCATAAAATCAAATTGAGATAAAAACAGATAGCCCCTTCAGTAGCTTTCTGTCTTGCTTTCCTATTGTTATATGCTGTCTCCTGTCTTACAATCAATTAGCCTTTATTATGTTATAGTCGGAAGGTTTTACTGAACAAACATGGACCGACCTGTAATATGCAGCTTTGTGCCAGTATTGTCTATTAAATGCAATTTCTTTTATTCTTCCCTAATGTTGATATTGAAACTGTTGCTCTGTAGTGTAAATATTATGTGCCTTTCAGGATGTTATTCCAATAAAAGCAACACATCTGAGAAAGAAATGTAGGAACATGTGTTTCTGAAGTTTGCAGATTCACTAATTGTTACTTTCCTTCTTGATTCTCTTGCTTTCATTTGAATGCATTTACTTTCTTTTACCATTTTCCACAAATTTTACCTATGTACATGATATGCGTTATACAAATACAAGTAAAAAGGTCCAAGACTGCAGTGCAGAATCCTTCTTTTTTTAGGCTTCAATTGTCCCCAAAAGCTATAGCTCTCCCTCTTGGACCTCTTTTTATTTTGTAGCTTTCGATTTAACTGTTACTTTCTTCAAATGATGCCATTCAAAATAAATATACAAATCTTTATTTTGCTATCATGTTATCTTTTGTACCTACACTAGTCAGCTTTAAGATCCCCAGGCCTTCAGCGCTTTCAGCGCTTTGATTAAAAATGCGTCCGATTGCCTTATAATCAGTCAAAAGAGAGAAAATGTGTTATGAAATTGGTCTATTATTAGTTTTGGAGTATGCTTAAAACATGTACGTAACATTGGTGTTTGAAACTGATATTCAAAAGACTATACCATTTATTTTGCAATAGTCCTAACGATTCACATTATCCTCTATAAAAACGATGAAATCAGAAGAAAATCAAACGAAAAACACCACAGATAAATCAAAATGTTAATGCCAATAATAAGACTAACACGTACATGTATTTAAAACTTGGAACAAATCTTACTGATTACCTGATAATGTAATTTTATTGCTCCAGCTCGCCCCGCACTGCTGAAAATATGGGCAGACGCCTTAACACATTGGGCAGACGCCTTAACATTCTCTTTACTAAACCTTAACATGTCTTCTCGCAGGCGCACCACTCATTGTTACACAGTCGATAGGGAGCGTAGTATTCACAAGCAAACAGAGCAGACCCTGATCAAACGGCTCCTATAGGAGCCGTCTGATCAGGGTCTGCTGTGTTTGCAAATGCGTGAAAACATGTTTACATGCGGGAATGGGTAAATATAGAGCAATAGGAGACTGACAAAGATATGGTTACATGATAGACAGAGACGACCCAGATCAGATGGCTCCTGTAGGAATCGTCGGATCAGGGTCTGCATTGTTTGCTTAAGAGATATTACATATATGATTATACACCTTTTTTCATTGTAAAACATTCCAGCGGCCATGCGAAATTATATGAATTCAGCTAAATGATTAACCCATTCTTTCATACTGACGCCACTGTAAACGTCACTATTGGAAACCATTGTGATAAATACCGTAGAGCATTTCCTCCATAACAGGAAATGCTTTATTTATCACAATGCTTTCTAAAATGCACACTTCTAAAATTCTCTTTTTCTCTAGTAAATGCTCCTTTTCGGTAGAGTTATTCAAAGCGGTTGGGTCTAACACTAGCCTATGAGGTAATGGTTTAACAATGCCATTCCTTCTTACATGAATATTAAGCAGTCAGAGAGTTAAAGTGATTATTCTGTATTCCAAATTTAACCCCCAATATACAAAAAGAATCAAACATATATAATTATACATTTACTTACATAATATTTACGTAAACTGCGACTGCCTTCAGCAACTGAAGAATTTGACTGTCTAAAATCTATAGATTGTCGTTGATCACTTGATTATTCTTCAGTGAGCAATGCTAGTATTAGGCGTATTCGACTGGAGGGTTTTTGTTGAGTAAATATTAGCTCCGCCCACGTGCGCAGTGGCATATAATTACGTATAGTTCGATGCCCAGTCGAATGATTTTTTTCATTTCATTACTTATCGCTGGCCGCTTGTGAATTTGATAAGAGCAAAATGGCAAAGCGAAAACGCGCTGTTATTTCTGGGCGACAGCAGTTCTGACAACGATTCCAACGACTAACATGATAACATCGCTGGTTTGGTAATCCTACTGCTGAGGGCTAAACGGTGGGTAAACTTTTTTATATCTACATGTACTCTATTCACTACATCTATTAACCTTTAGCCTGCTATGAGCGGATGAGTGAATACCTATGCAAACAGTTTGGATCCAGATGAGCTCGGCGTTTCATCAGGATCCAAACTGATTGACACCCTGATTGCATTTTGGTAGACATATTCATTATTGCTCGAATTTCGAATCTAGTAGGTGAAAACAATCGCCAAAAAGGTTGCTCAGCAGGCTAAAGGTTAAACTTGTCATGTCTACTTTCGGTTTGGCGATGTCCGATTCTGTCTCGGTATTCCGAGTCAGACTATCATTTTAAATGGAATATGCGTTTTGAAGTTCTGTTATTTTGAAGTATTTAGGTGCCTACCGAACATATCTCATGTCGTCAGCTTGGTTAATTAATTAACAAGTTAATTTGCATTATACATATGCAGAACTGCCTCGCGCTAAGATGGTGATCCCCGTTTTGAGATTCCATACCAAAAAGCAAACAGTGTAAACCCATATCAATGACAGCTTTAAATAAGTTGCATGTGGTCAGGATCTGTACACTAGTGAGGTGTAAGAGTGTAGAGCCTAATTAGTTCACATTCGTGTTCTCTAAATGGTGATATCGAGCTACTTTCGGATTTAAGGATATTCCGGCAGATAAGACGGCAACCACCACAAAATCAGCATGCTGTTTTACAGTTCGTTGGTGACTAGAGCCTAATCTGCATACTCATTCCGAATGCGACAACAGATCTGAGTCTACACTGTTTGCAATGCGTTGTAGTTTAGAATTTCACAATGCAGCCATTAATATATAAAATTTTGTCTGACCAAAACCTGCATAAACATGTACCATACAAGATTTCCCAACATCACTTATTGTTGTAACCTTTCATCAGAATTGTCTTTACCAGACAATTTTAAAGAGTGATTACAACTTAGACTTCGACGGAAAGGTATTTTATTTTCAAAATACTCCTCTTATCTGAAGCCCGGATAAGGGTTTGTTTTCTCAAGGGTACTGATATTTTTCTATTTTCTGTTTCCAGACGGAGATCTCGATATAGACAGAAGAATTACATATCAGATACAGCGTATCTCTCTTCAGACTGGATGAGTTCAACACGTTTTTCAGACTGAGTACAATTAGTGTTCAGTACATACAGGAAAAGATTTGTGACATCCGTTGGCAAGATCATGTTTCTAGCATAGCCTGTAGACAAGGAACTGGTAAAACTTCCAAATACCTCTGGAAGACCAGGTTTTGATATTCTTATCAAGTTATGGCACATGGCAAGTCTAGATATAAGTATTCAGCTATATCTGATAGATTTGGTGTTAGTGAATCTAATGATGATGCTATGTGCCAAAGATGAAAGCTGAGAACCCTGTAGATTTAGAGGAGAAGATTTTTAAAGGTTCAAATTGTTGACAACTGGAAAACGCATGCCGATGGATGATGGACATAAGGTGATCACAAAAGCTCACCCTGAGCACCTTGTGCTCTGGTGAGCTAAAACTGTAAACTCTAAAACAGAATTTGAACTAACAGTTGGTTACTTTTTAATTTCTCAACCCAACCCTCAGTGAGATAATTGATAATGTCTTGTTATTGAAACATTGATTATGGATCTATTAATGATGAACAAAGTTCTGCTAATAATGTTTTACATATTTCTCCATATTAAAAAAACAAGAGGGCCAGAATGGCCCTGACATCACTCACCAGGCAATCAGAGGAGAAGATTTTCAAAGTTTTCATTATATGTTTCTATAGAAAACTAGCCATCCCTGGGGTGGGGCCAATTTTGACCCCAGGGGCATAATTTATACAACTTTGTAGAGGACCTGAACATGATGCTATGTGTCAAATATGAAAGCTGAGAACCTTCCAGTTTCAGAGGAGAAGATATTCAAAGTTTTCACTACATGTTTCTATTGAAAACTGGCTACCCCTGGGAAGAGACCTCACTTTACCATTATTTTACACTGAAAATACAGAAACTGGTCCTCTAGTACTGCTTGTATACCTCAAGTCCTTGGATTTCTTTACTTTCCAGTCTTCTTTCTCTAGAAATAAAAACTATCAACCCTTTATGCCAGGAATATTCATGTAAGAAAAAATGACATGTTGAAAATTAACAGAATTTTGAATTATTTTTATAATGGCACATGAGCACAATAATTTTTGGCTGTGGCAGCAACTGTAGAATCATATCTGTATTATGTCATAAGTATAAACAGCACACCATGATCAGATGGCTCCTACATGAGCTTTTGATCTGGGTCTACTCCATTTTCAAAGGTTAGAAAGACATATTTATGGAGTAAAGGGTTAAAGAACCAAATTCTTAAAATTATTTTACTAAGCAATATGCACAGTATGAAGTTATTTCCTTACAATTCTGTAAGTTCTGTTTAACCCTTTCCCTCATACAAACATGTTTTCACCCATTTGCAAATAGAGTTGACCCAGATCAGATGGAGGGGTCTGCTCTGTTTGCTAATGGAATTTGATAAATCTGTTTCTTTACTTTCTGAAATGGCTACAATGTTCCACCTTCCATTGTTTCATTGCAACTATTGTGTCCATGAATATTCAGTAGGTATTGAAATTGACATAAACATAGGACAGGGAAAGGGTTAATTAAATAAAATAATAAATAATTCATCTCAAACCTTCTTCAATAGCCAGTGCTGTGATTTGAACCCAGACTTCCTTCTCATGCCTAGGCAAGAAGGTGTTCTACCATTAAACTACACTGACTGAATTGAACTTGACTGTCTGAGTCTTTATTCAACAAGAGTTCCTACATTCAGGAGGTTCTAAGAGGGTTAAGTAACATATAATTATTTACTCTCACAACTTTTTTCTCCATCTCTGTTTACATATAAACTCATCATACAGTGAAGCCTCTCTACAAAAGCCACTTAAAAGAAATCTAATTGTGGACATTCAAGTCAAGGGCTAACTTGACCCTTTCCTTTTTTCATGTATATTCAATAATTTATTTTATAATATTTTCAAGACATTTTGACTGAGATAAAACTGTATGGTCATATCTGTATAATTTAAATTATGTAGCCAGGTAGAGATTGTGGTGAAACAGTTGATATGCTTTACTGTGCGGCTTAGTAGCTCAGTCGGTAGAATGTTGGCATGGTAAGCAAAAAGCCTTGGGTTGGACTCCCCATAAACTCATCATACAGTGAAGCCTCTCTACAAAAGCCACTTAAAAGAAATCTAATTGTGGACATTCAAGTCAAGGGCTAACTTGACCCTTTCCTTTTTTCATGTATATTCAATAATTTATTTTATAATATTTTTCAAGACATTTTGACTGAGATAAAACTGTATGGTCATATCTGTATAATTTAAATTATGTAGCCAGGTAGAGATTGTGGTGAAACAGTTGATATGCTTTACTGTGCGGCTTAGTAGCTCAGTCGGTAGAATGTTGGCATGGTAAGCAAAAAGCCTTGGGTTGGACTCCCAGTCGATTCACAACTTTTTCACCATGTTACATTTGGCGCCCAACGTAAATAACCCACAGGGTGATTTATATGAAGATTATTTCATTCATTTGTAATAATAAGAAACTTGTGGAGTGTTATTTCAGTAAGAATTTGGGACGAATTCTTGTGTAGAGAGTGACTCCCCAGGGTGTGTGTAGTCGGGTAGAGATTGTGTTGAAACAGTTGATAGGCTTTACTGGGTAGCTTGGTATTACTCTCCCAATTTGACCCGAGACTCGTGCATATTCCGTTTATTATTGTCGGTAATCATCGGATACATTTACGAAGGTATATGAATTCGCCACAAGAATACAATCCTCGTGGAACATGATTATTAATCGCTTTTGTTTTGCTAATTTTTGCCACAGATTATTACAAACAATCCCGATAAAAAGGCCGAAGATTAATCGAGTCTCAGGTCAAATTGGGAGAGTTCAGTTGGTACAGTGTTGAATAAATGATCAAATAAAGAATAATGAATCAATATGAGTTTGTGTTTAAAATGATAACCTTATAAGGTGAATACATATACATATGATTGTCAGATGATGGATTACGGTGGTTTCGTCAATTTACTGTCAAACTTAATTTATTGTCTCAATGCTATATGAGTTAAGTTTGACAAAAGCATGTATTAATGACATACTGACTAATAGACAAGTTAAAGTCAAGGAAAAGTAATGTTTCCGACTCTATTTAATTATAACCCTATTTAATCATTTACTCCATAAATATTAAATACATCTTCGCAAACAGAAAAGACCCAGATAAGACGACTCATATAGGAGCCGTCTGATCAGGGTCATTGTCATTGATATAATATGGGAGATCACTGTGTTAGAGGTTGCATATCGACATGTCCAGGGAGGCAGTGGATGGATTGAAAATATTGGAAACAAAAGGAATTTCAAACTAAATACATAAAAACCAACCTCAAACACATATTTATCATTTTATGTCAGAAAATATGGTCTTATCCAGTCCGATTCGGTGATTTGTGACAGTTACCCTTAAATTGGCATTGTAAGCCAAAGGCCCTGGGCTCGAGTCCCAATTTTTCACCTGGTGACCATGATAAGCAAACTGAGTAGACTGTAATCAAACGATTCCTACATGAGCTGTCTGATCTGGGTATACTCTGTTTACAAAAGAGATAGAGAGATGGCGGGACATTTCGATCGGAAATTATTATTTTCACGGAAAAAATCTGACTTGCAATGTGTGTACAGCCTTGATTTTCGGTAGATACGTTATATTTACCACATACCAAGGCTGTCTGTGAAAATGTCACATAGTTTTGAAATATGTAACTTCACATTTTCAGGTTGTATGTGATATTTCGTTGAGAAAAGAGTTAAATATTCAGAAGAATCAGAAATCGTTTTACCTTTCCGCCATCTTGGTTTAATCACGTGACTCTACTTACAGCTGGCTAAAACGCGTTACCTATCGTCACCCACTATACTTAATTTTATGACGTCACGATGCCAGTCGAATAGAAATAATTACTCAACACAGGGAAATTACTTAATAAATGTGCCAGTCGAATACGCCTATAGTCAAACAACTAGGTCTGACGGGTCACGGGTTCGCCGAGCCCATTTTTAAGGGAGATCAGCATTTCGGATATTCGCGTGCCATTTATAAAAGAAAATGTTCAGTTATAGGTATAAAGAATGAGCGCATTAGTTATCGGAAATATAGCGTAGTGGATAAGTCGTAGGACCATAAAGAAGTATATGATCGGCGAACATTTTATTAGGCGCAGGTTCGAGTCTCGCATCAACCTAAAAAAAAAATTTTGCTAAAAATATTACGGAAAGTCCCCTTAAGAGCATTAGTTTTGTTGTGCATTAAGAAGCCACTTGTATACAAGACATTTGCTAAAACTTATATTGATATTCATATGTTAGCATCGATTTCAATAATATCATTATTATTGAAAATATGGGTAATATAGGGCTCGAACTCAAACAAAGGCACCCTTCCCTAACATAGACGAACATGTGCATAAATGGCCATTACAATGATACAATATGACATAAAATAATATACTCTACTATTCATTCAAAATTAAAAAAAAGTTTAAGGTCGACACGGGTTTCGAACCCACGCTCAATAAAAAAAACTACTCTCGCAATGTCTACTATGTACCAAGACTTTACCCACTGCGCTAAAATGCTGAAAACAATTCCGCCTTCAATTTTATCTTATATACTAAACTCGTCAATTTAAAACATGGTCCGAGAACATGCGGAATGCTGATCTCCCTAAAAAATGGACTCGGCTGACCTCAATCGTAACTACTCGCCGTATTCCGTCAGAGTTCGGAATATAGGCTCGTATGTAGCGTATGAATACTTCAGAAAAACACCCATTTACCACTGTAGGTGTAAGTGATCGCTTGCAGAAATAGCTCCTTGTCATAACAAACAAAATGGTGGATTTCGAAAGTGAAATTGACTTGTGTGTGAAACAAATGATGTTTCCATTTGAGATGAAAAGGAAACAAAAGAAAGTTTGAGGCATTTATACAAAGGACTTGATATTGTTGACATATTCCTTACCGGTCTCTTCTGTCATGCCTCAGAGAAAGTTTTTTTCTGTTGAGGAGGCAATGGGTGTTGTCATTTTTGACAGCTTGAATGCAGGATTCCGAATGCAGTTTTAAAGAACAGCAAATAACTTATTAGAAAAGAAACCATGGTATGCCAGTCACCTTAGAAGACATGAAGACTGGAAAGTACACAGAAACTCTTCATACACTAGCTATTCGCAAGCTGTTGAGAAATTGAGATCAAGACACATCACAGATCCTAACCTAATGTATGCCATCGTTGTTGATGAAGTACAGTATATCAGTACTTGGTGAGTTGTCTGGTTTTGTGCTAGTTCAGCTTAATTTATTGACATCGTAAAATAAATAGAAGAGTTATACATATAAGTGTTTTCTGTATTGTTGTCAGTCTGGTTAAAAACACTCACTATATTTTAATGCCTTATAAGTTTGCAAACAGCCTAGATCCATATCATACAGTTTCTATAAGAGCCCTGTGATCAGGGTCTGCTCAGTTTGGTTACTTGTAAGTGTCAATAAAGATCTGATTCTGTACAGTTGCTGTTATGATAAAAATTGAATTGTTCATAGTGCCATTATAAACATTAATTAAGTTAATATCCAGTATAAATGTCATTATTTCAGACATGAATATTCATGGCGTAAAGGATTAACCCTTTCCCTGTTCTATGTTTATTCCAAATTTTGATACTTATTGAATATTCATGGACAAAATAGTTATAACGAAATATGGAAGGTGGAACATCGTAGCTATTTAAGAAAGTAAAAAAACAGATCTTTCAAATGCCATTAGCAAACAGAGCAGATCCTGATCAGACGGCTCCTATAGGAGCCGTCTGATCTGGGTCTACTCTGTTTGCAAATGCGTGAAAAGGTGTTTATATGAGGGAAAGGGTTAAGTAATATTTCATATGGAATAGATCAATATGTTAATCATGAATACAAATTATTTTTTGATTTCAGGATAGAAATTTCGACCAGCTTTCCAGACAATCAGCGACATGACATGCCAGTTTTCTAACAGTGCCCACTTTGCTGTAACTGCCACAAAAATGGAGAATAGTATTGCTTTTTTGACAAAGACTTGAAAGAGCTTTCAATTTCAAAATACAGTAAAAGTAATTATTGTAACATTTGTTTTCAACATCCAAATATTCATCTAAGTATGAAAAGCTGGATAAGTTGGTGCAGTCTTTGTGATATATTGTATGAATTGTTAAATGATCACCAGATGGGACTTTCACTTGACATGTATGCAGAAAGTTAGGATACATGTATATCATTATGTACCAGTTCATTGCAAAGAAATTGAGCCAAAGACAGTATGATGGTGATTCAAGACCGGGGAATACAATATGTTGGACATGCTGGTCAGGACTCTGAAGTTTGATGTCTTTCAACAACTTGGAGTTAAACTTATCAAAGAGACTATCAGAAGCTGTGCTAAAAAACTTGTGATAATGAGCAACAAATAAGCCTTAAAAGGAACCTAGTGAACTACTTTGGATACAAGCAGCCGACGTTTCCTGGTTCATCCCATAGATGATGCTCAGTTAAATGTAAAACGAAAGTTGACATGGCCATAGCAGAAACTATAGTGTCAGATCTTTATAATATGTATGTCGTAAGAAAGCAGAAGATACCATGCTCAGAAGGTGTAGAAAGGCATATTCATGGAGTAAAGGGTTAACAATAACATTGTGTTGGAGACAAACTGGACTGAATTTGATATATAAAGGCTGAATATCTTTTTAATCATTTTTGATTGTCTCTCTAATATTTTGTTCAATAGATATGCCTTTGCTAAAAGAGTATACCCATATCAGAAAGATGTGGATGCCGTTTGATCGGGGTCTGCTCCTTTTGCTCATGGAATAACATGATCAAATATTTTTGCCATGGTCAAACTTTCCTGTTTTAGCCATTATAAATAATTCATGATGTCATTTCATGGATCAAAGGGTTAGAAACACAATGATTTATTTGGTATTTTTTTTAATACATATATAAAACCTTTTATAACACTTTAATCAATGAATATTCATGTAAAAAATGATGACATGATGAATATTAATTAGCTTAATTGTTATAATAGCACATGTACACAGGACTTTTTTGCTGTTCTATAACATGTCAAAAGCACACAGCAGACCCTGATCAGACCGCAAAGCTAGACAAGAGGGCCAGAATGGCCCTGAAGCGCTCACCAGACAATCAGAGGAGAAGATTTTCAAAGTTTTCACTTTATGTTTCTATTGAAAGCTGGCTACTCCTGGGGCAGGGCCAATTTTGACCACAGGGGCATAATTTATATAACATTTGTAGAGGACCTGAACATGAAGCTATGTGCCAAATATGAAAGTTATGAACCTTCCAGTTTCAGAGAAGATTTTCAATGTTTTTACTATATATTTTTATTGAAAACTGACCACCCCTCGGGTGGGGCCAATTTTAATCCCAGGGGCATAATTTAAACAAGGCCATACAAAGTTCTGACTAAAGGCGATCAACTGTTCTTCTGAACGGGTATGTGTACCCTAGCATTCCAAACTGATTTTTTGCATTTGAATATTATTATAAATTATTACATAATAATTGCATAATCATAAGTATAACTTAATAGTTTCAAGTAATACAATTTCATGTTAAAAAATATTTCATAATTTATTTGAAATCTTTAATTTGGCATTCTGGAGTCTTTACATGATTTACAATTCTTCTGAACTGCAGGGCAGGTTATAATAATATCAAAATGCCAATCACTATTATTAATTAACCCTTCCCTCATACAAACGTGTTTTCACATTTTTGAAAACAGAGTAGACCCAGATCGGATGCCTCCTATAGGAGCCATCTGATCAGGGCCTGCTCTATTTGTAAATGGAATTTTATACATCTGTTCCTTAAGTTTCTAAAATGGCTACAATGTTCCACCTACTATATTTCATTATGTTCTATTTTGTAGATGAATATTCAGTAGGTTGTGAAATTTGGAAAAAAATGACTACAATGTTCCACCTTCCATACTTCATTTTAACTATTTTGTTCATGAATATGCAGTAGGCATTCAAATTAATAATAAACATAGAACAGGCAAAGGGTTAAGGCACAGAGCTCCAGCACCAGATACAGGTGACCTAAAAATAGCCACTGGTCATCTATCCCACTGCTTGACTGGATGACCTATTTATGAGCAAAGAGAAGATGCTTAAAATCGCAGTCAGCTATAAGTTTGCTAGAAAACTGTCCACCATGGTGTGTAGCCAATTTTGACCACAGGAGCATAATTTATATAACTTTTGTAGAGAACCTGAACATGATGCTATGTGCCAAATATGAAGGCTGAGAACCTTTCAGTTTCAGAGGAGATGATATTCAAAGTTTTCACTATATGTTTCTATAGAAAACAATGCACCCCTGGGGTGGGGCCAATTTTGACCCTAGGGACATAATTTATATAACTTTTGTAGAGGACCTACAGATGATGCTATGTGCCAAAGATGAAAGCTGAGACCCCTGTAGATTCAGAGGAGAAGATTTTTAAAGCTTGAAATTGTTGACGCCCGACGACGGACGACGCACGACGACGGACATCAGGCGATCACAAAAGCTCACCCTGAGCACAAAAGTGCTCTGGTGAGCTAAAAAAGCGTTTATATGACAAAAAGGGTTTGAAAGCAAACAGAGCTGAGTCAGCCAACCCTGATCAGACTGCTCCTACAGGATCTGTCTGTTCCGGGTCTACTCTGTTTGCAAACTGCCAAAGTTTTATTTAATTAGTAAAGGATTAACAGTTGAATATTGTGCTCATGCATTAGATTTGCCAGCTGTTTGAGTACTATCTCAAAGTCAAAACTCATGATAGACATCAACCCTTATTTTTTAAGAGGAGTTGTCTTAAGATACCGGTATTTATGTAATACTGATTTCTCACATCACCTATTCTCTTTGCATGTATAATTTGCCATTTTTCTTCATTAATGTACCCTTTGAGTTGTGCAGCAGGCTAGACTTTCAGTTTTTCTCAAGATTATTTTCTTACATTAGTAAGTGGTAAAGTATATATAGTATTTAGTATTTTCACTGTTGAATATCTATGTAAGGAATAATGGTATATAAATATTAGCCCTTTCCTTTATACAAATGCTTTTTCATGCCTTTGCATTTAATGGCTCCTATTCGGGTAGTTTGATCATGGTCTGTTATGAAATTGTAATTCATTTAACATTACAGTTTCTACCAATACCAAAACCTCAAGAGTACGTATGATAAAAATATTTGTGATGAACTGAATTTTTTTATAATGGCATATAATGTACACAGGATGTTTTAGTATTGGTACAAGTCAGATGTATTGTACTTTCACTGAAGCAAACGGCGCAGACTCTGATCAGATGGTTCCTACAGGAGCCTTATGATCTGGGTCTACTCTGTTTGCAAAGGTGTGCATCAAAAAGCATTTAATATACAAAGGAAATGTTTAAAAGAGCTCAGTATTTATTAATGCACAGAAAAACAAGATGCTTTGAAAGTGTTGTATGAAAGATTTGAAAAATGTATGCAAAGATACTATTTTTAATTACATAGCTGTTAAGAAGTTTCAAGTTTGTGGTTTCATAGCATATTCACTCAAAACAAGATTCTAATCAGTATGCACCATTTATAAATTCTTTGCTTAGCAAATTTTTAGTCAATTTAACAGGTGAAGAAATATACCTATCATATTCTTATAGCAAACAGAACAGACCTAGGTCAGATAGCTGCTATGGGAGCCGTCTGATCTGGCATCATCTCCGTCTACTCTGTTAGCAATTGTGAGAAAAGGCACATATCTGTATATGAAGGAAAGGGTAAAATCCCTAGAAGCTGATTCTGATATTCATTTTTTTCATTGCATTAAGGACTCTTTTCCCAAATCATTGTCCAATTTTTTAAGATATAATAGAGACATGTTTTCAATCCTTCCCTTCAGGGATATTTATTTGTTAAAAATTTCAGAACCTCATGAATATTCAATAACAGAATTTCTATGATGGAACCTTGACAGTGGAATTTTCCATCATGGTAGAAAATGTAGAAACGTCTTATTCCAAAAAAGCAGACTATGGATAGCTTGTCTGCTGTTTGCAAATGCATAAAACAAGTATCCATTAGGAAAAGGTTTATTCATTAACTTATTTTGTAATAAAACTTCAAGGAATGTTTTGGCTTATAATACAAAACCTAGTCAAAGATCTATACCATTCCATCAGCACACAGAGCAGATGACTTCTACAGTAGCCATCTGAACTAGATGTGCAGTAGAACCTGCCATGAGTGGCCATTCATTTATTGAACATGAGTCTGAAAAAGCATGTGGTTGCTTAATGCAGGGCAAAAGTATTGCAGAAAGCTCCTGTTAGAGCTTTCTGCATTACCTTTGACTTGCATTAATCCTTTTCCTCATATAAATGTGTTTTCACGCATATGCAACAAAGTAGACCCAGATCAGACTGCTTCTATAGGAGCCGTTTGACCAGGGTCTGCTCTGTTTGCAGATGGAATTAGATAGATCTGTTTCTATACTTCATAAAATGGTTACAATGTTCCACCTTCCATATGTCATATAGCTACCACCTGCCTTCCAATGACAATGACTGGCAACGACAATAGTTTATTTGCAATACAAGGCATCTGGACCAAAATACAAATCACATGCTTCGACAATTGTATGTATAGTGTCTATAGCCTTTGTATCAAAAGTAATAAAACATCAAATTGATGATCAATTTATATATGTTATGTTGGTTTTCAAAATGTCGATACAGAAAAAACCCTCTAATGCGACCACTTAATAAATAAACAATGATGTCTTTATAAGCAGGTGGTTGCTTAATGCAGGACAAAAGTAATGCAGAAATCTTTCTGCATTACTTTTGTCCTACATTAAGTAACCAACTGCATCTAGAACCCAGAATTATACCTCTTTTAGGTGGTTGCATTAGTGGGGTTAATATTCACAAATGAGGATAGCTCTGTCTAAAATGACAATTTGGGAGGAAGAATGAGTTGTCTTTAGTATACAACACAGTTGCTGACCCTAAAAATGTCTCCATCACCCATGGTGTCTCTGAAATTGAGCAAGATGAAAAAATACTGCTTAAAATATGCAGCATGATCTCTGGTACCTTTTTAAGTCCAAAGGGTGTTGAACCCCTGTCAATTGCACCAACACCTCTGTGTGTACCCCTCGTGTTGAAATGAAGATGACCTTTTCAGTGGAAAAGCATATGAATTGTCCTCCAGCTTGTATTAAGAGCACTACTCAATCCTCCAGATGTTTAATATGATGAAAGCCAAGGTATAACATCTCCATAACAATGAAACAGCATCAAATTTAAGCAATTTCAAAATTATAGAGCCAATACACCCATAAAATCCAGTTTCCAGGGGTTTATTGTCCACAATTGCTGACACTGAAATGAAATATATATTGTTGATAATGAACACATTGAATGGTATATATAATTCCACTTATTCTGTTGTACATGTTTCTACAAGTAAAACTATAAATTTATCAGGACAAATTAAAGATATCTGCTCACACTAACTGATAGCCCTTTCCCTGTTCTATATTTATTTCAAATTTCAATACCTACTGAATATTTATGGATAAATTAGTTATAATGATATATGGATTGTGATACAATGTAGTAATTTTAGAAACTAAAGAAATAGATATTTCAAATTCCATAAGCAAACAGAGTAGACCCTGATCAGACGGCTCCTCTAGGAGCCGTCTGATCAGGGTCTACTGTTTGCAAATGAGTGAAAACATGTTTATATGAGGGAAAGGGATAGCCTGAATGAAGTACTGTAACTCACTCAAACTGCAGATTCTCCTTAAGTTTTCAAAAATAATTTGCTATTTCTCAGAGACTCACAAACTTTGAATGCTCTAGCAGTGTTGATACATTGATTCCTCATTTTAACCCTAAATTTGCTTCATACAATAATGTTTTCATGCATTTGCAAACAGAGTAGACCCAGATCAGACGGCTCCTGTAGGAGCCGTCTGATGAGGGTCTACTCTGTTTGCTAAGGGAATTTGAAATATAGATGTTTCTTCACTTTCTAAAATGGCCACAATAATCCATCTTTCATGAACCATTAAATATGCCTTTGCAAACAGACTGAGAGTAGATCCAGATCAGGGTCTGCTCAGTTTGCTTGTGATATGATAGAGATACAAGTCTACAGTTTATTCTATATAAATAAACCCAAATTTTTCGTCTGCAACAATTGTCTTCTGCTTCAATTCTAAAAATAAAATTTCTGAGGAGACGCTGCATTATGTGGTGTCTCATCTGGATCCAAACTGTTTGCATAGTTAATCACGTTTCACCCACAGGGGTTATTTCACATCTGTGTACTCTAAATGGTGATATCGAGCTACTTTCGGTTTTAACGCTATCCCGGCAGACGGCACCTGTGTCACAAAATTAGCATGCTGTCTTACAGGTCAATAATCTACCACATGGGTAAGACCCGTTTGAGTCATTATATGTTTATATAGAAAGCTATATACATTTACACATATAATGACTCAAACGGGTCTCACCCCTGTGGTTTCACCCCTAGCATGCAAAGAGTTAAAGCACACTGAGGTGACCCTGGTCAACTGATGTCAAATGCTAGATAGCAGTGTTGATAAATTGGGTCCGTTCAGTTTAACCCTTTCCTTCATAAAAACGCGTTTTCAAGCATTTGCAAACAGTGTAGACCCAGATCACGACGTTCTGGAAGTGCAACACACCCGAAACATTATCAATTATGAGCTACAGTATTTTGACAGTTTCGTACCATGTTGGTGTAGATGAAACTGTGTCAGGCTGTTTAGTTTTCCATTTTCTATGCGTTTTTCCTTCTTTCTGGTCTAATCTAGTGCTAAACAGTTTAGATATTGACAAGACACCAAATAACTCGACATCTCGCCTGGGTCTAGACTCTAGATCTACTCTAACCTGTTTCAAAGGGCATAGTTCAGCTGGAAAATGTCAACATAGCCGTTGCATATGTAAATAAACAAGAATTACTATGTAGCGCGTAATTGTTTGTTTCTTTCGTTGTGCTCTGTAGAATATCTTTTCCTACACTAACCAGTTTCAGATTGTATATTTCTCCTGCCCCTGTGTATTGTATGTATTGTCGGATCAAGTGCAGTTACATAGCTAACGATGTTTACACTGACCGCCATGTTGGACGGGACTACTTCTTTCCCCCGTGTTATCTCCGAGGTCTTATTTCGATAGAAATAGCCGAGGTGTTCCGAGTGGGCTGACCTTTGACACGTCAGACCTAGTTGTTTGACTGTAGGTGTTCCGCTTTTATGCAGTTCAAATTCTCTTCCGGGTTGCTCTTAACTTATTGAAATACAATTAAGTTCTTAATGCAGCCGCATATTCTGGGTACTTAAAGCAGGTGTTGGCTCAATGCAGGATAAAAACTATGCAAAATGTTCCAACTGTTGCTTTCTGCATATTTCGCAAAACAACAATGTTTATTCATTAACTCTTTGCACGATAGCGGCGAAACTGGTAATATGAAATAGGCACAGCCTATAAGCGAGCACAGCTGCCAAACGCATTCAACTAAATAAAATGAAAGCATATGGTGAATTTGATTATTTATACACCAGATTCTAAAAGTAACAGAACAATAAACCAATACAGTACACCTTGATAAAAGTTGAAAGCACAACAAGAAAACAAATCTTAACTTAAACCATCAATCTCTTACTTTTCGTTAAAGAGGAAGTCCCTACAATGATCGTATATTTTCAATAATATCATAAAACTTGGTATCTGTTATAATAATGCTCAATCATTATTATGAAGGTTCCTAATTTGAACTTATATCGAAAAATGTTCCTGTGATACAAATAAACTGATTTCATCAATACTGATAGTTTTTGTTCTACAACACAATATTATCGACCTTTTCCGTTAAATTCTTCCGCATTGTGCCAATGATCACCCGATCCTTTCATTGTTTTCGTAATAGCTTTCTCGGAAGTGGCCGGAGAATCGCGAATAGGGCGAACAGTTACGAAACTAAAACACAAACCGAATAAAACTGAAACATCGGGGAGTAAAACCGGGATCGCCGATATGAAACACTTGGATGTTTTGTCATTATAAACGGTAATTGGATGGGGCTTTTTGTGATATACTACTTTTCAGCATATATATAAACAAATGACTTTTGTATATTTCAAGTGTTTATGAAACACGTCAAATGTAGGGACACCCCCTTTAATACATATCCAAGTCATAAAGTGGTTGATAGATCTACTTTTGGTCCAAGACTGTGACATCTTATTGGCTGATGTTTGTGTTTCAGACTTATATAAGTGACTGTCCGGCTGCAATTTATTTAATGTATGTTTAATTGTTTAGCGACGATCATGTCACCCACCATACTATGTTGATTTAAAAAAAAAAATGGCTTTAACTGAACCTTGGCAATAAGTCAACTTCACAAAGTACTGTAATATTAATGTGAAATAAAAGTGTATTCAATTTCTTATAAAAAAAAATACTACAGTTAGTAATAAAATGTATATATATTAGCAATATATATGTGTTAAATATTGTAATATAATGTGAAATAGTTGTGTATCATGGTTAGCGACGATCAAGTCATCCACCAATTTTTTACAAGTTGAATGTTGTAATATATCTGTGAAATAGAACTTTGTGTATTGGTTAGCGACGATCATGTCACCCCCAATTTTTACAAGTAAAATAAGAAACTCATAATGCTGCACTTTGATGTTTAAATTATTGACATAGTCTAAATCACAAGACAGTAGATTAGTGATATTAACCCTTTCCTTCATTGCCAGAAGGGCATTACATGTATAATGTAATACTGCTTCAAGCAAGCTGAAATTAAGGTTTGGTAATGCTTAACGCAAGATGACAAGAAACCAGAAAGCTCAAGGAGCTTTCTGCGTTACTTTCATCATGATTTAAGCTGCCATCAGATCTGTATTCACCATCATCAGTAAATATTAATTGTAAAAAATATAGTAAAGGTGTCATATGGTGTTAAATATGCAGAGGATTGGTTAAAATGGCAAGACAAGCTGTGTGTTAGTTGTGGTATATATACACCAGGTACATTTAGGTGCATTGAGATAGAAACATGCAGAAAACAGAAGATATTGATAGAGCTGTTGTGTTAGTAACCTAAATGACAATTGATGCTAATGATGGTGATGATAGACTTTGAAGTTACTGGATAGGTCAATAGGATAAGGACAATACTGTGTGCATGCATTTATAAACATGTATTTATTAAAACATACAACATAATGTTTAGCTATTTCCTATTTAGCATGGAGGAAAGGGTTAAACATTTGAACTATGTGTTTCACATGCATACAGTATATCATAGGGGTAGTTAAAAGCTATTTTCGTTTGAAATCCCATGAATCAGAATCATTTTCATCATTAAAATTGTAATTAATAGCATCAACATCTTGCAGCGAAGAAGGACAACTTAAGTCATTCTGAACTGTCTTGCAAACAATGGAAAACCACTTGTAGTTAGCCAGTGATCAGGATGAACTCCATCATCCATATATGAACATAACTTCATATATAAGTAGATTTTCTACATTTTTTAGAATTTGGGGCATGCCTCCCTCGTTTTTTTTGTGTGCTTCTTTTCTGGATGCCTCTATCCAATCTGATTGTTGGTAGATTGTGCTGAGTGTTTATGTGTGCTATTTTTGTATTTATATGTCTTATGTCTTCTTCTAAAGATTTTTGTTTAGTGTGTATTTCAGTGTCGGGGAATTGGCTTGAATGAAATTTGCTGTGCTTGTTTTTGAATTTTGTCTATTTCTGAAGTGATGCTGGTGGTATGCTCCCAACCTTTAAAGTTGTGATGTCTGTGTTAAATGATGTTGCTAAGCCTTCAAGTTGTTCAATAATGTTAAATTAACTTTCTGTGTAGAGTGATTGTAATTAGAGAATATGTCTTCAAGGCTGTAGATCTATGTCTGGGATGTTAGATGTGGTTGTATGTGAGACAGACAGACAGAATGATTTTTGTAAACCAGTAGGCCTATTTAAAGAAGTCAGACAGACAGGCTGATTTATGTAAAACAGTATCCATTTAAAGAAGGACAGAAAGACTACGAAACTTACTAAATTAAACAGTACACTGACAGACAGACCTGCAGACAGACAGACTATTCGGATAGAGTATTCGGAAAGAACAAGTCAGATTTCACAAACAATTCTACGTTGCCGTAGACCTAGTTCTTTATAAAATCTCAGTGATATACATTCGTTTGCATGTTTCACTCGCATATTTATTCAAGCAATCGGCATTTGTTTAAGTAGGTCAAATTTACGAAAACCGCTTACACCGTCGAAAACACTCTACACCGGGATAAATATCTAGATGTAGATCTTATTCAAATAATGTGATGTTTTGTATTGAGAACTGATTCAAATGAAAAAAAAATCAATGTCTAAATTACTCACATACAAAGTTATTGACAGTAGGAACCGGAAGAGTAACACAGCTGAGCCTTGTATGTAAACAAAATGCACTGCAGACGACCACATCATGTGACCACAACTACGTCACTTACAAGTTGTGGATAAATACGTCATCATACACTCGGCCTTTACCGCTAACTGGATGTCGGACGGAGATGTTTACCGAACGGAAAACATTAATTTTCTGGCAAAAAAAACAGCGATTAAAATAGTTAAATCTAATCTATACCGAAACGAAATGCAATTTTCAATGTAGTAAGTTTTAGAATATCGATTTTCTTCGTAGACAAACGTTGTTGCGATTTGTGTGGACTGTCGGGTATTCAATCGTAACTACTCGTCATATTCCGTAAGAGTTAGTAATATAGGAATCACTCGGAACACACCAGTTATTTCCCTCCATGAATCACTCGGAACACACCGGTTATTTCCCTCCATGGTCAAAACCGGAAGTAAACATCAGCAGATCCGATTCCAGGTTAACAATATACAGCCTACAAAACCAAAATTATATCCTACGCGTTACCATAGAGCTCACTTCGTTCGCAAGAATGGCCTTCGGCCATTCTTGCGAGCTGTGCTCGCTATTACCTGTGCAAACAGTTTGGATCCAGATGAGACGTTGCACAATGCGGCGTCTCATCTGGATCCAAACTGTTTGCCACCTTGACCATATTTTGCAAAACAATAGTGAAAGTTTATTTTAAGAATTGAAGCAGACAACAATTGTTGCAGACGAAAAATATACTTAGCGTGCAAAGATTTAAATGGTTGTTTTAGAGGGAATCTTCTGTTATACCGCTCCTGGGGAAAATGACATTTTAACCCTTTACTCTATCAATACGCCTTTGCAAACAGAGTAGACCCAGATCAGATGGGTCCTGTAGGAGCCGTCTGATCAGGGTCTGCTCTGTTTGCTTATTATATAATACACATGTAGATATGATTCTGCAGTTACTGCATTGATAGAAAATTTTGTGTTCACATGTCATTATTTAATGAATAGCCATGACGTTATTATTTTTGACATGAATATTCATAGAGTAAAGAGTTATTCAACTTGGAAAGCTGTCACCTGTTCAATCTTATATCATCATATTTCCATTTTTCGATCTACAAAAGGTTAGTTTCGTTTTTCACTTCATTATTGTAGTGTTAGGCATTTTAGATCAAGATGCAACTGGAAACAAACTGATTGTACACAACAAGTTATCATACAGTAAAACCATATACTACGACCACGTCGTGAATAAACATACAGCTGAACTTCGATGACTCGAACATCAAAGGACCGTACAAATTAGTTCGATATAAGAGGAGTTCGAGTCATTCGTTTTCTAATCTGAACGGTTTCTCAATGCCACAGCTTAATACAGGTCTAAAGTAATACTTTAGACCCGTATTAAGTTGTCACGTGTGTCTAGATACCTGTAGCGATATAATTTAGAGCAATTCTGTACTGTAATTTTTGGAAGGACTGAACTTTTTGTTCGAGTTATCCCGAAGTTCGAGTTATCCGAGTTCGAGATATCGAAGTTCAACTGTATGTGTCTTTAAGAGTAGATGATGCAGGTCGAACGTAACAAAGAAAGTTCCTGTATACAGGGGTTTACTGAATAAGCTATTATCATATGGAGCAAATGCTCTATTTACCACAATGATTTCATAAAGTGACTTTTACAGAGAGGACAAAATGTGTTAATATGAGGGAATATGTTAACTACGAATGTAGTGTCTACATCAGTGCAATGTAACCCTTTACAACATGAATATTTATGTAAAATATTATTGGTGGCACTCTGAGCAATTTATTCTTATTCACTGTGGCACAAGGTAGAATCACAACATAAGCAAGCGGAACATCAGCAAGCGGAACAGATTCAGATCGAACGGCTTCAATAGGTGGATCCTAATGTGGTCTGCTCTGTTTGCAAAGTCGTAAAATGTGTCCCTATCAGGTAAAGTGTTAGGATGAACATATTTAATGACCGATGTGCATGTTTGGAAATAGATCAGTCATACAGTAAGTCAAGATTTCTCAAGACCCAAACAATTGTCTCTACAT